>JAHRHZ010000209.1:550046-581056 GCA_024137785.1 Ginglymostoma cirratum | reverse complement strand
CGTCCTCCCTGGACTGACCTATCTCCTCCCTACCCCCCTACCTACACGCACCTTTACTGGCTCCATCCCCACCTCTTCGACTTGTCTGCCTCCTCTCCACCTATCCTCTCCTCTATCCATCCTCTATCCACCTCCCCCTCTCTCCCTATTTATTTCAGAACCCTCTTCCCCTCCCCCATTTCTGATGAAGGGTTTAGGCCCGAAACGTCAAGTTTTCCTGCTCCTATGATGCTGCTTGACCTGCTGTGTTCATCCAGCCCCATGCTTGTTATCCCAGGAAAATATGATATGCTTTTTAAATAGATGTAGTAAAATTAAACTAACATGGTTCAGTTGATGTTGTAGCAAAGAAATATTCTATACTTGAAAGTCAATGCTCGGTGTTAGAGGGCTGATGGACCACACACTGCCGTATTAGCTCCTCTCTCCACTATAATGCCAATTTAGGCAAATTTTAAGTTTTTTGAGAACCTGAGTCCACAATGCAAAAATGACCCATTTCAGCACCAGAGCGGAAACCCTTGCGGTCACTGCAATGGACAATTGTAAGCAGGAAGGCTCTGTGATTGGAGTCAAGGCAATACTGCTGGAGGAAGCAAAGAGGGAAAGATTACACTGAAAATAGGCATGCTATCTACAATCTGGGAGCAGCAATAGAGAAATACTCAGAGAAAATGAAGGGCAATAAATGCTCACCTAGCCAGTGACACCCTGATCCCATTGAAAGAATATTTGAAGAAAATATTTGTTTTTCACCAAGATTGCTTTCTTTTTGTGGGGGAGGGGAGTGGGAAAGGAGGAGAAGGACCTGCACCATTTGGGATTTTCAGCATCACAAAATGTAGACTCAGTGCATTCCTCATCTCGGGGTTTTGACGGGTTGTGAGGAGGGGTGAAGAAAGAGAATACCAGGTTGGAAAGTTTAAACATGGAGTAGACGGCAACAGGCAGTTTGACCAAACAATCAAGAAGCACACCAGCAAAAGAAAATTGATTTAACAGCAACAGCAGTGGTGACACCAAAAACTCTTCATCTGGCCTGAAACGTTGAAAAACGTTGGGTGGCCCCAAATGGTTTTTTAGAATTTCACATAAAAACACTAACAATCATCACAAACACTAATTGTTTGTGCAAATTGTAATGCATGCCCTCATTTAGGCATAATTTTATCCTACTTCTTTTGGATTGACCATTGGTTCCTGAGTAAGAGGAGACTGTAACAGGATACTGTGGGTAAAACATGGCTGACACTGGTTTCCACTCTGAACAGAACTAAAACAATCAGATGATTCCAGAAACTGGCAAGCCATAATGAAGAAAAGATACGTGTTCACAAAATATGCTAGGGAACAGATACCGAATCTTCTATCTTGGACAGGGACAGGGCATTTAAAACTTCAAACATGCTCTGCTGGTGAGGAGGATTGAATAAAAATCCCACTTCCAAACAATAAACCTGAAAAGTTGATTCAACAGCAATGACTGCTGACATGCTTTACTGAAATACCCTCAGACATTCCCTCAAAGTTAAAATGCTGAAGTCCTGACTATATACCTGACGAAGGAGCAGCGACTGAAAACTTGTGATTTCAAATAAACCTGTTGGAGCATAACCTGGTGTCATGTGACTTTTGACATTATACAGATATACAGTGCACTGACAGTATGTTCCAATGCCTGGACCACAAACTCTGGAATTCCCTTGCTAATCTTCTACAACTCTCTCTTGCATCTTCGAAATTGTCTTCTTTGACTGAGCTTTTGGTCATGGGTCCTTCAAACCTTCCAGACTGTCAAAGTTTGTTCTGGAACACTCACATGAAGCTCCTTGGGATGTTTCTGCAATGTTTAAAGGTGCTATGTAGATATAAGTAGCAATTCTCTAAGATCAGACCCTAGCAATTCACTCCCAGCTACCTGTTCTTCTACACAAACCCCACTATCACTGAAACCATTTGAAACCCTCAATGAAATTGCTACCATATTAATGCATTTATCCTGAGGGTCTTGACAGGATGGCTGTGGAGAGATATTTCCTTTTGTGGGAGAAACTAGAACGAGGGGTCACTGTTTAAAAATTAGGGTTGCCCATTTAAAACAGATTCTTTTCTCTGAGAGCAATGGGCATTTCAAATTCTCTTTCCCAGAAGGCAGTGCAAGTAGGCTCCAGGCCAAGTGGATGGATTCTTGTTTAACAACATAGTGAAGGCAATCGGGGTACACAGGAATGAGGATTTAAGGTTACAATTAGATGAGCCATGGCATTATAGAATGGTGGAGCAGGTTCAAGGGGCTGAATGGCCTACCATAGCTCCATGCTTGCGTACTCGCAAGCACTGTTATGTTGTGTACTGAGCCGTCTGAAACTCCCTGCTGAAAAACTCATCATTGTCTGTGCATCTCTGTGGAGCACTGCAGTAGTGTTTCTCTGCTGTCTCTGGCAACATTGCAAGATTGGAACTCTCTATTTTTCTATCCTCTGCACTATAAATAGCTCTCTTTTCTACATTCTTCAGGTATCACTCCAGGCAAGATGTGTGAGTGAAATCCACTGTTGCTTCATTCTTAAAAACAAACGTCAAGTATCATTTTTGCAAATGGAAAATTTTGAGAAGTAAATGGCAATTTAAAGCCAAGAAAAGGGAACACAGTACAGAGTGTGTGTGTCTGAGAAGAGCCTTTCTTTCTTGAATAAAGATGCGGTCATTCAAATAAGGCATTTTGAAAAGGGAGAGGGTGTGTAGTTTGAAGGTTAAGGATGCATGTTTGTGTACTTGTGCTGCCCTGTGGTCAGAGAACTTGCTGTGTAGGATCATGGCTGAAGAGGGGGAGAAGTCCAGAGGAGTCCATGCAACTATACCTCTTCCACAACTGGCATCGTTAAGCAAGATGGGCTATCCTGGCATTGGTGTATCACTCTTTCAAATGCTCAGTTAAAGGCTCACCATATCAGCACACTTCAGTTGCCATACAGCATGGTGCTCAAATCTCTTACTTCAGTCGGTATTGTATTGAAGAAAAAGGATCCATTTGCATGAATTAAATCAGGGATGTGCAAGAGAGTGGTGCTGGAGAACAGAGATGGGAAGAGAGAGGTGTGGGAAGATTGTTGGGCTAGAAACTACCTTTTTTTTTAAAATGGAGGGGAGGTGAGGGCGAGGTTGCTAGGCTGTGGAGTCATTTGGAAACAGGGACAAGAATTTTAACATCAAAATAGTGAGAGACCAGGAATCCACATCGGCCAGTGAGCAGTGGGGCGATAGGTGAACAGGATCTCATGCAAACTAGGCTATAAGAGCAGAGGTTTGAATGAGGTTGAGCATAGGACAACAGTCAAAGTTTTGGGAGCCCCATGTGTGTTGTGGTGCTGCCAAACTTTAGTCAGAGGCTCTCTGCCTATCACCAGCCAAGGCTCGCAGAATCAGGGAATGATTTTAGCTCTGAGGTGAGACGTAACTAGCGAGGAGATGGAATGTATGTAAGCCAGAAAATATTAACACACAATATCCACCAGTATTCAAAAGACAGACCGCCAATTCAAAGGTTCAAAGTGCAGCACCAATAACAGAAACCGTTTGTTCAATGCCCAGGACTGTCACCCAAACTAAAAAAAAAAAAATCACAACAAGCAGAAACACATTGGATTCTGGCCACTACTTGTAATGAGGCGAGTGGCTACTGCACACCAGTGCAGAACTGCAAGAAAGCAGGCAGAATCAGGCAAGCTTGAAGCTGCTCTCATAGAATATTCTTGGCTGTGCAGGTGACCGTCTGGATCTGCCAGCACAGCATGAGGGCTGTAGTCTGCATGGAAAAGGTGGATGAAAGAAGTTGAAATGTTGGCTTTGAGGAACTGCCAATTCTAACAAAAAAGGGACCCACATTAACATCCATGACAATCATCATTTCAAGGTGATCCAACTATCTACCTCATAAGGACATAATTTATGCAGCAGCTTGACCCTGTTAACTCATAAGCAACAAAGCTGTCGCAAATGGGATACAAGTCACATCCCAGGGCTCATCACGTAATCTGTTTATACAACATAGTGGGCAAGTAATCTAAATAATGAGACACAAATGCTCATTTTAAATGTAAATTGATCAGGTGGTTTCACAATTCCTCCCCGACTTACGTCCAGTGCTGCAACTGCAACATCAACATCTGAGCTACATTTTAAAGAACTGAGAGTGTGGCAGCAAGCATGACATCAGTAGTGTTGCCACTCAAGACAGGTGTCAGCTCTGGATCGGGACACAGTCACTAGAAGGTCTATGAGCTGGGTCAGCTCCTCAAAGAGATTCCAAAGCACCCTTGACGCTGCTGCAGGATGTCAACTGAATGACTCCGCAAAAGAAAGCTAGCTGGCCACCCAATTCATTCTTGATAGTGGATCTGACAGTGCACAAAATTGTTGCCATGTTCACCTGGGTAAGTGTTCCAAACAATCTACTGTGTTTGAAGGTTCAAGGTGGCACAGATTTGAAAAACCATTAAGTATGCAAAACAACTGCATTTATCCCACTGCCATCAACGTGGCTTCACAGCAGCAACTATCATACAAAACCTGACCAACAACCACACCAGGAAATATTGGGTACAGCTGACCAAAAACTTCAAAGACATTAGGGCGTGCCACAAAGGAAGAGAGAGCATGCACCAGAGGGAAGAGCGCCACAGTGAACGCGAGAGGTGGAGAGTCTGACTAAGAGAATTCCAGAGAGGAAGGCCCAGCTGCCAATGATGGAACAACAGAAATTGAGGGATGTACAAGATTCCGGAATTAGTTCAGTGCAAAAACCTGGGTTCCAGGAGGCTATACAGGGAGGGGTGTAGGGACTGGAGTAGATTAGAGATTGGGAGAGTTTCATGGGCTGGAGGTGGTTACAGGGGGCGAGAGCACAGACGGATTTGAAAACAAAGATGAGAATTCTGGCATTGATCAATTGGAAGCCAGTGTAGGTTGGCGAACACAGTAGTGGTAGTGGAGGCAATGCCTGAACAGGACCTGGTGCAAATTAAATGACCGGCAATATTTTGAAGGAATCAGTTTATTGGAGGGTGCAGGTAGGCTGAGGTAAAGACAGTGTCTTCCCTATAATCAGCACAAGCCATTTGTTTCTGCTCCAAGAGGAGGGTGGGACAAGATAGTATGTCTAATTGCTTCAAGGTATTCAAAAACAAGATTAATAACCATTCCACTGCACTCGCAAACCACCAAAGGGACAGATGAATTACTGAATAACCCAAAACAATTACCTAGGTAATTAACTATAAAGATGACAGTACAGTTTTTAAAAGGACTATCTGTACCTGATAATCATCTCTTCTGTACCTTTTACTCATCTATCCTGAAAACAAGAGCCAGACAGCCAGGAAACTACTGCCTCTCTACCCGTAAAATTTCCTGGGAAATGCATGAAGAAAGGCAGCTTAAAACCAACTTAAATCAGCGTAAACATATGGACCTTGAGAAGAGACATCACATTCCTCCTGTTAAATTCATCCTTCACGCATGGGAATTAAACATTCCACGATGTCAACCATTGGGCTAGATTTGGTGGGGGGGGGGGGACCCTAACCGCAAGGAGATTGTAGTGGAGAAGGATTCTAGACTCAAGCGAGAGCAAGAGAACGAGTGTGAGTGAGAAAAACAGCATGTGAGGGTAGGTGCTGGCTTCTCTTAGACAGAAGGTATAGAAAGGAAGGGAAGGGATGGTATGGTATCAGACACATTGCAGGGCATCCCTGGATTGAGGCGCCTCATCCTTGATTCAATTCAGTCTTTAAAAAGTAGCTTATTTGTCCACACCAACCAGATTATGGCACATTCAGGTCAATCCTAACTGACCTTCCCACCATCATTATCTAGTTAATATGGCGGCCAGGCAGCCAGTTTTGATGCCTGCCTACTATATTACGGGGATAAGTTCAGGGCTGAAAGAGAAGGCCATGGGTCAGCCATGCTTGGGTGCTTCCCTCCACTCACACATTGAAAACACATCTGCCAGGAGCACGTAAAAACACACGGCCGTTGTTTACATGTACTGGACATCTTTTTAAAAGCCTGGTGGCTTCTTCACTTTAAATACTATTCATGTAGTGTACTTAATGGAATGAGTAAAATTGAAAAATCAAGTTGTCACAGAAACACCATCACAGGTTCATTGTGGTGCCTGACCTATTTGGATTGATATGTAGCTGCTGTAGACATGGAATTTACAAAGTTCAACAATAACTTAGAAAATTGCTGCAGGAGGGGATATTGTGTTAATCAGCAGCATCAGATTTCAGTGGCATCATTGTATAGGACACTCTCCACAATAAATGGGGATGTTTCTCCTGATTCTCTCGATTGCTGAGACTAAAACCAGGAGACAACAGGGTCAGCGGGGGATGGTGACTGCCGCATTTAGGACTAAGCTAAACAAGAATTTCTTCATTCAGTGTGATGATTCTAGGGAATTTCTACCCCAGAGAGCTGTGGAAGAACAATCATTGAGCAGGTTCAAGCCAGAAAGCAATAGTTTTCTGGAAACTAATGAGATTAAGTGAATCTCATGAAGTGTATTAGAGGTGTAGGTACATTCTTAAGAGGGAAATCGGGGGACAAAATGGGGACATGAGATAGCCTTGGCAGACAAGGTTAAGGATAATTCAAAACGATTCTGCAAGGACATTAAGCGCAAAAGAGAAACTAGGGAGAGAACAGGGCCCCTTAAAGACCAACAAAGTCATCAATGTGTAGAACCACAGGAGATGGGAGAGATTCTAAATGAATATTTCATGTCAGTTTTTACTGTGGAGGAAGAAATGCAGGGTAGGGAGCTCAGGGAAATGAATACTGATGTCTTGAAAATAATCCACATTACAGAAGAGGAAAAGTGCTGGAAGTCTTAAGAAACGTAAAAGGTGGATAAATCTCCAGGACCCGATCAGGTGTATCCCAAGACATTGTGGGAAGTTAGGGAAGAAATTGCAGGGCCCCTAGCAGAGATATGTGTTTCATCTACAGGCACGGGTGAGGTGCCAGAGGACTGGAGGGTGGTTAATGTTGTGCTTTTATTTAAGAAAGGCTTTAAGGAGAAGCCTGGGAACTGTAGACCCGTCAGCCCAACATTAGTGGAGGTAAAAGATAACAAGGTGTAGAGCTGGATGAACACAGCAGGCCAAGCAGCAGAAAGGCTGACGGGCCTAAACCCTTGTTCAGAAATGGGGGAGGGGAAGGGGGTTCTGAAATAAATATGGAGAGAGGGCGAGGCAGATAGAAGATGGATACAGGAGAGGATAGGTGGAGAGGAGACAGACACGTCAAAGAGGCAGGGATGGAGCCAGTAAAGGTGAGTGTAGGTGGGGGGGGTAGGGAGGAGATAGGTCAGTCCAGGGAGGACGGACAGGTCAAGGGGGTGGGAAAGCGGTCAGTAGGTAGGAGAGGGGGGGGGGGCTTGAGGTGGGAGGAGGGGACAGGCAGGAGGAAGGACAGGTTGGGAGGCGGGGACGATCTGGGCTGGTTTTGGGATGCGGTGGGGGAGGGGAGATTTTGAACCTGGTGAAGTCCACATTGATACCATTGGGCTGCTGGGTTCCCAAGCGGAATATGAGGTGCTGTTCCTGCAACGTTCGGGTGGCATCGTTGTGGCACTACAGAAGGCCCAGGATGGACATGTCATCTGAGGAATAGGAGGGGGAAGTTGAAATGGTTCGCGATTGGGAGGTGCGGTTGTCTCGTGCGAACCGAGGGAAGGTGTTCTGCAAAGCGGTCCCCAAGCCTCCGCTTGGTTTCCCCGTTGTAGAGGAGGCCAATACAGGAACAGCGATGTAGTATACCACATTAGCAGATGTGCAGGTGAACATCTGTTTGATGTGGAAAGTCTTCTTGGGGCCTGGGATGGGGGTGAGGGGGGAGGTGTAGGGGCAGGCGTAGCACTTCCTGCAGTTGCAGGGAAAGGTGCCAGGTGTGGTGGGGCTGGAGGGGAGTATGTAGCAGACAGGGGAGTCCTGGAGAGAGTGGTCCCTCCGGAAAGCAGATAAGGGTGGGGAGGGAAAAATGTCTTTGGCGGTGGGCTCGGATTGCAGATGGCAGAAGTGGTATTAAGTTGTTGGAGTCGATTCTGATAGGCAGGATCTACATGCGTTTGGAGAGGCAACAACTGATTAGGCTTTGTGCATGGGAAATCATATCTCACAAACTGCACTGAGTTTTTTGAGAACGTAACCAAAAATATTGATGAGGGCAGAGTGGTAGGGATTATCTACATCGACATTAGTAAAGTCTTTGACAAGGTTTTATATGGCAGACTAATTAGTAAAATTAGATCACATGGGATTCAGGGACAGCTTGTTTTTTGGACTGCAGGCCTTTAACCAGTAGTCTTCCTCAGGAATTGGTGCTGGATCTACTTGTGTTCATCATTTATAAAAACAATTTGGATGAGAATTTAGGAGGCACCAATATTGGTGATATAGTCAACAGCGAAGAAGGTTACCTAAGATTACAAGTGATCTTGATCAATTGGGTCAATGGGCTGAGGAGTGGCAGATGAGTTTAATTTGGAGAAATGCGTGGTGTTGCATTTTAGTAAAACAAGCAAGGGCAGGACTTGCGCTGTTAATGGTAGGGCTCTGGGGAGTGTTGTGTAACAGACAGACCTAGGGGTTCAGGTACATAATTCTTTGAAATTTGCATCACAGATAGACAGGGTGGTTAAGGAGGAGTTTAGCATGCTTGTCTTCATTGTTCACTCCACTGAGTATAGGAGTTGGGACGTCACGCTGAGGTTGTACAGGACACTGGTCAGGCTACTTTTGGAGTACGTGTGCAGTTCTGGTCACCCTGTTATGGGAAGGATATTATTAAATTGGAGAGGGTTTAGAAAAGATTTACCAGAATGTTGCCGGGACTGGAGGGTTTGAATTATAAGGACAGGGACTTTTTTTCACTGGAGTATAAGAGGTCAAGGGGTGACCTTATAGAGGTTTAATATGGTCATTAGGGTATAGACAAGGTGAATAGCAAAGGTCTTTTCCCTAGGGTGGGGGAGTTCAAAACTAGGGGGCATAATTTTAAGGTGAGAGGAGAAAAATTTTGAAGGGACCTGACGGGCAACATTTTCACATAGAGGGTGGTTCATACGTGGAATAAGCTGCCAGATGAAGTGGTAGATGCAGGTACAGTTACAACATTTAAAAGAAATTTGGATTGGAAAGTTCTAGAATAATATGGGTCAAACACAAGGATGTTGGTCTAGTTTAGTTTGGGAAACTCGGTCAGCTCGGATGAGTTGGACCAATGGGTCTGCGTCCCTGCTGTCTGACTCTATCACTCTATCAAGTGGTGTTCAAGTAACTGATCAGCTAGGATTTAAAACACTGAAAGAGAAGGCTTGAGGAGCTCAATGGCCCTCTCCTGTGTATATGGCCCTCACAAATGCATAACCTTTCTCAGTCCTCAGTATAATGCTCTTTTCCAGCTCCAGCAGAACCTTTTAAAGACAAATTTTGGGAATTCTCCTTGCACCCTAACACACGGGCACGTGTACGTGCAAAATATCAGTGCAATGAATGAATGAATGCGGCCATGTCAGTGTGACGCCAGCAAACTGAATTCGACAAAGCTGGGCTGTGTTGGAGATAAAAAGAGAAAACAAAACCATGAAAGTTATCAACACTGTCATTTGGAAAAAACAACAAATCTATTATTGTCTGTGGGGAAGATCATGCCAGCTCTAGCACTGGCCAACTTGTGAACCTTGTTTTTCCATTGCTAACCTATGAAGGTACAGTCTTTTGTGTTATCTTTCTTCCTGACCAAGATGAACTAAAACAGTGCATTGAAGCGCTGGTCACAAGACTAGTTAGATTACCTTAACGTGAACGCAGAATGTACAGCGAAATGCCAGAAAGTGAGACCAAATAAGTATTCACCTAAAAATGCACAAGATGCCCCCAAAGATTTGTTTTTAATTATTTTACATGGAGTTTCACTCTATTTTGCAATCAACCATAATTTGAAATTACGAGCAAGCACATCAGTAGTGGGAAGAGGAGGAGGAGCAGCAGAGAGCTGAATGAGTAAACAGGGTGTTTCGCGCCAATCAAGGCACCGGCTTTTGTTTGAGAGCTAATCTAATTTGATGCACAGCCGTGTCATGTCATGCCACATTCACTAAATAAAAATGGGTTTATTATTGCAGCACGAGGAAAGTAATATCACAGCACTGCAGCTCATGTCAATGCGTGTGTTTAGACACACGCCATCTGGGAAATTGTCACTGAATGCACGTCACTGGGAGAGAGGAGTGCAGCTTCGGTTATTCTGATGGCGCAGTTCGCTTCTCTCCCCGCAGTGGGGATCTCCTGTTCCACCTCTTTGTCAAATGGCCAGCTGGCATCATCACTGGCAGGCTGGGATACGGTTTCCAGCAATCTTGGGCATGTCTGGTTGGGGAGAAGGCCAGGGAAGCAGAACACAAACTTATGCGTGCGCCTGTGTGCACATGCTTTTTTTTTTGAGAGAGGGGAAGAGATACGAAAGGGAGTGATTCTCAAAATGCTGGCAAACCAACAGCCACTTCAGCAACACAATGGGCTGATGCATTGGCTGAGGGTCAGGAAGATCCCAGGGTGACAAGGAACTAGTTGTGGGCTGCTGGAAATATTACTTAGGCTTGTGAGGGGAAATTGGACAATGGAAGATTGCATAAAGAATCTATGTGGAATACAGGAACCTCTGTATATAAATACACAAACCCTGAAAAGTAGCAACAGTTTGCTGAGTTTCCTGAAAGAAAACAGACACAAAGCTTTTAGAATTGAAAAGTAGGAGGGTCCAAACAAATATCGAAACTTGGTCAGACCATACTGATAGAATACTTTGTACAGTTCTTGATGTCATATTATAGACAAGATATAGTGAAACTTAAGAGGAATCAAATCAGAAGTCGGAGGATTCGACCAGCAATGAACGATTATAGCCATCCGGATGAATACAGTGCATCTCTACTGTTTACGAGAAGGTCATGCAGTAATCCAACCACAATCTATTTAGACCTTTCATAAATTTAAAGAGGAAACAGAGGGAGAAACAAGTTTTGATAAGATGAGATCTACAGCATAAAACAGTCACCAAGAATTTCTTCTCTTGGAGGGTTTAGTATCTTTGGAACTCCTTGCTCAGCTGTCTGCAGAGTCCTCATGTATATTCAAGACTGAGATAGATTCTTGAGGAATAGGGGAATCGAGGGTTATGGGAAAAATGTGGGAAAGTGAGCATGAAGAATTGTCGGTTCAGCCATGATCCTAGTGAACGTTGGAGCAGGCTCAAGGGGCCAAACGGCCTACTCCTGTTTATACTTCTAATGGCCTTAATGCAAACAGGGAATTCAAGAAAGAATTCTTTCCCCAGTGCAGGGGAAGGATATGAAAGTTGGTCCTACAGGGATCATAGGAAGTGAACGGCATTGATGCATTTGAGGTGATGCTAGAGAACCACAAGGGAGCAGGAAATAGAGGGTTATGCTGACAAAATTAGAAATGGCAGGATGGGACGAGGCTCACATAGGAGAACAAAACTACAGCAACAGGTTGAGTGAATGGCCATTCCTTTTAATTGTTTTTTATTCTTTAAAGGGATGCGGGAGTCACTGGCTAGGCAGTATTTATTGCCCATCCCTAATTGCCCAGAGGGCAGTTCAGAGTCAACCAATTTGTTGTGGGTCTGGAGTAACATGTAGGCCAGGCCAGGTAAGGATGGCAGTTTCCTTCCCTAAAAGACATTAGTGAATCAGATGGGTTTTTCCAACAATCAGCAATGTATTCACGGTCGTCATTAGATTCTTCATTCCAGATATTTTTACTGAGTTCAAATTTCACCATCTGCCGTGGTGGGATTTGAAACCAGGTCTCCAGAATGTTATCTGGAGATCTGGATTAACAGTCCAGTGATAATACCACTAGGTCATCACCTCCCCCGATTGTCATAAATATGAGCCATGACCCATCTCTGACAGCTGGAGTAAACACGTGTGCGCACACCGTCATGGTAGAGGGGCCTATCAAGAAAATGGGAAGCTGAGTCTGAACAGCCTTACTGCAGGGTCCCCTATAGGCCATTGTTATTACACAACTCTCAGCCTCATTGAATGCCAAGTGCTATCAGGAGTTCTTTAAGTGCAAGGTTATTCCTTCCTGTTCAATGGGATACAGCCCCCGGGAAAGATTAGAAAAACTGTTTTGGGGGCCATGCCTGAACCTGTGTGGAGACAGAAGCTTGACGACTTCCCCACACACATATGCACATGTGCCAAGTGTTAGATGCCCTGATATGGTGACAGATCCCATCTTGTTAGCAGCAGATCAGGACCACAACGCCAAGGGAAAGGAATGGCACTTCTAAACGCCCTACCCAGAAAAAGCAGCAGTAGACCACCTCCTGCCACAATTCAAACCACTACCTTCAGGATCTAACTGCTTCACCACCAATGCTCAGAGGCAGCTTACGTACTATCACCGCAAGATACACTGCGGTGACTCCCAGGGCTCCTTAGACAGCACCTTCCAGACCTGTGACCTCTGCCACTGGCTGCTGCAGTCTGTCCTGTCTGAGAGAGGCACTGCACGTACTATCGCTGTTGTTAGCGATGAAGGGTTTAGGCCCGAAACATCAAGTTTTCCTGCTCCTATGATGCTGCTTGACCTGCTGTGTCCATCCAGCCCCATGCTTGTTATCTGAGATTTCGCCCCCATTACCCACATCTACTGCAGAACATTCAGCATAGAAACAGGACAAAAGGTGCTAACTGTTGCTTCCTGACCATCCTTGCTTCAAAGATTTTCACAACCGACTCCTAACACTTTGTCGTGTGTCTTTTTGGAAAGAGAGCCCCTTGCACAACTCTCATCCCCCAACTGTAAACAGCACTATGGACTCACTTCTCTTGCACTCATTGCAGTATCACATGGGGATGCTGCACAGTCTGTACAAACTGGTGTTGTTAATCTACACTCCACACTATGCAGTCGCACATAGGCCTATAAACTATGAACCGGCAAGAGGAGAGGCCAGTAGGCCTATAATTCAAACAGGATTCCTCTTTATCAGTTAATTTGTGAATGGCAGAAGCCTGGCCACTGAATGCTGCAGCTGGGAAGCTTCCACAAAATGACTAGAAAGGTCAGAAAGATTGCTTTTCCTCTGACACCAAAACCCATTTTACGTGTACAGAGGCTATTAACCATTGACTGAGAAGCTGCAGTCTGAACAAGAGTTTGGTCTGATCACATGCGAAGTAGATAACAAGGCTGGAACACACAACACAATTCACATTTAAATCCCTTCAGGCCTCAAACTTAGAAGACAGAAAAATGAATATCAATGACTTATTTACTTCTGATTGTTTCTGCTGGCCAAATGCATATTCAATGGAGAGAACCTTTCAAGCTGATATTCTGTTTCTACACCAGATATAGGCTCCTCTGCTCCATCGTCTAGTCGAAACTGAATACACAGCAAAAGACCGCTGTGCCCTGTCTTGCACAGCTCCACAAAATGCACGCCAAGCACCTGCCTCCACAATAAACCTACCAACTGCAACAACAACAGCCTTATGGCACTCGCCTGCCTTCTTGACATGTCACCACAAAATAAAAAGAAACCTGTGCTCAGCATCTGAAAATCAGAAACCACGTTATTAAATGTCTTTTTAACAAGAATCAGATTTTAGATCAACTGCTCAAATACTGGAGCAGGCCGAGCCTTCATGCATCAAGACCTGAACACCACTCAGGCTTGGGCTGATAAGTGACAAGTAACATTTATGCCACATAGATGACCATTTCCAACAAGATAGAGAATGTAGCCATCTCCCTGTGAACTCTATGGCATTACTGTTGTTGAATCCCTCTCTCAACATTCTGGGGGTTTACACTGACCACAGACTAAAGTGGACCAGCTATGTAAGTACTGTGACTACAAGAGCAGGCCAGTGGCTGGGGAATTCTGCAGCGAATAACTTTGCTCCTCTCTCTCCAAAGTCAAACCATCGTCCAACAGGCAGAAATCAGGGTGTGGTGCAATACTTTCCACTTGCCTGTATGAGTGCAGCTCCAACAATACTTGGAGTTCAACATCATCCAGGACAAAACGGTCCTGTTTGATTTGCACACTAACCACTACCTTCAGGATCTAACTGCTTCACCACCAATGCTCAGAGGCAGCTTACGTACTATCACCGCAAGATACACTGCGGTAACTCCCAGGGCTCCTTAGACAGCACCTTCCAGACCTGTGACCTCTGCCACTGGCTGCTGCAGTCTGTCCTGTCTGAGAGAGGCACTGCACGTACTATCGCTGTTGTCAGTACCTCCCATACCTACAGCCTGTACCACCTGGAAGGGAAAAAGCAGTAGACATGTGGGAACACCAGCCTCTGCAACTTTTCTTTCATCTTGACTTGGAATTTTATTGGCTGTACCTTCAGGGTTGTTGGGTCAAAATCCTGGGACTCCCTAAATAATGGCACTGTGGGTGTTAATACATCCGAAGGACTGCAGGAGTTCAAAGTTCACCAGTTTCATTCAACTGCTCTAATGACACATTATCAGTAGTGGGTCACAATACCACAAAGTTCCTGCAATCTGTGGCATAATTCCCAAAAATAAATAATTTCAAAATGAAAGAAATAAAAGTATTGGTTGACCAGAATTTTACAGCAGTTCCCGCTCTGGCTTTTTATTTGTCTTATCCTACACAGCACATGGTGAAGGGGTGGCACGGTGGCTCAGTGGTTAGCACAGCTGTCTGCAAGCACCAGGGACCTGGGTTTGATTCCACCCTTGGGCGACTGTCTGTGTGGAGTTTGCACATTCTCCCTGTGTCTGCGTGGGTTTCCTCTGGTGCTCCGGTTTCCTCTCAGTTCAAAGATGTGCAGGCTAGGTGGATTGGCCATGCTAAATTGCCTGTAGTGTTCAGGGATGTGTAGATTAGGTGGGTTATCGAGGGATGGGTCCGGGTGGGATGCTGTAAGGATCGGCGTGGACTTCTTGGGTCGAAGGGCCTGTTACCACGCTGGAGGGATTCTATGATTGAAACAAGGGTGGAAAGTTCCACTTGCCAGCCAGCTGTATCACATAACAGATAGAATGAACACCAGCAATTTATTGTCACCGCTCTGGCACAAATGTGGGAGCTAGAAGCTCATTTACATATCAACACCAAAAGGCTTTGCTTAGCTCATCCAACGTCTGACACATGGGGAAATCACCTGCTTTCACATCAGAGAGCCTTCACATCAAGTTCGAGGGAAATCCCTTTGTCAAATCTGCCGGGACTCTATACTCACCTCTGTATGTTTCCCCCACCACCACCCAGTTTAACCAGCAAAGCCCACAGCAGGCACAGTAAGTTTTCTTAGGTTTGTGCAGCTAAGATACTTGTACTCCCAAGAGAGCAGAAAGAATTCTGCCAGTGGTGGGGTTTGCTACACAGGCTTCGTAAGTGAATCACGACCTCTGGCCAGTGCATAGACATAACTGAAGGCTTGCCTCCAACAAATAAATTCCAAATAGATGGAGCCACCTTAATATTGAGAGAGTACGCAAGAAAGAGACAGCAAGGGAGAGAGAGAGAGCAAGAGAGGGGGAGCACAGGGGCACAAGAGCAGGAGAGAGGGAGGGAAGGAGCTCGAGAGCGTGACAGCACAAGCGAGCGAGCAAAAGAAAGCTTGAATGAGCAAAATGTGTGCATCCGGGCTGGGTGTCAGATACCGTTATTTAGAAGCGTTTCATGTTTGGCATACGAGCCACAGGACCAGTCAAAAAGATATGGGTGCTTTGAAATATTTGTAATAAGCTACCGTAAGAAAAACTGAGGCAGGAGGAAAAATTGGTAGGCAAAAAAAAAGGGTAAATTGAAAAGAAACAAACAGCTTGATGCAGCATTTGCATCCACAGCAACAATTACACGTGGGTTCAGTGCCACAAGAGTTACGTAAGTCACTATGCAGCCAGTGTTCTTGCACCTGGCCACTATCCAGTGTCAATTCACACAACTGGCGTCATCCAGTTCTCAGGAAAGGCCACCAGACCCGAAACATTAACTCTGATTTCTCTCCACAGATGCTGCCAGACCTGCTGAGCCTTTCCAGCAATTTCTGTTTTGTTTCTGATTTTCAGCATCCACAGTTCTTTTGGTTTTTATCCAGTGTCAACCGTAGGAGATGGGGACCCAATAAGGATCGGGTACAATGTCCTCAGTGCGTGAGAGTACTCACTGCCCAAAAACAGACGACAGCAAAACAAGGACTCAGGTTCCAAGCATTATAGAGCAGGACAGCATCACGAATCTTCAACTCTGCAACCAATCAGGGACACGGTGTAAAGACAGTGCATCAATGCTCCACAGATGAGAGCCAGAACAGAACTAAAACTGCTTGTGTATTAGTGGTGGGGTTAAGATGAACCAAAGATATAAAAAATCAATCCAAAGAGACAGCAGGCCTTGACGCAGACCTCCCAGATACAGTGTAGCTCGTTAAATCCACAAAAATGTTACAATTGCGAAGGGTGGCCATCACTTCTTCCCACAGGTGAGAACACCGCCTGTCCAAACTGCACAGCAATTAACAGGATAAAAGCCAGCATTCAAAGGTAGTATGGAATCACAGAATTAACCTTGGCACCATATTACATCATAGATGCACGGTGATGCATGAATCAAGCTTCAGAATAGCCACAAGAGTGTGATTACAAGCAAAACATGACAACGATGCTTCAATTAATATGTCAGCTTCACTAACAGGACCCCTTTAAATGCATCTTACAGATAAAAAGGGAGATAAAGCAATTACTAAGGATCATTAGCTTCCAAAGATTTTCCTCATCCCTCCCCATTGCCAGTTCGGTATTTGCTTTGACACAGTGAGCACTGGTGACATTATCAAAGTAAAATGGCTGAGGCAAGTTACTGAGTCCAATGGTGTGAGAAAACAAACAGCAGCATTCACAGCAGTCGAGTCATTAACCCCAAGGAGAAAGGAATCCTTTCCTTTAAGTTTGGAATGTTAATTGAACTCCTTCATGCTGTCAAAGCTTGGTTATATTAAACCAGCAACTCCGTCTCCCCCTGCCCTCCTCCCAATGAAATCTCACCACTTAGAAATATTTACTTCTTTACAATTAAATTGCCACTGTGTACAGAACATCTTAATTTGGCTAATCTAGGATTTGGTAAATGATAGGGCCTGCTATTCATCACCCAATTACCATGACCGCCCCACTCACCCTTCCCCAAAAAAGTAAATTCCAACATGAACTTCTTAATGCACACATTTTCAAATAGGGACCCATAAATCCTTGGCGTTTTACAGTTTAAAACCGATAGAGTAACCTATTGAACAGCACTGCACAGTTGGCACCATCCTTCTGAAATCATGGCTATGGTCCTTGGGAACACGTTGATACTTAAAAGGACCAGTTCCTTAAAGAAACACAGCAACTAGCAGCACAAACATTTAGCACTACGTGGGGGGGGTGGGAGAGGAGGAGGAGGAGGAGGAGGAGGAGGAGGAGGAGGAGAGGGGCGAGCGAGAGACAGCAAGAAATTCCACCAAGATACACACTAGGTCGCTGGCCTGGAACGTAACCTGGCTGAACAGGAAGGGGAGGAACTTGAAAAAAAAACAGAATGGGGAAATGTTCACCACTGATGATATGACTTATTGAAGATGGCCAACGGTGGCCACAAGCAGTGTGCACTGGCAAAGTTGGAAGGACTGCTTCTGAATGTTCATGGTGTAAACAGAAAATAGTGGGGCGGGGGGGGGGGAAAGCTGATGTTGATGAAGGAATCTTGCCAGAGACTGCATTCATTTCATGGAATTTGTTCCTTTGACTTGCTCTTTTAAATATGATAACTAACTTAAAGCAGCGCCACAACTGCAGCAGCCCTGCATTAACAAGTATTGTCAATGTTAATTAGCTCAGTAGCAATGACAGTCTTGATAACAACACCAACTAACAACAAAACAAAATACGTCATTAGCACAAAATACATCAATATTTACACTTTCAAAAATACGTACAAACACACACACACAAAAAGCTGAAGCAAAAATGAAATTGCGGTAAATTCCAAGCTTTACTATTCCTTAGTTTAGAAAGATTAAAGAGAATCCAGTTCATTTCTAGTCTCACCAAATTCTCCTCCTAGAAGTAGTGACTATTTGTTTAGCTCGCTAGGAGACACTTCTGTTTGCAGCCTGCCGTTCAGACAGAATACATCATGGAGCTTTATCACCACATGGTACTGCCCAGCACAATTATATCCCCACTGGAAATGTATCCATGCATTCACGTTTCTGACTGGAGTGACTGGACAGGAATTAGAAGTTTAAAAACTCGTTTCCCATCTTAAGAAAGCTCACTGAAATGACCTATATCTGGAGTGCCAATGAAAGTTCCAACTGACTTTCCACTCCACCAGCCTCCACCAATTTTTTTTCTTTATTCATTCATGAGATGAGGGCGTCGCTAGCTAGGCAGTATTTATTGCCCATCCCTAATTGCCCAGAGGACAGTTAAGTGTCAAACATATTGCTGTGGGTCTGGAGTCATATGTAGGCCAGACCAGGTAAGGATGGCAGTTTCCTTCCCTAAAGGACATTAGTGAACCAATTGGGTTTTTCCAACAATTGACAATGGATTCATCACTAGACTCTTAATTCCAGATATTTATTGAATTCAAATTTGACCATCTGCCAGGGTGGGTTTCGAACCCAGGTACCTAGGACACTATCAGTCCAGCGATAATACCACTAGGACATCCCCTCCCCAACTGCGATCTTCCGCAGAATACCACAAACAAGTACATCTTTCCCTTCCTTGTCAGCATTCTGCAAGGACTATTCCCTCCATGACAACTTGGCCAACTCCATCACACCTAATACTTCCGCATCCTCTACACTCCTCTATGACATCTTCCCATGTACTTGTCTTTTATACCTTCTCAGTGTCCAAGGCACAAATACCTTTCTACCAGAGGGTAGTTGATATCTGGCTTAAGGCAGAGGTAGATAGATTCTTGGTTCCCAAGGAGATGAAAGATTATCAGGGATATGCAGGAATGTAGAGGTAAGGTTAAAATCAGATTAGTCATGTTTGTATTGAATGGTAGAGCAGCCTCAAAGGGCCAAGTGGCCTGCTTTTGTTCCTTGTTGGAATGCTTGTACTTTCCTGAAGCAGCAGCAATTTACTTATACTTCTTTCAATCTATTTTTCTGCATTCACTGCTCACAATGCAGTCACCTCTACATTGGCGAGACTAAACGCAGCCTCAGAGGAATACCTCTGCTCTGTCGCTAAGAACCACCTTCCAGTTTCTTACCATTTCAATACACAGTCTTGCTGACACGTTAATGCTTTTGTCTTAAGTCTGTTGCAGTATTTCAGTGAAGCCCAACACAAGTCGGAAGAACAATACCTAACTTCACGCTTAGGCACTTTACAGCCTTTAGGAATCAGTATCACTGAGTTCTGTAACTTCAAAAAACAAGCATTGTCTTCCATTTTGATTACACTCCCTCTAGTATTTTGCTTGCTCTAGGCAGAGGTGATGTTCTTTCTGCTACGAACACCTACCATTAACAGCTATTCTTTATCTGTATTTCTCCTCATCAACAGCTAGTACTCTGGGCAGTCTGACCAGCTATTTCACTTGCTCCATCTCATCCTTTACCAATAGCATAAAAGCCAACTGCCTTCAGCTCCAAACAAGAGACATATTGGACTCAAAATGTAACCTGTTTTTCTCTGAATTTCCTCAGCTTCTTATTTCTGTAACAAGTTGACTGATCTCAGCTACAATTGGGAGAGAGCTAGGTGTGATGCCAGCACCCCAAGCATAGGCAGTGACCCTACTGGAAAGTTCAAGCCTGTGGAATTGGAAGGAGAAAGAGTGAGGCTAGATATTTCAACAGTCAGTTCACACTAACACTAACTCACTAACATTGGGTGAGGTGCTGGAAGGCTATCACCACATGGCAGTGTGCCAGGAAGAATCAGCCTTCAGGTTTTGGAAAGAGCTTTCCTTGTACAGACGAAGCAGAGCACCAGATGTAGTAACCCAATCAGTGAAAAACCAGGGACATTAACTAACCATAGTTTTCAGTTGCCAAAGTACAATGTAAGATGGGCTGAGCATGCTTTCTCTGTCCATGATCACTGGGGCAAGACACCGTACTGAGGTAGCTTAGTCTCCTACAGGAGGGGAACATCATCATTCTTTACATGTAGCTTGCAACTGGCAGATCCCATACTGGGAAGCTATTGTGTAGTGGATTGTCATAAAGCCAGAAGCCATGAACTGAAGCCCCGTATTAGGGACATAACACGTTGGCAGATACTCCGGAACGTGTTACTGTAGATATTCATTCAAAACACTATTTACTGGCTTGGGTAGATTTTTAATAAATATTTTGTGACAATACTTCCTGTTAGGCACCTAGTTCTCTGTGCCCTGGCCAGTAATTCCCTCTCAACAAGTCTCAGCCAGTAAAACTTAAAACAATGGAATTGGTCATTCATTTCACTCGTTTGTGGAAACTCGCTGCTTTGGAATGGCTGCTGAATATGCCTACCCAAGTCAGTGTATGCCGCAGCTCAAAATCTTTGACAAGTGCGATGAGGCACTACACAGATGCAGAAAACCTCATGGCTGCCATCAAACTGTTTTGAAATTCAGGCACAAAATCCTGTCTGCAGACTGCACCGGTCCACAGCTGCTTATGACTTGCAACTGTGGAGTCCCACTTATTCATTTGATGCAGAGATTTTTAAACATGCCAGGCAGACACTTGAGGTGGAGGGGAAAAAAATTCAGCTCATTTTACAGCAAGTACGCATTCTAAAGAACACAGTAGGAGTTGACATCAGTTATAAAATGAAAAAGAAACATTGGCAATATATAGTTAGCAGTTTAAAGAGAAAGACTAAAGACATTGTAAATGGGGCACTTATGGGGGCTCCATCTGAAATGATTACCGACCTTTCCCTTGTAGCATCTGACCTTCTGCTCTTTGCCTGCACTATTTCCCTTTCACTTCAGTAGAATGCTAATCTCAACTCCACCCAACCAGTCAGTGATGCTTATCCTACAGAAAGTTGCGAAAATGTGCACTTTTGGAGGATCAGACCAGGGATTTTAGTTTTGAGGCCCGCCAGTGACTATTCTAGTGTCATATTTAATTTGTAATGAGCTCTTTATCATTGTGTATAAAAATTTGAAAAGAAACAAACGTGAGATGCTACTCGTTTAAAACAGAGTATGTTTTGAAGAGGAATCACATTGGACTTGAAATATTAACTTCTGTTTATCTCTCCACAGATGCTGCCAGGTCTTGCCAGCATTTTCTATTTTTGTTTTAGAATAAATATGTGTTTTTTCACTAAAAATAGCTTCATGTCCCCAGTTAGACTTCCCCACATATTTTAAGGAATAGTAGATAAGGAAACAAACTTACTTTCTCCCTGAGGAAAGGTCACTGGACCAGAAACATTAACTCTGATTTCTCTTCACAGATGCTGCCAGACCTGCTGAGTTTTTCCAGCAATTTCTGTTCTTGCCTCTTATTTTCCTCTGATACTGGATCACAAGGCACCAGCCACGAGCCAAATCGTTCAGTGATTCGAGCAATATAATTCCTAGTAAGTAATGACTTCCCCTTTCACTCCTGCCCGCCTGTCCCCTCCCACCACTCAAATTCTCCATGGAGATGGAGTTTGATCTCCAGTTGACACTGGAGATGGCACTGAAATGAACCTGGTGTAGGATGCAGCACAGCTTCTTTTTCTGATCTTAACTGCTGAAATTACACATTCCAATTTTCAAGATCAGACAGATACACCCAGAATAAGCAAAGTCCAGCTTAAACAGAACAGCAGACAGCGATACAAGTAAACCTAACATCATCATCTGGGAAGAAAACAGCCAATATTCTGGCTCATAACAAGGCTAGATCATTTGATCCCTCTATCATTTGCTCAACCATTCACTAAGTTCGTATCCACATCTTTTACGTCAACTGTGCTTTTCCACCTGTCCCCCATATCCCTCCACGTCCAAAACTCAGATTTGAGCATGCTTGATAACCGAACTTTCTGGAGGTAGAGAAAACCAAACATTTACCACCCAGAGCGAAAATATTTCTCCTTTGGGTCCTAAATCACTGATGTCTTACAGCTCAACATCAGCCACCTTGTTCTAGCCTGTTGAAACTGCTCCTCACCATCTCACCCTCTTTGAGCGCTCTCAGATTTGCACATGTCTCAATTCTATCACCTCTCATTCTTCTCCGCTACAAAGTATTCAAAAGGTGTCAAATCACTCCTGGCCTCTGTCAATCAGTTAAAATTCAACGTATGCGGATCTGGAATGGGGCGAGAAGGAGCTACAGAGAGAGAACAAGAAATAACTGCAGCATACAAATTTCAACAGAATCAAGTAACTTATTGTTTACATTGAAACCAAATTAAAATATGTGGTTTAACAAATAAATGCAAACCACAAACACATGCGCTGGAAACTATAAAACTGTCCTGTAGCTAATCCTAAAATTAACACATGTTTTGTTTTCAAGTGAACGATTAATATAAATTTTCTACAAAGGATTCCTTCCATCCCTTTCTGCCTATCCTTTGCTAAACACCCCCTGGCCATTTCCATTATGAAAAACAGACAAGTTCTTTCAATCCTTCACAATCACAGAACCTACATCCTGAACATGTGTTCCGTAGCATGGCACAGCCAAGACAAAGTTCAAATTCGAACCCACCCTAGCCCCCAATTTTAGCTGTCTGTTTGAAGATGAAGGAGGGTAGGAGATATTTCATGGGCAGAACTTTGAGAAAATGCTACCCACAGGGAAACTTCCTCGCTCCTCCTGTATCACCAATTCACGATGTGTGTGAAAATATCTACTTGGAACTTAATTTTAAAATCTTCAAACATCATCTTTAAGGGGCCAGCCTCTGGTGAGGAGCACCTCGGGCAAATTTCTGTAACATCAAACAGAAAAGTAGTAAACACTGCTACAGATTTAGTTACTGAAAGCTGAAATATTTTCACTTTATAAATAATTTGCCAGGGGCTCCCACGATGGTTCAATGAGTGAGTCATACAGACCCTGGATGAAAATATCTCATTGTAGATAGCAGTGGTAATAGTTCTGTCGTGTTGCTCATACTGTTTTAGATGAGGGAGGGGAAAATTAAGTAGTCTTGCTACTGTTTGCTTCCCAGCATCCGAAGTTGGCATTGCATAGAAGCAAGGGCCATCTCTGACTGACCAAGCTGCAAAAGCCTTATGTGATCCAACAAGGTGCTGACACTCCTGTTCTGATTCACAAACAAGAGCAGTTACTTAGGCGTGGACAGGAAAGTGCTTGGCACCCTTACAACTAACCGCTCTGCGGCAAAATGTGCATTCACAGCAATGTTTCTATTAAACTAGGTGAAGGGGTGTTAAATATTTTTAAAATTCTGTAGTCAACTGAGATGCCAGGGTTGGGGGGGAAAAGAAAAAGTCTGATTGAAGAGGTGGGTTTAAAGTAGATTTTTAAAGCTGAGAGATTGAGGAAGGGTATTCAAGAGTTGACGTTGGGAGTAGACTTGTTATTTTCCCCTTCTAGCCTCTCTCAAAGTCACAAAAAGACTATCTTTCATCTGCGACAAGTGGCCTTGACCATAGAAGGAATCACAACTTATGACAGTCATGCCTACGCACATGTATCTTTGAGTAAAGGTCAACAGATAGCAAACATGAGCGGAAATAATAGTAAATGTTCCTCCACCCATAGCTTGGAGCTGCTCAGACTAACTGCAATTACTTCATTCCCATCCTGCAAGAGGATATCATGCTAACAAACAAGGAAGCTGTACCTGAGACTCTCTTTCAACATTACTCCGTATTACACTGTGCAATCTCTACCCTTTAGAGATCACTGGGCAAATTCACAATGCTTGTTCAGTGTTGGGTGATGTGACACACTGACCAGACTTCTCAGTATTTAGTCACAGATTATTTCTCTGTACAACAGCAGAAATGTCGTAAATTGCCTTCAAGTAAACGTCACATTTCCCCGCTATCACTGAATATCTCACCTCAGAAACCCACGAGGTCCAAATGAGTAACATCATGATCTAGTTGCATAGATTTCAGAAAGATTACTGAACAAAAATATTTTAATATTCCCCAAGATAGTGACTTAGCTAAGGAATGGAGGGTCAAAATTGTCTCATATGCTTTCTGAAATCTCATCACATCTGTGCTTGGCGACCAGCCTGCTGTACATTACTAGTTTATTAATATCACACTTGGAATGACACAAGGTCCACACCTGTCTGGTGTTATTTTAGAGGGCCTTAGATGTGGCAGGCCCTGCAACTAGCACCTGGGTTACAGAACGAAAACTGAGATGGGGTTTCACCTTCAGAGAAATACCTTTGTAAGGGAATGTTGAGTGATGCCAGCACCAGGTTTGACTGCCTGGTTCTTCCCATAATTGATCAGGCTGGCCAGCACGTTGGCCGCCGCTACAGTACACGGACTGGATACTCAAGATGGCGACTCATCACTGCCTTCTCGACAGGCAATTAGAGGTAGAAAGCAAACACCAGCCTAGAAAGTGCCAAATTGCTGAGTCAAGAGGGACAAAAGGCAACCTTTGTAAATAAAAGGCAATGAGTGGTGCTGCATTGCACCGATCAGGCACAATGGGCTCTGAACCTTTGTGGAATTAGTGTTCCGTATAGTGGTAGCATTAGTGAACAATCCAGGGTCCAAACTAACAATTCAGAGAATGCAAATTCAAACTCAAGCATGCAAACTCATTTTTTAAAATTCTGGAATTTAAAAAAACAGCAAAATGTGACTGTGACGTTGTCAGTTTGTCAAATACCCATCACCCTGACCTCTTCTAAAAAGGAAGTCTGCTGCCCTTTGCCTAGACTTCAGATGCACACTAATGAGGACTGGCTCTTAACTGCCAAGAAAAACATTTCATTCCACCATCACCTTCCCACAGCAATAAATACCAATCTTGCCAGCAAAGCCCTCAAATAATTTTATTTTTAAAACACAAATGGGTGGTTAAAAAAAATTCACTCAAACAGCACTTGGACAAGAGACAAAAACATCATTCTTGAGTCTTTAACCATTGTCTGATAGGCTTTCTGCAAAGAATGCACCAATATATATACAGGAAGGCTGAATCAGGCCCAGAGAAAATAATGCATAGCCAAAAATCAAATCAGTATTTTAGAAAAGAGGCCTGGGAAAACAGTACGTTTCTACCAATGATGTTCACCCAGGCAGTAGCAGCAAACACAGCAGGTTGGCATGGACCATGTACTGTGCACAAGAGGCAGAGGATAATTAAGTGAAGGGTGTGACCAAACAGGAATTTTTCAATGCAAGTTAGTCTGCCAGTCTTTTTTTTTAAAATGTTGAGCCAGGATGGCTTTCTCACATCAAAAAGCAATGGTCAACTAAGAACTGGCTTTTGTAGTCAGATAACAGTGTATAACCGAATACAATTGAAGACAGGGCAAATATTGCTTCAAATTACGGACCTTTTAATGCACGCAGAACCACAAATAACAAGCAAATTAGAGGTAGGTGATGAGATACCATGAATGGGCACAGCATGCCAGAGATTCGCTGAGCCACAGCACAAACTGGCAGGATGTGGGTATTCATCCGCACCCATCCGCATGCCATGTTTCCGATCTCAATGGTATCTTTGTAGGGTGGCAGACAGTGGAATGCTTCCACAATGAGTGTTCGATGCAGACAAATAGACAAAACTATTGATAAAAGAATGAATGAGAGAGAATAAAAACAAATCACAGGAATCAAAAGTGGCCATTTATGCATGATGAAACCATAAATTCTTTAGTTATTCTTGAGGCTCATTGCTTCACACATCTTATGATGAAAACCTGGATATGTTTAGGGTGCAAAGGTGCCTTTTGCTTATCCTGATTGTTACCCACCTCTATGCCCCAAATGCAACATAGCACTAGATTTCGTTGCAAATCATAGTTATATTGCACGTGGCTGCAGCTATTAATCTCAAGATTAATTTGGAAAATCAGTATTTAAGACAAAAAATAAAATTGAAATGCATAACTAGTGCCACAATGCACCACATTCTGTGCAAGACTGAGACAAGAGCTTACACAAACTCCACTAAGTTATGCTGATTCAAACACAGCTCAAAAATTTAAACCCACCTCCTTTCCTGAAGGCTCAGTAGCCTAACAGAGTTACACACTTTCACATTTTGTGTTCTAGGGTCCCGACAAGCACTGCTCTGATGTCTGGGTTACTGGACTACAGGTAGCTTCTAAATTGAGGCCCAATGTTTGTGGTCCTTGACCGTATCCATTGACTGATCAGAAGTGGACAGCCCAAAATGAAATATCTTCCTTCCTTAATAGAGGGTGACTTTGAGTCAGCTGATATCCCCTTTGATGGTAAATTTTATCAAAGCCCTCCCCCAAACAAAATCTCCAACATCCAATCCATTCACGCAGACACTAAAGCAATCAAGTCACACGGTGACTGAGACGCTCAGCCAAGCTACTTTCAGAACAAAAACTCTAATTCTTCCCAGGTACTTTTGAAGAAAGGGAGCTCGGGGATTCAACAAGGCAAGGCTATCCCATGAATCCACACAGACTACGAACAATGAGCCAAGACCAAAAGCACTTCAGACACTAGAATTAGCTTTAGCATCACCGAGATGAGAGTTGGGAGGATTGAAAACTCTACACAGCCTCAAAACCTGATCAGCAACCCTTGCTGGAACTACACATGCACAAGAGCTCTAATGGAAGCCCTGCGACTGATGAGTTACAAGTTGAATAAAAGTGCACATTAACGTGCGGCCAAACCACAAACCCTTCAGCATCGAAGCTGCTGCCTCCCACCTACTCTTAAACATGGAGACTCAAGATAAACTTCTTGCTTATCAAGGAACTCAGCAACACCCTGTCAGCCATATCTCTGCCCTGGCAATGATTAACATCACCAGTAAAGTCCTTTGCATGGAGAATGGCACCACTCAGCTTAAGAGGCCACAGTAAACAGGTGGGTACCCCACACAAGAGGCTAAGACTTTCAGGTCAGCATGGGACTGGGGAGAAACAAAACAAAACACTTTATGCACCCACACATTTCAGAAGTGAAAAATATTTGTCCTTTCCTTCCAAACACATCCAAGGTACACGCACACAAAACTTCACACCGGAAAAAGCCGATCATTAAGAGATAACACACGCTGAGTAGTACAGGGAGAATTAAAACAGCTGAAGTAGTCCCAAGTAAATTTCACCTCAAATCGGAAGGCACCCAGACACTGTCTCTCAAATTAGTACATGAAAAGAGTTCAAGTTTGCTAGACACCCGAGAGCAGTTTTGCAGGGAGCCCAGACTCTTGACCACAGGGGGAGAGAATCATGTACATTACAGCCAAGCCTGCTACATCCCCATACAAATTTTTTTTAAAAAGACTAATAAAAAAATTAATTATTTCAAAGGAAATCAGATTCTGATCTTTTAAAAAATCTGCTGACCAAACTCCCTTTCCAAAGTAGTAACTTCTCACTTAACAATTTAAAAGCTCTTCAGACCCAAATGGAAAAATTAATTTGGGTATCGCAACCAGACTGGGTCACAAGTCTCCATCCCTCCTCAAAGGGTTATGCACACACAGTTTCCTGCAAGCATAACACAGCATTCAGGAGAGTCCAAGCTACCAAAATACCTCAAGCTCTTTCCAATATTCACCTAGATCAACTGCAGAATACCCTATTTTACTGCAGATGGGAGAGTGACATACGAACAAGGAATGGGTGTTTTAGTGTTGAGGTATCAGGTCACTTGACTGGATATCTCTAAATAATGCAAGCCTGCATGTATGGATAGTGAACAAGAACAGGAATAAGCTGTGAACAGTCAATCGGGATATAGCTAGCTAATGCTCACAAACACGGACGACAGCCAGATTTAGAATACAGGTAGAGGTGGGTTTGCTCAATTAGTTATTCTCTTTTACCAAAAGTCTTTACATAAAGAAGGGTAGGGTGTTCATCGCCTTGGATGACTGTCAGCAATGGAAAGTACTCGAGCATGACAACAGGGACATACATATATTCCTTCTCTTCAATGCCAAAACGGCAAGGTCAGAGATCGTCACTTCTCCATATCTCCTTTAACAGACGGACAGGCCAGCAATTTTCAGCATGAAGGGCACTGTGAAGACACGGCTCTCGAACCATTTTATTGTGACTCATTTGTTTCCAAGCTTTCCCCAAGACCACCTGTTTCCAGCTGAGATTGTCTGACTCCACCTCTGGACTCAACACTCTCCAGACTGGCTTCCCACATTCTACCCTCCACAAATTGGCAGTCATCCATAACTCAGCTGCCCATGTCCTAACACACCAACTTCTGTTTAGCCATCAACTCCCATGCTCGTGTCCTGCACTGACTCTTGGTCAAGCAGTGCCTTAAATATAAACTTTGCAACTTTGTCTAAGTTCCTACATTGGCTGCCATGCCTCCAGCTGCCTAGGGTCCCTAGGACCTGGAATTCATGTTCTAAACTACAATGCTTTACTTTATCTCCTCAAAGCTCCCACCTCCTTGTCTGCTCCTAACATTGCCTGATGTGGCTCAAAACTTTTTGATGTTCCCGTGCAAAGAACACTACAAGCACCATCTAAATACAATAGATGTTACTTTATTAATCCAACCACACTTTGAAACAAAAAATGTTCTACATTTCCTGACCAACCACTGCTAGGTTTCAAAGGAAAAGTCTGTCACGTTCTCAAGAAATGTAGGATGGATGAACTTGTGGTGTCGCAGCTACACCTAATGATATTAGTTGGTCCTTCAAATTTTTTAAAATTGCTGTTCTCGGCACTAAGCCACATTTTTGCTTTCCAAACAGGTAGAAAGACACCAAATTTCTGTAACAGTACGACTTAGCGAAACTAAAACAAGTGAGATTTCAAATGTCTTGATTATAAACTTGTCAAAAATTCTAACTATGTAGCGAATGGAAGGGCAAGAGGCAGGAAGCAGTGATGAAAGAAATTCAAATAAACACGACGAACATCTTTAATGTTATATAAACTACCTTGCGTAATGTCACAACACAGACAGACACATGCATCAAGAAAATACGACCAGTATAACTACAATACAACGTCGATATGAAATAAATTATATGAAAGTAAAAATAAAACGAAGTTTACATGGTATGCTAAAATATACAATCACACATATGCATGAAAATAAATAGTTTAGTTATACAACCATTAGGAGGCCATTAGGCCCTGGCATCTGTGCTAACACTTTGAAAGTGCTAACTAATTAACCCGACTAATTAGCAAGCTCTTAGCCTACAGTCTGCCACGTCTTTCCTTTCTGAATGTTTATCAGTTTTCCTCCTTTTCAAAATTCCTATCAGATATGCTTCCATTGCCCTTTCAGTTTCCAGGTTCCAGATCAGAACTTACTACATAAAGGAATGCATCATCACACGCTGAACTTCCCTCTCCTCTCTGTCCCCACTCCCTGCATCCTTCCCAACCACACTAAAATCTGGGCCTTCTGGTCACTGGTAACCTCGCAATATGACTAAAACAGAGCCTGCCACTCCATAGCTAGGCCTGCGATGCATAAGGCAACCGCTGGCGACTCGGATTTAACCTCGGTGACTGCAAACATCCGAACATCCTGCATGCTTTCGTGTGAACAAAAAAAAAGCAACAGAAACCAATAGCTCAGCGCAGCCTCAGGTGACTGAAGTGTCACGCATTCACCGCAGAAATCAACAATAAATACTAACTGGAAGAAGATTAAGGCGATTGAGCACACTGATACAGAAGAACCAAGGAGAAAGCATGCAACATGACATTTATGTATGGCTGCAGAGCAAACAGGAATCATGACAAACAATAAAAGATTTGCGAGAGCAAATGTGCAACTGAATTGCAAGAGAATTCACGCAACATATGTATAAAATAATGCATATAATGCGCAAAATGATATCTGCACACACAAGAATTGAGAGAAGAAATGAGATGTATAAAATTAATACATTTGTACAAAATGATTTATACACACAAGACAGGCAAAAGATAATTAACATAATGAAACAAAATATATTCATGAACACAATGGCTAGAAAATATGAAACCACACATACAAAGATATACATGAAAACAGAAGACAGTAGAAGACAGGCAGATTCCTGCAAGATGTATAAAATAATACACATAAGGTGCAAAGTGATATATATGCTGGAATTGCAAAAGGATTCATAAAATAATCCATAAAACAAAACACTCAGCGTGCAAAATATACACGGGAACTGTAAGAATCATATTCAGGAAATTATATGTATAAAATAATAAAGGACAAAATGGAAAACAAAAATGACAACAAGAGGATTCTTGCAATTATATGTATTTGTGTGCAAAATGGTACACACAAAAATTGCAAAGCGAATGATAACAACGCATAAGTTAATTAACACAAAATCTCACACACACACCACAAGGGGAGGATTCATGCAATTGCATGCATAAAACTATTAATATCTAAAATGTGTAGAATGATGCAGTCACAAGAGTTACCAAAAAAAGTGGACTTATAAACAGGTCTAAAATAATCTTTGCTCTCTGGAATCAGGGTGCTTGGTGCAAGGCAGGGCAAGGGCGCAAGGACAGTGAGGGGTGCAGTGAATGGGAGGTAAGGATGGAGTTGGGGACAGTGGAAGGAAGAGGGGGAATGTTGCTGGGGGTAATGTCGGAGGGAAAAGACGGGAAGGCCGGGGCGGGGAGGGAAAAGACGGGGAGCGAAAAGACAGGGAAGGCCTGGAGGAAGGGAAGGAAAGGAAAGGAAACGACAGGAAAGGCCTGGGGGGGTGGGGAGGAAGGAAA
>JAHRHZ010000209.1:496267-549646 GCA_024137785.1 Ginglymostoma cirratum | reverse complement strand
GAAAGAAAGAAAGAAAAGACGGGGAAGGCCGGGAGGGAGGGAAAGAAAGAAAAGACGGAGAAGGTCGGGAGGGAAAGAAAGAAAAGACGGGGAAGGCCGGGACGGAGGGAAAGAAAAGACGGGGAAGGCCGGGATGGAGGGAAAAGACGGCGAACAGAGGGGGTTAGTGCCGGGAAGTTGGCAAATTCGGGGAGAGTTGAGAATGAGGGAGAAAGGGGCAAGACATGGTTGACAGAGAGGGGGAAGAACTGGTGGGAAGAAGGTGACTGTGTTTTAAAATGATTAGTACATCAGAATCCAGCACCTCCCCAGAACACAAACACAGACAAACTCCAACATCCCACCAGCCGTTCGATCATTTCCTCTCCCTGCTCCGTGAAATCGGAGTGGCTTGTTATATGGTGGGGAGGAGGGAGAAAGAGAGACGTTCGTGTTGAGTTGGAGGTACAGAGAGAGGTGACAGCGGGGGAGATGGAGGTGAAGGGGGTTGCCCCCGGGTACCCCGCTTGCGCGCCTGGTTGCCATGGCGTCGCCCCGGTGATGATGGGGGTTGGGGGGGAAACAGGAGGTTGCCATGACTCCGCGCTCGCGCGGGCCCGACCGTTAGCCCGCTCGCGCCGACTCCAACGGCTGCGGGGCCTGAGCGCCCAGGAGCCGAGCGTCGACCTCCGACCGACCGTCCACCCCGCCCTTTAGAGGTAGGCCTCGCTCGCCACCGGTTCCATCCTCTCCCTCTCTCTCTATCTTTGAACTTTTTCAAAAAAAAAACCATTTATTATCACTAGACCGGGCAGGTTTTGTGTGTGTGAGACAATCCGCTTATTATCGGGACCGCCACCGCGCGAAAGAGAGGCCGGGCCTACCTCCGCCCTCTCTCTCTCTCAACTTCTCACCCACACCCCCCCCCCCCCCCGTCACTTGCCCGGATATTTTCCCCCCCCCCCCCCTGCCCAGAAGCATGGGGGCGGGGGGGTGGAGGGTTGATCGATCTCTGGTTTCCTCTCTCGGCCCAGAGCCGGAGCTGCTTCCCCAATCCCGCCTCCACCCCCACCACTGCACTCTTCCTCCTCCTCTCCGAGTACTCACAGCCTCTCTCCTCCGCTCGGCGCGGCGGCCATTTTCAAATTATTTCCAGCGCGTCACACCGGCAGGGCGGGCGGCCCGACCGGCCGAGATCTCGCGAGCGTTCGGAGTTTCGGGTGGGGAGGGTGCCGGGTGGAGGGAGGGGGTGGAATGAGATGTGGGTGGAGGCGGGGTAGGGGGGCGGGGTTCCTGGTGGAGTTGGGCGGGCGGGGTGGGTGGGGCGGCGTCCAAAGCGAGAGAAGGCGTCGAACGTGCGTGAGGGGGCGTGGTCGGAGGGAACGGGGTGTGTCCCAAAGTGAGGGGGTGGGTCCAGGGTGGAGCCTTTGTGCGCCAGAGTAAGGGGGGGGTGTGGTCCCTTGGTGAGGGACAGGGACCCAAGATGAGCGGGCGGGTTCCAAAATGGGAGGGTCCACCCTGTGGGATGACGGGTTCAAGTGTTAAGGGAGGTGGTCCCTGTTTGAGGTGATGTCCCCATGTAAGGGTACCTGAGTGAGTGGCAGTGACCAATGGTAGGGGAACGGGGTCCTTTAGGGACAGCGGGACCCTCAGTAAGAGGGCATGATCCCTTATGTGAAGGGATATTGGTCCCAGTGTGAGAGGGCGGGGTTCCAGACAAGGGGGTATGGTCCCATTGTGAGGGGGGCATGTCCCAAAGCAAGAGTCCAGGCTTGAGTGTATGGGTATAAGGGTGAGGGAGCGGGATCTATGTGTGAGGGGGCGTGGTCCCTGGTTGCAGGGGCGTGGTTCCATCATAAAGGGCCACGTTCCCAGACGGAGGAGGTGGAGTCCGTGATGAGGGGGCGGGTTCTTTGGGGAGAGGGCCGTGGTCTCAAGTTGTGCAGTCACCTGACGAAGGGGCTAATCTGCCAAAGCTTGTGTTTTCAAATAGACCTGTTGGATTATAACCTGGTGTCGTGCGATTTCCGACCTTGTCCACCCCAATCCAACAGTGGCACCTCCACATCTTGGGAGAAGGAGTGAGCCTCTGGCTGAGGTGGGGCTTTTGGGTAGGGACAGGGTCTTGGTGTAGCAGAATGGTGTAGTGGTGGGACAGCAGGGGACAGGTCTTGGCAGGAGGGCATAGTACTGCATGAGAGGGCATGATCTTGGAGGAGCAAGGGTGGGTGTCAAAATCTTGGTAGTACAAAGGATGCAGGGTCTTGGGAGAACAGGGGAGGCAGGATCTTGGGAGGGGATGGTATTGGGAGAAGAGGAAGGGTGGTGTCGGGGGCTGGTCGTTGGAGAAAAAGTTTGTGGTCTTGGAAGAGGAGCAGAGGTGATTTTGGGAGAGGGGCTTGATCTGTGGAGAGGATGGCGGAAAGTCTTGGGGAGTAGAGGTTGGTCAGGGGAGAGCAGCGGGGTCATGTAAATGTTGTCGGAGCTGTGTGAGATGGAACATGATCTTGGGGAAGCAAAGGAGTGAGGTCATTGGGCAGGAGGTGTGTCTTTGGGCAAGTGATTGGAAGTGGAATGCAAGGAGCCCATTGTGACATTTGAAAGTAAGGATCAGAATTTAAAAATGAGGGCGTTGTTGGACCAGGAACATGTGCTGCTCAGCAAGCACAAGAGGTGATGACAATGTTCCTTTCAAACTTACCATGTAACAGCCTACAAGATGCTGTGCAACCAGGTAAAAAAATGTAAAGAAACTACTTTAGTAATTGTAAACAAGGGCCAGGTGGATCTCATTAAGTATGAGATCCCTAATTGGGGATGTTAACCTGGGCCAATCAAGGAATCCCACACTCAGTTACACTTGACTATGGCAGTCCTTTCATGGTCTCAACGTTCTTGGTCATTCTGGATGCCCATTTAAAGTGTATGAACACACATAGAGTTTATTCAGCAAACTCAGAGATGACAATTGTAAAGCTGTGAACATCATTCACAATACAGAAACTGATGAAACTATTGATAACGGACAATGGGATGTTATTTACCAGCGGGGATTTCAACTATTTCCTAAAGTTGAATGGTATTCGACATATTTGGACAACTCCATACCATCCATCATTCAATGGTCTAGGAGAAAAAGCAGCCCAAATTTTGAAGGTAGACCTAAAGAAACAGCCTACAGCTTCACTTGATACCAAACTGTCCCACTTCCTGTTCGATTATAGGACCACCCCTTACGAAACTACAGGGATAGCTCCAGCAAAGTTGTTGACGGGGACAAGACTCCGTATCAGGTTATATCTAATATTCCCACGTAAAGGTGGGGGGGGGGAGGATGAAATGGCTGCAGCAACACCAATGCCAGCCACATGCCTCCTCGAAACAAGGGAGACAGTTTACTTAAGGTGACAAAGTTTAGTGTCGAATGGCCCTGTGTGGGTATGAGTCGAGGTCAACACAAGGTCAGATCCCATGATATACAAAGTTCAGGTAAGGTGAGGTGGTCCTAAACAAACATATGGTTTACATGAAAGCTGCTACCTTGCAAACAGGGCAGGAGCAAAACATACCTGGCACCTCAGAACAGCCATAAAGGCTGTCAGAAACCATGGGTCCTCCTCCATCATCTAACGTCAAAGAAACCTCAGAGTCCATGATGGATGTAGCCTCAATACCGTTAATGCCTGAAGAAGAGGAGGAATCTCTCCTGAGACACTCCAGGTGCAAGAGACGGGGTACAGCCCGACACATGCCTCCCGTGTCCCATCAGAGTCAGAAGAACCAGACTCCCCATTCACAAGTGTACAGACAAAAAAAATGGAAGGAAAGAAAAGGCAGTTCAATAGTCTCTGTCCACAGCCTTTGCTGAGATGCCCTTTTGGCTTTCTTCGGGAGGCTAAGGAAATTGAGCCTGTCCACAAGGACTCTTACCAATTTTTATAGATGCACCAGAGGAAACATCCTATCTGGATGCATCACAGTATGGCATGGCTACTGCTCTTCCCAATTCTGTAAGAAACGACAGAGAGTCGTGAACACAGCCCAATCTATCGCTCAAACCAGCCTTCCATTCACTGACTTCATCAATACTTCCTGCTGCCTCAGGAAAGCAACCAACATAATTAAAGACCCCCCCCCCCCCACCCTGGTTATACTCTCTTCCACCCTCTTCCATCAGACAGAAGATATAAAAGTTTGGATACATGTACAAGTAGATTCAAAAACAGCATTTTCCCTGCTGTTATCAGACTTTTGAATGTACCTCGCAAATATTAATTTTCTCTCTCCATACCTTCTTGGCAGCTATAACACTGTATTCTGCACTCAGTTCTGCTACCTTGATGCACTTTGTATGGTACAATCTGCCCATGTAGCACATAAATCAACACTTTTCAAGTGTATCTCGGTATGCGTGACAGCAATAAATCAAACTCAGACTTCTCCAGGTACTTTCACTTGCTTGCAGGAGGGATAGGGTGGCTGGTTCACGCTCATAAAGTGTCTGACCTATAGATTAAGAGCCACAACTTACAGAACTGATGGGAAGAGATAGACTGGCTTTCTTCAGGATCCAATGCAAGCAAAAGAACAGCTCTTTCCTTTTCAATGGTCTGATGACTTCTAACCAAATATTCATCCCCATAAGCTATCCAATAACCAGGGAACCAACTGCATAGTTGGTGGCAGGCCAGAGGCCATGTCATCAACCAATGATCACTAATCCACAGACATATCATCTACTTGTTGCCAGGGGAATTTCCCTTCATACACACCCCAGGATCAGCATGTCTGTAGTAACCTCACCCACTGCTTGAACAAGCAGCTGTGTAAACAGCACTTACAATGAGTATCAGGTAATCGACTTTTAAAAAGTGCAGCAATTCTTTCCACAGTTCTTGGTGTTTAAGACAGTCCTTTTTCCCATTTCAGTTCATAATCAAAAACAAAGTAAAATTACAAATATACTTTCTTTAAAATAGTGAACTCATTAAATAATTGTGTAAATATCTTTATTACATTTACCACTATCCTATCTGCTGCCAGGTCTCTACCTTCAGGTTTCTAGATATTTCACTCTTTTCTCAGAACACCCTCTCTCAGATATAAAAGAATGGTAGATCTCTTGCTTGGTTGATGATTTTGACTTTGGTTCTGACCTGTGACCATTTCTTTGCTAGAGGACCTTTTATCTTTCAGGTCTCCTTCACATAGATGAATATTTGGATAGAAATAGTGTGCAAGGGTACGATAAATGACAGGAGATTGACATTAGGTATTGATGCTCTCTTAAAGAGCCATGGAGGCACGATGGACCAAATAGTCTCCTTCTGTGCTGTAATAATTCTGTGATTTTAAGAACATTGTTCTTTGTAGATGCTCTTGTTGGCCATTCTTATCTAGAGCATCCGTAATCCCCTGAATGTTCTTCCTTGTATTATTCTGGATTTCTGGATCATGCGGTCATTTTCTAATTGGAAGGGGCTTTTTTTTTTGCAGTGCTTTGCTCTGACTCCCATGAAATTAGATGCAGCTCAGCTGACTTGCGTTGATCAGTATGGACATCTTCACTTGCCTCTTTTTTATTTCATTCATTCACGGGATGAGGGTGACGCTGGCTAAGCCAGAATTTATTGCCCAGAGGGCAGTTATGAGTCAACCACTATGCTGTACGTCTGGAGTCACATGTAGGCCAGACCAGATAAGGATAGCAGTTTCCTTCCCTAAAGTACATTAGTGAGCCAGATGGGTTTTTCCAACAATCGGCAATGGATTCATGGTCATCATTAGACTCTTAATTCCAGATATTTATTGAATTTAAATTCCACCATCTGCTGTAAGCGGGATTCAAACGCAAAAAAGATTTACTTTACTTCTGATATTTATGATGTGATCATTTCAATAGCTGTTGCATCACATGATATAGTAATTTTCCTGTGTGTGATAAACTTGAATGTTCTTTTCTTAAAAATACATTGGCAGCCCCTTATGTGGTAAGGGCGTGGAATGCCCTGCCTGCCAATGTAGTTAACTCAGCCACATTAGGGGCATTTAAACAGTCCTTGGATAAGCATATGGATGATGATGGGATAGTGTAAGGGGTGGGCTTAGATTAGTTCACAGGTCCGCGCAACATCGAGGGCCGAAGGGCCTGTTCTGCACTGTATTGTTCTATGTTCTATGTTCTATTATGAATAAGTTCACTGATTGACCTCCACAGCAAACAAAAGTAAAATAAAATTTATGATTTATCAAACCAGGTACCAATTTAGGATCATAACAATGGAAATATGAAAAGCTACACCACAACACAACAGAAAATGTGTACATTGTTTGCGATCAATCAACTTTTCTTTTGTGTCTGCATGCATGTGTCAATTTCAACTTCATCAGAAGAGTTGGAGGGCAGAATATTACCTAGGTCTTTGTTAACAGTCCAGCGATAATACCACTATGCCATTGCATCCCTTGTGGATGTGTGGCTGTTGGATTAAAACTTTTCATTCTCTCAGTCATGTCACTAGAGATTTCTGTTCTCCCAGCACCAGTGTTAACTGCTATGTTCTAGACAACAGAAGATTGAACACTTCCAACAGTTTCGTGATGACTATGACATTCTCTATGTTGACAATGTCAAACAACTCTTTTCTGTGAATGTAAGAGATATTGCTGGATTGTTTAATCTGTTTGGGTTGTGGGAAGTTAATGAGTCTGGGAAGCCCAGTGAAATCTTCTACTGGTTACGACTTGATCAATAGTGGTTTTTCCCGGGACCAGTGCTTGGACAGCTGTTTGCTTTTGGTCCAGCTGTTCTCAGGAAACTTGCTCAACCCCTCCAACTCTTCTGATGAAGTTGAAATTGACACATGCATGCAGACACAAAAGAAAAGTTGATTGATCGCAAACAATGTACACATTTTCTGTTGTGTTGTGGTGTAGCTTTTCATATTTCCATTGTTATGATCCTAGATTGGTACCTGGTTTGATAAATCATAAATTTTATTTTACTTTTGTTTGCTGTGGAGGTCAATCAGTGAACTTATTCACAAGGGGCTGCCAACGTATTTTTAAGAAAAGAACATTCAAGTTTATTACAATCAGGAAAATTACTATATCATGCGATACAACAGCTATTGAAATGATCACATCATAAATATCAGAAATAAAATAAACCTTTTTCATCACGTCAATGACCTCAAAGTCAGTCAAAACCCAGTGAAGAGTTAGCTCAATCTCCAAGCTAAGAACTCTTGCTCAGCTGACACAGCTGTAAATTCAATTGTTATAGTCATACAGACATACAGCATGGAAACAGATCCTTCGGTCCCACTCCATGCCAAACATACACCCAATCAGACCTAGTCCCACTTGACAGCATTTAGCCCATATCCATCTAGACCTTTCTTATTCACATATCCATTCAGATGCCTTTTAAATGTTGTAATTGTACCCGCCTCCGCTACTTCCTCTGGCAGCTCATTCCGTACACACACCTCCCTCTGTATGAAAACTGTGTCCTTTTTACCCAAGACCCTTAAAACAAGCTGCTAACTCAATTCATGTATAATTTAACATGATTCCCTAAACTCATGTCTTCAACAACCTTGTGAAATGTCTTTGTCTCTGAAACCTCCACAGCTTTCTGCTTCTGGAGCTTCCTTTTTACTGACTTTGTCCCAGTCCTGACTCTTTGGAGACTGCTAACAGCAGCACCTCTGTTCTTAGTTACATCTTCTCTCTGCATGAAACTGCTTCTGGCCCTCTTCTCTCTCTTTCCCCCCCCCCCCCCCCCCACCCCCCGGTCTGTTTCTCTCTCTCTCTCTCACAGAGTAAAACTCAACTCAGCAAACACCCCAACAGTTATCACTCCAAGTGACTTGTAGGCAATTCAGCCAAAATCTCATTACTTACTGTAAATATTTGTTTGAACTCATTGTCCAAAATGAGTTTCTGACCTTTACAAAAGTAAAATAACAGACCTTCACAGATCAGAAAATAAAATGAATTCTTCCATGCTTTAGAATACATGTTATAAAATAATATGAATGTATCATAACAATTCATCACGTATGTTTCTGACAGTCATTTCATCTGTGCATGTTGTCCTTTCTCTGTAGGCTGTAACTTGTACCCTTCACCTGGTAACTGATCTTATAGGACAGTTACAATTGCTTCTGTATTAAGCACAAAATCAACAGGTTGTCGATTGATCCATTGGACAGTTCTCTTTTCTGGATTAGCTAGTCTCCCCAGGAATTCCTCCAATGGAGGTATCTTGTTAAATGTAGGTATCATTTCTAATGGTGTTGAGTGTTCTACTGTGTAAACCTCTTTGCATGTGTGACCACCAGTACTACACTGTTCTGAAGTTAGATATCACATCTGCACATCTTCTAGAATTAACTTATGCAAATAAGTTAATTTGCAATTAACTTTGCAAATATTGCAATTCTTGGTGATGACCAGACATCTGTGAGGCCTCACTGTTCCACTGCTCCATTCTTTGCACCAGCTAAATGTTGAGTATTTCCTTTCGCAACACTGTGCTCCTCCTCACAGTTTACAAGCAGAAATTGAAGCATGAGGATCAGTACAGGTGTGCAGTGTTCGTCTGAGGTAACCTAAGAGCTTCTACAGGACTGCTTATTGTCCGTGTACTAGGCCATATTCAAGAATTCAGTGGCCAACCAAAATGAGTATGCCACCACCATCAGAGACTTAACGAGTAAGTATGTAGAAGACAGCGTGCCAAAGAAGTTAATCCTAATGCTCCCCAACCAGAAACCATTGAAGAACTGAGAGATTCACTCCCTAGTGAAGTCCATAGAACATAGAACATAGAACATTACAGCGCGGTACAGGCCCTTCAGCCCTCGATGTTGCGCTGACCTGTGAAACCAATCTGAAGCCCCTCTACCCTACACTATTCCATTATCATCCATATGTATATCCAATGACCATTTAACTGCCCTTAAAGTTGGCGAGTCTACTACTGTTGCAGGCAGGGCATTCCACGCCTTTACTACTCTCTGAGTAAAGAACCTACCTCTGACATCTGTCCTATATCTATCACCCCTCAATTTAAAGCTATGACCCCTCGTGCTAGCTGTCACCATCTGAGGAAAAAGGCTCTCACTGTCCACCCTATCTAATCCTCTGATCATCTTGTATGTCTCTATTAAGTCACCTCTTAACCTTCTTCTCTCTAACGAAAACAGCCGCAAGTCCCTCAGCCTTTCCTCATAAGACCTTCCCTCCATACCTGGTAAATCTCCTCTGCACCCTTTCCAATGCTTCCACATTCTCCCTATAATACGGCGACCAGAACTGTACGCAATATTCCAAGTGCAGCCGCACCAGAGTTTTGTACAGCTACAACATGACCTCATGGCTCCGAAACTCAATCCCTCTACCAATAAAACCTAACACACCGTACGCCTTCCTAACAACCCTACCAACCTGGGTGGCAACTTTCAGGGATCTATGCACATGTGTTAGGTTCGTTTTCGGAGACCCTCACAGACTTGATGCAATAACAAGACACTGACCTGTTTAGAAAAACATAAATCCTTTATTACAAAGCAAGTACAAGCTGTGGAGGATCACTGTACTGAACCCGGCACAGAGTGCAGAGTCTCGTAAACAATTCTCCCCGAGCAGCGGATAGTCCCCACTTTTTATACCTTATCGAGGGCATAGTACATAAAGCAATTTTACATCTCACAATGGCATGTTACATGAAACAATCACTACATCGGACAATGACATGATAACACAAACAATTACGACATCGAAAACATGAAGAAATCAGGATACAGTATCGATTGCTCGCAAAGTGACTGCTCACGGCAGGAGGCGATTTCAAGTTGCTGAAGTGACAGAATGTAATTTCAAGCTTCCGAAGTGTCTGGCTTGAACAAAGGTCAGTGTCCTGGCCCCTTTAGCAGAAACAGAAGTTACATTCTTTACAGGATTTCAGAAGTCTCACACCTTTACAAACGTTGCCACCTAATCTTATTTGAGACAGCTTCCACATACCCCTATGCAGGAAAATAAAGATTTACAAAGTTTTTACCTAATTCTATTCAGACAGGAAGCTTAAGGCAGTGTCTTTTCTACTTATGTATAGGAAGATAAGGATTTACAAAGTTTTACATCTAATTCTAGTTGGGCAGGAAGTTTTAAGGCAGTGCCTGCATACCTCTGTGTAAGCAGATAAAGAGCATTAATTTATAGAGAATATAGAAATCAATGGGATGTTATCCCAATAACATCTCATATGGACACCAAGATTTCTCTGCTCATCCACACTACCAAGAATCTTACCATTAGCCCTGTACTCTATATTCCTGTTACTCCTTCCAAAGTGAATCACCTCACACTTTTCTGCATTAAACTCCATTTGCCACCTCTCAGCCCAGCTCTGCAGCTTATCTATGTCCCTCTGTAACCTGCAACATCCTTCCGCACTATCTACAACTCCACCGACTTTAGTGTCATCCACAAATTTACTAACCCATCCTTCTATGCCCTCGTCCAGGTCATTTATAAAAATGACAAACAGCAGTGGCCGCAAAACAGATCCTTGCGGTACACCACTAGTAACTGAACTCCAGGATGAACATTTCCCATCATTCACCACCCTCTGTCTTCTTACAGCTAGCCAATTTCTGATCCAAACCACTAAATCACCCTCAATCCCATGCCTCCATTTTTTCTGCAATAGCCTACCATGGGGAACCTTATCAAATGCTTTACTGAAATCCATATACACCATATCAACCGCTTTACCCTCATTCACCTGTTTGGTCACCTTCTCAAAGAGCTCAATAAGATTTGTGAGGCACGATCTAACCTTCACAAAACCGTGTTGACTATCCCTAATCAAATTATTCCTTTCTAGATGATTATAAATCCTATCTCTTATCATCCTTTCCAACACTTTACCCACAACCGAAGTAAGGCTCACTGGTCTATAATTACCAGGGTTGTCCCTACTCCCCTTCTTGAACAAGGGGACAACATTTGCTATTCTCCAGTCTTCTGGTACTATTCCTGTAGACAATGACAACATAAAGATCAAAGCCAAAGGCTCTGCAATCTCATCCCTGGCTTCCCAGAGAATCCTAGGATAAATCCCGTCCGGCCCAGGGGACTTATCTATTTTCACACTTTCCAGAATTGCTAACACCTCCTCCTTATGAACCTCAATCCCGTCTAGTCCAATAGCCTGTATCTCAGTATTCTCCTCGACAACATTGTCTTTTTCGTGTGTGAATACTGACAAAAAATATTCATTTAGTGCCTCTCCTACTCTTCGGACTCCATGCACAACTTCCCACTACTGTCCTTGACTGGACCTAATCTTATTCTAGTCATTCTTTTATTCCTGACATGCCTATAGAAAGCTTTAGGATTTTCCTTGATCCTACTTGCCAAAGACTTCTCATGTCCCCTCCTGGCTATTCTTAGCTCTCTCTTTAGGTCCTTCCTGGCTAACTTGTAACTCTCAAGTGCCCTAACTGAGCCTTCATGCCTCATCTTTACATAAACCTCCTTCTTCCTCTTGACAAGAGATTCAACTTCTTTAGTAAACCACAGTTCCCTCGCTCGACCACTTCCTCCCTGCCTGACAGGTACATATTTATCAAGGACACGCAGTAGCTGTTCCTTGAACAAGCCCCACATTTCAATTGTGCCCAGCCCTTGCAGTTTCCTTCCCCATCCTATGCATCCTAAATCTTGCCTAATTGCCTCATAATTGCCTTTCCCCAGTTATAACTCTTGCCCTGCGGTATACACCTATCCCTTTCCATCACTAAAGTAAACGTAACCGAATTGTGGTCACTATCACCGAAGTGCTCACCTACCTCCAATTCTAACACCTGGCCTGGTTCATTACCCAGTACCAAATCCAATGTTGCCTCACCTCTTGTTGGCCTATCCACATGCTGTGTCAGGAAACCCTCCTGCACACATTGGACAAAAACTGACCCATCTAAAGTACTTGAACCATAGCATTTCCGGTCAATATTTGGAAAGTTGAAGTCCCCCATAACAACTACCCTGTTACTTTCTCTCCTATCCAGAATCATCTTTGCTATCCTTTCCTCTACATCTCTGAAACTATTCGGAGGCCTACAGAAAACTCCCAACAGAGTGACCTCTCCTTTCCTGTTTCTAACCTCAGCCCATACTACCTCAGTAGACGAGTCCTCATCAAACGTCCTTTCTGCCACCGTAATACTGTCCTTGACTAACAATGCCACACCTCCCCCTCTTTTACCACCTTCCCTGATCTTACTGAAACATCTAAACCCCGGAACCTACAACGACCATTCCTGTCGCCGCTCTATCCATGTCTCCGAAATGGCCACAACATCGAAGTCCCAGGTACCAACTCATGCTGCAAGTTCACCCATCTTATTCCGGATGGTCCTGGCGTTGAAGTAGACACACTTCAAACCACCTTCCTGCCTGCCGGTACACTCCTGCGACCTTGAAACCTTATTCATGATGTCACTACTCTCAATCTCCTGTTCACTGGAGCTACAATTCAGGTTCCCACCCCTCTGACGAATTAGTTTAAACCAACCTGAAGAGCTTTAGCAAATTTCCCCCCCAGGATATTGGTACCCCTCTGGTTCAGGTGTAGACCATCCCATTTGTAGAGCTCCCACCTACCCCAGAATGAGCCCCAATTATCCAGGTATCTGAATCCCTCTCTCCTGCACCGCCCCTATAGCCACGTGTTCAACTGCTCTCTCTCCCTATTCCTCGCCTCGCTAGCACGTGGCACGGGTAACAAACCAGAGATAACAACTCTGCTTGTTCTAGCTCTAAGCTTCCATCCTAGCTCCTTGAATTTCTGCCTTACATCCACATCTCTTTTCCTACCTATGTCATTGGTGCTTATGTGGACCACGACTTGAGGCTGCTCCACCTCCCCTTTAAGGATCCCGAAAACATGATCCGAGACATCACGGACCCTGGCACCTGGGAGGCAACACACCAACCGCGAATCTCTCTTGTTCCCACTGAATCTCCTATCTGTCCCCCTAACTATGGAGTCCCCAATGACTAATGCTCTCTTCCTCTCCCCACTTCCCTTCTGAGCAACAGGGACAGACTCTGTGCCAGAGACCTGTACCCCGTGGCTTACCCCTGGTAAGTTGTCCCCCTCAACAGTATCCAAAATGGTATACTTGTTATTGAGGGGAACGGCCACAGGGGATCCCTGGACTGTCTGCCTGTTCCCTTTCCGTCCCCTCACTGTAACCCATCTACCTTTTTCCTGTACCTGAGGTGTGACTACCTCCCTGTAACTCCTCTCAGTTACCCCCTTGGCCTCCCGAATGATCCGAAGTTCATCCAGCTCCAGCTCCAGTTCCCTAACGCGGTTTCTGAGGAGCTGGAGTTGGGTGCACTTCCTGCAGATGAAGTCAGTGGGGACACTAGTGGTGACCCTTAAAAGAACAACAAAGAACAAAGAAAATTACAGCACAGGAACAGGCCCTTCAGCCCTCCAAGCCTGCGCCGATCGAGATCCTCTGTCTAAACCTGTCATCTATTTTCTAAGGGTCTGTATCCCTTTGCTCCTTGCCCATCCAGGTACCTGTCCAGATACATCTTAAAAGACACTAACATGTCTGCGTCTACCACCTCCACTGGCTACATGCTCCAGGCACCCACCACCCTCTGCGTAAAGAACTTTCCACGCATATCTCCCATAAACTTTCCTCCTCTCACTTTGAACTCATGACCCCTAGTAATTGAATCCCCCACTCTGGGAAAAAGCTTCCTGCTATCCACCTTGTCTATATCCCTCATGATTTTGTAGACCTCAATCAGGTCCCCCCTCAATCTCCATCTTTCTAATGAAAATAATCCTAATCTACTCAACCTTTCTTCATAGCTAGCGCCCTCCATACCAGGCAACATCCTGGTGAACCTCCTCTGCACCGTCTCCAAAGCATCCACATCCTTTTGGTAATGTGGTGATCAGAACTGTACACAGTACTCTAAATGTGGCCAAACCAAAGTCTTATACAACTGTAACATGACCTGCCAACTCTTGTACTCAATACACCGTCCGATGAAGGAAAGCATGCCGTATGCCTTCTTGACCACTCTATTGACCTGCGTTTCCACCTTCAGGGAACAATGGACCTGAACACCCAGATCTCTCTATACATCAATTTTCCCCAGGACTATTCCATTTACTGTATAGTTTGCTCTTGAGTTAGATCTTCCAAAATGCATCACCTTGCATTTGCCCGGATTGAACTCCATCTGCCATTTACCTGCCCAACTCTCCAATCTATCTATATTCTGCTGTAATCTCTGACAGTCCCCTTCACTATCTGCTACTCCACCAAATTTCATGTCATCTGCAAACTTGCTAATCAGACCACCTATACCTTCCTCCAAATCATTTAAGTATATCACAAACAACAGTGGTCCCAGCACAGATCCCTGTGGAACACCACTGGTCACGGGTCTCCAATTTGAGAAACCCCCTTCCACTACTACTCTCTGTCTCCTGTTGCCTAGCCAGTTTTTTATCCATCTAGCTAGCACACCCTGGACCCCATGCGACTTCACGTCCTCCATCAGCCTGCCATGGGGAACCTTATCAAACGCCTTACTGAAGTCCATATGTATGACACCTACAGCCTTTCCCTCATCAATCAACTTTGTCACGTCCTCAAAGAATTCTATTAAGTTGTAAGACATGACCTTCCCTGCACAAAAACATGTTGTCTATCACTGATAAGCCCATTTTCTCCCAAATGGGAATAGATCCTATCCCTCAGTATCTTCTCCAGCAGCTTCCCTACCACTGACGTCAGGCTCACCAGTCGATAATTACCTGGATTATCCCTGCTACCCTTCTTAAACAAGGGGACAACATTAGCAATTCTCCAGTCCTCCGGTACCTCACCGTGACCTTACCTCCCACATTCTACAGGCAACTGCCCTAACATCCATTCCCACTATTCTGAATTCCCAAACAGACTATTGAGAGAAAAAAAAACTAGTAACCTTACCAAATCAGCACTCAGAACCTTTTTTTTTGGTTAGAGGAGGAGGATGGGTGGGAGACACTGCCTAAGTAGTGTTTCGGGTAAAGCAACCGCCCAAATATATTACCTCACTTACTTGGCCGTCCCGTGTCCGGTCCTACTAAACCTTCCGAGCAGTCCCCTCGCACTCTCTCCCGACTCCCGCCGCCAAACAAACGGAGGCCACTGACTCCACGAGGCAAGCCCCTCTAAGTGAAAGGCAATAGTCCCCTCGCACTCTCTCGACCCCCGCCACTGAACAAATGGAGGCCGCCAACTCCACGAGGCAAGTCCCTCTAAGTGAAAGGCAGCAGTCCCCACGCACTCTCTTGACTCCTGCTGCCAAACAAACAGAGTCCGCCGACTCCAAGAGGTAAGCCTTTTAAAAGCTCACTTTCCCAGCAGTCCCCTCGCACTCTCTCCTGACTCCCACCGCTGAACAAACGGAGGTAAGCCTTTTAAAAGCTCACCTTCCCAGCAGTGTGCGAGTCGGGCAACTGTGACCTATACAGGAAATCCAGGTTCGACCGACAGGGATGCCAAGAGGCAACACCAAACTAAGCTTGAGACCCAGACCAACCACATGGATACCCATCATTTGTGGCAAGGCTTACACGACATAAAGCAAAGTCAAACTGAATTTCCGGCAACAGTACATCCCTAGCCAATGAGAGCAATGCTTTCCTTGCTTGCTTTGAAAAGAAGGTCAGTGAAATAATTTCACCTATCCCAACTGCCTCGGATGCACCTGTACCCACAGTCACCACAGCAGACATTAGATTGGCCTTCTTGAGAATGAACCCTTGGAAAGTGACTGGCCCGGATGGAGCCCCTGGCCATGCACTCAGACCCTGTGTAGACCAGCTGGTAGGTATATTCTCAGACATCTTTAATCTCTCCTTACTACAATCTGAAGCCCCCACCTGCTTCAACAAGTGCATCCCAGTGCCAAAGAAAAATCATGAGCGTGCCTCACTGACTATTGCCTGGTGACTCTGACCTCTATAATTATGAAGTGCTTGGACAGCTTAGTCATGGCTCAGTTCAATTCCAGCCTACCAAATTGCCTTGACCCTTTGCAATCCACCTACTAGAGCAACAGATCCACACCAAATACCATCTCCCTGGCCCTACACTCATTGCTCTAACTTCTGGATAACAACGATACCTATATCAGGCTCCTACTACTGACTATAGTTCCGCCTTCTACATCATAATTCCAAATAAACTCATCTCCAAATTCCGAGGCCTAGACCTCAGCTCCACTAAATTCTGGGCCAACTCCATTTGCAAATTTGGTGACAACACCACCGTTGTAGGTCTGATCTCAAACAACAATGAGAGAGAATACAGGAAAGAGATTGAGTGCTTAGTGGCATGATGTAAAGACAACAATCTCTCCATCAACATCAGCAAAATGAAGGTCATTGACTTCAGGGAGCGGAGCCGAGGGCATGCCCCTGTCTGCATCAATGGTGCTGAGGTGGAGGTGGTGGAGACTGTCAAGTTTCTGGGAACAGTAATCACCAACAATCTGTCCTGCTCCACCCACATCGGCATGATGGTCAAGAAAGCACAACAACGTCTCTACCTCCTCAGGAGGCTAAGCATGTACACAAGGATGCTTACCAATTTTTATAGATGCCCCTTAGAAAGCATCCTATCTGGATGTATCACAGTGCGGTATGGCAACTGCTGTTCCCAAGATTGCCAGAAACTACAGAGAGTCATGAACACAGCCCAGTCCATCATGCAAACCTGCCTTCCGTCCACTGACTCCAACTGTGCTTTCCACTGCCTCAGGAAAGCAACGAACACAATCAAGGACCCCTCCCACCCTGGTTATACTCTATTCCATCCTCATCCATCAGGCAGAAGATATAAAAGTTTTTGAATACATGTACGAATAGATTCAAGAACAGCTTCTTCACCGCTGTTATTGAACATCTGAACAGGCCTTTTGAATGTTAATCCTTATCTCTCTCTCTCTCTCTGTCTCTGCCCCTTCCCTGCAGCTGTAACACTGTATTGGGCACACTATTTTGCTACCCTGATGCACTTTGTATGGTATGATCTGCCCGTGCAGAACACAAAACATCACTTTTCACTGTGTCTCAGTGCATGTGATAACAATAAATCAATCAATTTATTTGTCAGTCTCTTTAACACTGTATTTCTGTAACGCAGTTTTTAATAGAATAGTACAGCATGGGAGCGGGCTCTTTGGCCCACGCTATTATGCCAAACGTGACACCAAATTAAGTTAATCCCTTCTGCTTGTTCCTTTGTAATACAGTATCTCTGTACTCCTTACTGGGGTTTCATACCATTTTCAGAGTTTTCATAGCTTTTCTGTCATGATTCAAATGTTGGCTTACTGCCCTTTGCAGAGTTTCTGCCACCTTTCACTGTCGAAAACAGCAAGCACTTTTCTCTGCAGAAATATTGAATGAAGATCTCTGGCTACAATCTTTCTTGCCAAAATTTTGGCTTTATACTGAATGCTGGTCCTTTTACACTATTAATTTGTCATGACTTTTCTTGCTCAGGTCATCACGAGATTTGTTAAAATTTGCTCTTTTCTTGTCTTACATAAATGTTGAAGACTTCCTCATTCTTTGGCTCTGGTCTAAATTTATTTTCTGGCCCTGGTCCTAAGGGAACAGAAGACAACATATTGTACAGTGGAGGTTCAGTACTGAAGGAATGCAGCAATATCAGAGAGTCAGTACTGAGGGAGTGTCACACTGTATAGTGGAAAATCAGTACTGAAAAAAAGCTGCTGTATTGGAGGGTTACAGTAAAGGAGTTCTGCACTGTTGGAGGGTTAACACTGAGGGAGCACCTCATTGCAAAGGATTAGTGCTGAGGAAATGTTGCACTGTTGGAGGGTCAGTACCGAAAGAACCAGATCATACTGTTAGAGGATCAGAGCTGAGGGAGCACTGCACTCTCTGAGGATCAGTGCTGAGGGCGTGCCACACTATCGGAGAGTCAATGCTGAGGGAGGGCAGCACTATCGGACAGCCAGTGCTGAGGGAATGCCGCACTGTCAGAGGGTCAGTGCTGAGGGACTGCCGCACTATCGGGGGGTCAGTGATAAGGGAATTCTGCGCTGTTGGACGGTCAGTGTTGAGGGAGTGCCACACTGACTGAAGATCAGCGCTAAGGGAGTGCCACGCTATCAGAGGATCATTGCTGAGGGAGTGCTGCGCCATCTGAGGGTCAGTGCCGAGGAAGGGCCAGATGTTGGATGTTCAGTACTAAAAGAGTATCAAAGTATTGGAAGGTCAGCGCTGAGGGAGCTAAACTGGATAAACACTTGAAAGGAAGCATTTATAGACCCACAGGGAAAGAGCAGCGGGATAGTAGAACTCAGAGAGCCAGTAGACATGATGTGCTGAATTGTCCTCATTCTGGGCCATATCATCCTGTGATTAGCTTCTTTCCAGACTAAACAAAGATTCAACTGAGATTTCTGTATGCCATCACAAGCTGTAGACAACTTGGGGAGCCATGCATTGTCCACAGGCTGGCATAGGCTCAATGGGTCAAATGGCCCTCTCATCTCTGTTGGAAGACTCCTTATCCCAAAGCCATACCACTCATTCTACATTCTCACACAAGGAGGAAAGTCTCAACACCACTAGGTTTTCTGATATTAATCTATTGATGAATTAATGAATTATAATGAATCCCAAATGCAAGGTAACAATCCACTTGTGCATATGTAGATTTACCATGCAACCCTGTCTGTCATTAGTGTGCCCAATGTTGCAACATAAAAATGACACGCTTTAAATCTCGTTCTGCTACCATCTGGTGGTGAGCACTTGTTCCTGTCAGATGTTGAAGGCAAGAGCAACTTACAACAGGACACATTCCTCAATTAATGGTGTGAAGACAATAGGCACTGGGTGGGTAGCCCAAACGTCCTATGGTGGGAGAATGGTGACTTAGGTCAGGTACAGTCAGCAAAGAACATCAATGGATTTGGAGGCAGGTGTGTCCCATGATCTCCAGCAGCTATTAGGGTGGTATCAGATGACACACTGATGGAGGAACCACCATGGAAGTGAAGGTCCAAATAGTGTCCAGAACCAGCAGCAGGATAGCCAGTTGATGATATAGCCAGTCCATTGTAGCAGTTTGCAAGTGAGTCTCTGCAGCAGCACTCAGACTGAAGCCGAACATCTAGTATAATGTGTGATCCCAGCAGAAAAGTGGAGTCTCCGTCTCAATTTGATGAATTGAGCATTGTATCCCCTTCTTATGAAGGCATCCTTTAACACCTTCAGGTGTCTGTTGCATTCCTCCTCATCTAACATATCCTGTGTATGCATAGGGCTTGTCCATAGGGGATGGATTTTTGAGTATGTTTAGGGTGGAAGCTGGTGAAATGCAGCATTGTGAGGTTGTCCATGGGCTTGAGGTAGAGTGAGGTATTGAGGTGTCCTTTCTTGATGGGGATGTGCATGTCAAGAATAAAATTGATTCTAAAGAGTAGTCCATGGTACATTTGATGGTGGGAAGAAACTTGTTGATATCACTATGTAGTTGTTTCAGTGATTCCTCACCATGAGTCCAAAGGAAGAAAATGGTGTCAAAGTATCTGGTGTATAGTGTTGGTAGAAGGTCCGACACAGCAAAGAAATCTTGATCAAACTTGTGCATGAAGATGTTGGCATGTTGGGGTGCAAATCTGGTCCCCATGACTGGTCCATGTGTCTAGATGAAGATTGTTGTTGAAGGTGAAGATGTTGTTGTCAAGGATGAAGCGGATGAGTTGTAGGATAGCATTCGAAAATTGGCAGTTGTTGGTATTGAGTACTGAGGCTGTTGCTGCAATGCCATCTTCGTAGGGGATGCTGCTTTGGAGTGCTGAAACGACCATTGTGATGAGGAATGTTCCTCGTTCGACCGGCCTGTGGGTGCTACATTTCTATAAGAAATCTGTAGTGTCATGACAGAAGTTGGGATTTCTTTGCACAATGGGTTTCAAGACGCCCTTGACATAGCCAGAGAGGCTCTCACAGAGGGTCCCATTGCCTGATACAATGGGATGTCCAGGTGTGTTGGCTTTGTGTATCTTCGGAAGAAAGTCCTACTCGAGAAGTACGTGAGATGAGATTGCGCAGGGTACTCTGAAGGACCAGACCAAAAGTCTGGATCAGTTTGTTAAGTTCATGGGTGTGTTCATTGGTCGGATCGATAGGTAGTTGTCTGTAGTGTTCCTGGATGTTCAGTTGTCAGTACACTCCTTTGCAATAGTTCATTCTGTACTGTATGACGATGGCTCCTCCTTTGTCTGCTGGCTTGATGACAATGTTGCGATTGGTCTTGAGGGCATGGATTGGGGTGCATTGTGCCTGGGTGATGTTTTGTGCTACCTTGTGAATGTGGCTGATGAATCCAGCATTCACACACTTCCTGATGGCTTGAGCGTACAAGTTGAGCCTAGGGAAGCTGCCTTCCGGAGGGGACCAATTCGACTCCTTCTTCGGTCGCTCCACCACGGATCTTTCTGTCGACTGCTCTGGTTCATTGGGCTCGCTGCTGACATCTTGGGAGAATTTCTGGAGTTTCATTCGTCTGATGAATTCCTTTGTGTCTGCTGCACCATTTTAGTGGTGGGACAGAAATTGAGCCTTCAGCTGAGAACTTTGATTTTGTCCAGTTGAAGGGTGTGGTCAGTAAACTGATGATGGATTTCCCCTTGGTGGTACTGTTTTCAACCGTGGTACCAGGGGAGGCTTGGTTATTGCTGGTGGTGATGCCAATTTCTCCAGTTTCTTGCTCTTGGTGTGCATGTAGGTGCCTCATCTGCTTGGAAGCGTCTCATAACTGTTCTGTTGTATCTTGAGTGCAAGCCGACAATATGGACTCTATCTCAATTTCAAGGTTGCGGCGCCTGCTGTAGAGTTGGTGTATGAGATGATTGAGGAGTTTGCGAAAGGTACAATGGTAAATTCTCTCAGCATAATCTGTGTTGTAGGTCGACTTGAGTGGGTTTGTCAACTGTAGTCCTTTTGGGATCTTCTCTGCTTTCTGCATTTCTGTAGAAGCTTGATGTCTGTGTCGATATGCACGATCTTCTTGAAGATCCTCTCCACTTTGAACCAGCAGTTTGTGGTGTTGATGGTAGCCGTGATGTGAAGGTGCCAGTGTTGGACTGGGTTGGACAAGGTCAAAAATCACACGACACCAGGTTGTAGTCCAACAGGTTTAGTTGAACACACAAGCTTTCAGAGCACTGCCCCTTCCTCAGGTGTAATGAGAGAGGAAGTATCAAGACACAGAATTTATAAGTAAAAGTTCAAAGGATTATACATTGATGCGAATGTATGTAATAATCCTGAATTGGCTGGCTGACTCCCTCCTGTTAAATCCTTAATCAGTTAGAAAGGAGATGCAGGTTGGCAGTCAGATACACTGTTGGTCTGCATTCTCACATTCCAATCACTTAATCTGAACTATCAACATCCTTTCTCCCCCTTTCTAACCCCCTCCCAATATATCATAAATGCTACCCCCTCCACACTTCACTTCAGCTCTAATGAAGAGTCATCTAGACTCAAAACATTAGCTTGCTCTCTCTCCATGGATACTGCCTGACCCACTGTGATCTCCAGCATTTTTGCTTTTAGTACAGAATCTAGCATCTGCAGTAATTTGCTCCTACCTTAGTGAGACTGTAACTGGAGGACTGTGTGCAGTTTTAGTCCCTTTATTTAAGGAAAGATTAACTTGCCTTGGAGGCAGTTCAGAAAAGGTACACTTGGCTGATTCCATAGCTGAAGGAGCTTGTCAACTCTAGTACATTGGATGGATCAGTTTTTGTCCAATGTGTGCAGGAGGGTTTCCTGACACAGTATGTCGAAGGGCCGACAAGTGGGGAGGCCACACTGGATCTGGTACTTGGTAATGAACCAGGCCAGGTGTTTGATTTAGTGGTAGGTGAGCACTTTGGAGACAGTGACCAAAATTCGGTTACGTTTAGTTTAGCGATGGAAAGGGATAGGAACATGCCACTGGGCAAGAGTTATAGATGGGGGAAAGGCAATTATAATGCAATTAGGCAAGACTTAGGAGGGATAGAATGGGGTAGCAAAATGCAGGGGATGGGGACGATCGAAATGTGGAGCTGGTTTAAGGAACAGATATTGCGTGTCCGTGATAGGTATGTCCCTGTCAGGCAGGGAGGAAGTGATAAGGTAAGGGAACCTTGGTTAACAAAAGAAATTGTATCTCTTGTTAAGCGGAAGAGGGAGGCTTATGTGACATTGAGACGAGATGGTTCAGATGAGGCGATGGAGAGTTACAGATTAGCTAGGAAGGATTTAAAGAGAGAGTTAAGAAGAGCAAGGAGGGGACATGAGCAGTCATTAGCAGGTAGAATTAAGGAGAACCCTAAAGCTTTCTATAGGTATGTGGGGAATAAAAGGATGACTAGGGTAAGAATAGGGCCAGTCAAAGACAGAAGTGGGAAGTTGTGTGTGGACCCTGTGGAGATCGGAGAGGTGCTAAATGAATATTTCTCATCTGTTTTCACTCGGGAAAAGGAGAATATTGTAGAGGAGAAGACTGAGATACGGGCTATTAGACTTGAAAGGATTGAGGTTAGTAAGGAGGAGGTGTTATCAATCCTAGAAGGTGTGAAGGTAGATAAATCCCCTGGGCCGGATGGGATTTTTCCAAGGATTCTCTGGGAAGCTATGGAGGAGATGGCGGAGCCTTTGGCCTTGATCTTTGCGTCGTCATTGTCTACAGGTTTAGTACCAGAGGACTGGAGGATTGCAAATGTTGTGCCCTTGTTCAAGAAGGGCAGTAGAGATGACCCAGGTAATTATAGACCAATGAGCCTTACATCTGTTGTAGGAAAAGTTTTGGAAAGGATTATAAGAGATAGGATTTATAATCATCTAGCAAGCAACAATTTGATTGGAGATAGTCAACATGGATTCGTCAAGGGCAGGTCGTGTCTCACAAACCTCATTGAGTTTTTTGAGAAGGTGACCAAGCACTTGGATGAGGGTAGGGCAGTTGAAGTGGTGTACATGGACTTCAGTAAAGCCTTTGATAAGGTTCCACATGGTAGGCTATTGGAGAAAATGCGGAGGCATGGGATTGAGGGAGATTTAGCAGTTTGGATTAGAAACTGGCTTTCTGAAAGAGGCCAAAGAGTGGTGGTTGATGGAAAATATTCAGCCTGGAGTCTGGTTACAAGTGGTGTGTCACAAGGATCTGTTTTGGGACCACGGCCGTTTGTCACTTTTATAAATGACTTGGACGCAGACATAGGTGGATGGGTTAGTAAGTTTGCAGATGACACTAAAGTCGGTGGAGTGGTGGACAGTGTGGAAGAATGTTGCAGGTTGCAGGGAGACTTGGATAAACTGCAGAATTGGGCTGAAAGGTGGCAAATGGATGTTCAATGCAGATAAATGTGAGGTGATGCACTTTGGGAAGAATAATAGGAAGGCAGAATACTGGGTCAATGGAAAGATTCTTGGTAGTGTGGATGTGCAGAGGGATCTTGGTGTCCAGGTACATAGATCCCTGAAAGTTGCCACCCAGGTTGATAGTGCTGTTAAGAAGGCATACGGTGTGTTAGGTTTCATTGGTAGAGGGATTGAGTTCCAGATCCGTGATATCATGCTGCAACTGTACAAAACGCTAGTGCGGCCTCACTTGGAATATTGCGTACAGTTCTGGTCGCCCCATTACAGGAAGGATGTGAAAGTATTGGAAAAGGTGCAGAGGAGATTTACCAGGATGTTGCCTGGTCTGGAGCGAAGGCCTTATGAGGAAAGGCTGAGTGACTTGGGTCTGTTCTCATTGGAGAGAAGAAGGCTAAGAGGGGATTTAATAGAGACATACAAAATGATCAGAGGATTAGATAGGGTGGACAGTGAGAGTCTTTTTCCTAGGATGATGACGTCGGCTAGTACGAGGGGGCATAGCTGCAAATTGAGGGGTGATAGATTTAAGACAGATGTCAGAGGCAGGTTCTTTACTCAGAGAGTGGTAAGGGCGTGGAACACCCTGCCTGCCAATGTAGTTAACTCAGCCACATTAGGGGCTTTTAAACAGTCCTTGGATAAGCATATGGATGATGATGGGATAGTGTAGGGGGATGGGCTTAGATTAGTTCACAGGTCGGCGCAACATCGAGGGCTGAAGGGCCTGTTCTGCACTGTATTGTTCTATGTTCTATGTTCTATGTCTTCTGAGGAAAAGTTGGGCCTGTACCCGTTGGACTTTAGAAAAGTGAAAGGTGATCTCATTAAAATATATAAAATCCTGAAGGGAGATGTCTTGATGTGATGGATGTTGAGATGATGTTACCCCTCGTGTGGGAATCTAGAATAAGGGGGCACAGTTTCAGGATAAGGAGTCTTCCAACAGAGATGAGGAGGAATTTCTTGTCTCAGATGTTTGTGAATCTGTGGAATTTTTTATCCCAGAAAATGGTGGAGACTAGGTCATTAAAAATACTCAAGGCTGAGTTAAACAGCTTCTTGATCAATGAGAGAGTCAAAGATTCTGGGTGACACACGGGAAAATTGAGTTGAAGCCACAATCAGATTAGCCATGAATTATTAAATGGTGGAGAGGAGTCAAGCGGCTGAAATCTCCTCTGATCTGATGTTAGTACAAACAGAAAGAGGCTGTCTAAACTATGAGTTACTTTAACATTGTGGTGAAAATGCATGGATTAGTAGAGTTAGGAGAGCTTAAACAGTGGAAGGGTGGAGATTCAAATAAGATGGCAAGGATGACAACAGATGGCCAAAGATAGACATGCAGCTCGAGGAGCTCCTGAGGGTACTGACTGTCCAGGAGGTATCAGTGGCTTACCTCTGGTACCTTGCCCAATGACCCACTAGACCAGCTTTTTGTTGATATAGAGTCATAGAGATGTACAGCACGAAAACAGACCATTTGGTCCAACTTGTCCATGCCAATCAGACATCCTCAACTGATCTAGTCCTATTTGCCAGCATTGGTCCCTATCCCTCAAACTTGCTTCTATCACTTCTTCTGGCAGCTTGTTCCATACATGTACACCCTCTGCGTGAAAAAATTGCATCTCGGGCCCCGTTTAAATCTTTTCCCTCGCACCTTAAGGTTACACTCTATAGGTTTGGACTCTCCCACCCTGGGAAAAAGACTTCGGCTATTCACCCTTTTTGTGCCTCTCATTATTTTGCAAACCTCAATAAGGTCATAAGGAGCCTCTGATGCTCCAAAAAAATTAGCCCCAGCCTATTCATCCTCTCCCTATAGCTCAAATCCTCCTGGCAACATCCTTGTAAATCTTTTCTGAACCCTTTCAAGATTAACAACATCTTTCCTATAGCAGGGAGACCAGAATTTAATGCAGTATTTCTAAAAGTGGCCTCACCAATGTCCTGTACAGCTACAACATGACATTCCAACTCCTATACTAGATGCACTGATCAATGATGGCAAGTGTGCCAAACATGTTCTTCACCACCCTGCCTACCTGTGACTTTACTTTCAAGGAGCTATACACCTATATCCCTAGTTCTCTTTGTTAGGCAACACTCCTCAGGGCCGTACTATTAACTGAGAAGTTCTGCCCTGATATGCCTTACTAAAATGCAATACATCACATTCATCTAAATTAAACGCCATCTGCCACTTCTTGGCCAATTGGCTCATCTGATCAAGGTCTCATGGTACACTGAGATAACCTTCTTCACTGTCCAATACACCACCAATTTTTGTGTCATCTGCAAACTTACTAACCATACCCCTATATTCACATCCAAATCATTTATATAATTGATGAAAAGCATGTGGAACCAGCACTGATCCTTGCGGCACACCACTGGTCACAGGCCTCCAGTCTGAAAAGCAACTCTCCACCATCACCCTGTTAAATACCTTCAAGCCAATTTTGTATCCAATTGGCTAGCTACCCCTGTATTTCATGTGATCTAACCTTGTTAACCAGTCTCCCGTTGTCGAACGCCTTGCTGAAGTCAATCTAGATGGCGCCTACTGCTTTACCTTCATTGATCTTCTTTGTCATTTCTTCAAAAAACCTCAATCAAGTTAGTGAGACACAATTTCCCATGTACAAAACCCTGACGCCTATCCCTAATCAGTTCTTGCCTTTCCAAATGCATGTAAATCTTGTCCTTCAGAATCCCGTCCAACAACTTACCTGCCACATCCAGCACCTCCTTTTCTGTAATATGGACACTTTTCAAGATATCACTATTAATTTCCCTGAATTCTCTAGCTTCCATGCCCTTCTCCACAATAAATATTGACACGAAATTCTCTAATATCTCACCCATCTCCTGTGGTTCCACACATAGTTTGTTGACCTTTAAGGGGCCCTATACTCTCTCTTTTGCCCTTAATGTATTTATAGAAACTCTTTGGATTCTTCTTAACCCGATTTGCCAAAGCTGTCTGTGTTAAACAGAGGTTCTCATCTTTCTTCTCGATTGACATAATCACAGAATCCCTACACAGTGTGGAAACAGGCCATTCAGCCCAACAAGTCCACACCCCCCCCCCAAAGAGCATTCCACCAAGACCCATTCATTTCCCATGTCTAACCCAAACATCCCTGGATACTATGGGCAATTTAGCATGGCCAATCCACCTGGCCTGCACATACTTTGGACTGTGGGAGGAAACCAACGCAGACACAGGGAGAATGTGCAACCTCCACACAGACAGTTGCTTGAGGGTGGAATTGAACCTGTGTCCCGGACACTGCGAGGCAGCAGTGCTAACCACTTAGCCACGGTGCCATCCAAACAGTAAATGATCCCATTCCTCAACCAATACAACCAGAAAGGCTGTTTTGGAATTTCAGCAGAGATTCCCAAAATCTAAACTGAAGCAGTGGAATAGAACAATGCCACAGAAATTACAAACAATTATCCGATTTATTTCTCATCATGAGTATGTTGTTCACATTTCCTATATAGGTAACAGAAGCTGAAAATTACGTTGTTATGCGTAGGGTGCTTGGAGAACATGAGAGGTTCAACGCAGATGGAAATTATTTCTTTATCCCTGGCTGTCACTAGGGTAAAATGATGGTAGAATGTGTGGGTGCCAATGGGTAAACAGGTTTGGGGATTTCGACTTGTATCCCTACATCTCCTTGCAGTCACAGTAGAAGTTTCCCAGGCCTCTGCAGTAGTTGCTGTGAATGGGATTATTCCACTGCAACAATCCTATTCCAGGGAGCTGTTGCTCAATGAGGACTGCCAACCCCAGAGGTGGGTGACAGCTTCAGACATGGAACAGAAGAAAGGAGGCCATTCAGTCCCTCAAGCCCTGTTCCACTGTTGAATGAGATTATGGCTGATCTGTGCCTAGCTACATGCACTTTCCTTTGGTGATTAATTCATTTGCTTAATAAGAAAACTACCTCAGATTTGTGGAAAAATATACAGTGATTATGGGACAGGGTGAAGCAAGATACCTGACTGAATGTTTTGATGGAAGATGCAGAGAAGATGTCCTGCATCTTCATAGGGGTCAGGCACTTGCAGACACAAAGCCAAAAGGCAATGGGGATCTTGATGTGGGGTCGGAAGAAGTTTACTGATTCACTCAACTTGTTAAGGACAGTGATCTTTCTTCCAGTGCCTTACATAATGAGAACAAAAGTCATATCTCGTGGAGTAAAGGGGGCAGAATGAATCCAAAATTGACTGAGTGACGGGAAACAGAGTGTGCTGGTCAAAGGGCTTTTTTAGGGCTGTACTGTTCTAAATTCTATGGTCTAGCATCTGGATAACAAGAGGCGTAATGACTTGATGAAAGACAGCCGCCACCGGGATTGACTTGATCAAAGATGGCCGCCAATAACGTGATCAAAAGCTGTGGGCGGGGAATAACTCGATGAAATATGGCGGTGGCGTTGGGTCGACTTGATCAAAGATGGCCGCTGAATGCTGACCGATTAATACAATTTCTTCCTCTTCGTAAAGTGAAGTGCAAACGAGCGATAAAAACGCGATTGCATTGGCGGAAAATAACGGCGGCTTTCTAATTATTTTAACTGGGGAGAGGGAAGGAGGGAGTTGAAAACCTAGCCATTGGATTTCTGGCCTTCAAAGTGATTGCGCCTGAGTGTGACATGGGAGAGGACACCAACCCCATCAGTGTGATCCTTGTGAGCTCTGGGAGCAGGGGGAACAAACTGCTCTTCAGGTACCCCTTCCAGCGCCACCAGGAACAGCAAGGAGCTCAGACCAGTAAGTGGGCCTGGCATCCAGAGCAAAAAGGACATATCCTGATTGTAGCTGCACGAGAAGACGGGAACAATCTGGGAGCTGGAGGACGCAAGTTAACCTGGGCAAAGGATCTGTGAGCTGCCGAGGTGGCAGGCGGGCAGGGCTGAAGTTGGTACCGTGGACCTCCCTCCAGTCCTGCCGCAAAGTTCAGAACACCCGAACCTGGTCCAATAGAGGGTGGCTGGACTCAAACCCTTGTTTCCCTCTTCACGGATGCTGCTCGACCTGAGTTTCTCCTACACTTTCAGCTGGAACGCGGTGCTGGCAGCTAGGCTGGGACATGTGGTACTGCAACCATAGCCCTCCTTGAACATATTGCCCGAGGTGGGAGGGAGTGTGGTGTAATCAGATTGGCTGTGATCTTATTGAATAGAGGAAAGAGCTCGGAAGATTGAAGCCCCCACACCCCTCGCCCCCTCCCAGCTCCCAGGGGGCAAAGCATCATGGTAAATTCACTGTACTAGTGATCTAGAATAAGGTGTAGAGCTGGATGAACACAGCAGGCCAAGCAGCGTCAGAGGAGCAGGAAAGCTGACATTTCGGGCTTAGACCCTTCTTCAGACCGAAACGACAGCCTTTCTGCTCCTCTGATGCTGCTTGGCCTGCTGTGTTCATCCAGCTCCACACCTTGTTATCTCAGATTCTCCAGCATGTGCAGGCCCTACTATCTCTAGTGATCTAGAAACTTGGGCCTCTGTTCTGAGACATGGATTTGAATCTGCTGGCTCTCAGGAGGTCTGGCGCTCTCTCGGCACTGGTCCTCAGGCAGTGTGGAACTCCCTCGGCACTGATCGTCGGGCCATGCAGCACTCCATTGGCATGGACCCTCAGGTAGTGCAGGCTCCCTTTTTGCTGACCCTTGGGCAATGTGGTGCTGTATTTGGGAGTTTTGCTCAGGTCTCTAGAGTGACTTTTGAGTCAAGAGACTTTCTGATCCCGTGTCAAGAATGCGGGCAAATGTCCGGTGCCAGATTGCTTTCACTTTGCATTCGTAATGCACAGCGTTTTCTTATTTCCCACAGGCAAGCCGAGCAGTCCTTATGCGTTACACAGCACGGTTGAGAATACAGAAGACCAGGATGGAGACTCGAGGTGAGTGAAAGAGCCAAGGGGGAATCTTTTGGGCCTGCCATCCGCGCTCGCAGCCTGATTGCAAGCAGCATTCTGTATCCAGTCGTGCACAAAACGGGGAGTGTGTGGAATACTGCTCTGTGCAAGGTCTTCACTGACCCCTTACCGCAGCCTCCCACCATCGGATGAGGGCAGCCTAGGTTTCAGCAGAGATTCCCCCCCTTCAAATGTGGAAAGTTCTTAGAGCCATAAAGCATGGAAACAGACCGTTTCAGTTCAATGCGTCCATGCTGACCAGGTTTCCCAAACTAACTAGCCCCGTTTGTCTGCGTTTGCCGCCTATCCTTCTCCACCTTATGTATTCATGTACCTGTCCAAATGTCTTTGAAATGTTGTAACTGTACCTGCATCTACCACCTCCTCTGGCAGTTTATTCAAAAGTAAACCACCCTTTGTGAGAAGGGTGAGAAAATTGCCCCTCAGGTCTGCTTTAAATCTTTGTCCTCACACCTTAAACTCATGCCCTCTAGTTTTGAATTTCCCAATCCCAGGGATAATTGAGGTGTTCAAAACCAAGTAAATACAGAGAATTTACTCCAATGGCATATGAAAAAGACAAAATGCTGGAAAAGTGCGGCAGATCTGGCAGAATCTGTGGAGAAAGAAACAGAGTTAATGTTTTGAGTCTGATAGGACTGTTCTTCTGAACCGCCCACTTGCAGGAGGGTAAGTCAACCCCAAGTGAAGAGAAACGCTAAAAGAACCAGCATGGAGGAGTGAGTTGAGAATGTTTTTTTGACACAGTGAATTGTGATCTGGAACACACTGCCTGAAAGTTGCAGTGGATGCAGGTTCAGTAGTAACACTCACCAGGTTTAGAGAGAATGGAGGACTGGATTAGGTTCATCTCCTGATCTGAGACAGCTACAAGCTTGGGCACACGCTGAGTGAACAGCCTGTGAAATGGATGGTGAACAGAGCAGTTCCAAATGGACATTGAGGGGTCTCAAGATGTTGGTTCCAGAAACGAAGTATACCATGTACTCTCTGTGCACTGCACCAGCGGTACTATTAGTTCCTGGTAACACATGCAGCTGTTTCCATCAGCTTAGAATTGGTGCCCCAGACTTCAGACCCTGTAAATGGCTCACCAGCTTTGATTCCCAGCATCCCCATACCACCTTGTCATTGATACCAACTCCCCTGCATCAGCCTGACTTCCACTAATGCCTTCACCCATCGCTTAGTTGGCAACATGCATTGTGTGCGAGTGTGAAAGAATTACAGATTTTTCTCAAGACCATTTGTTTTCCGTCAGTAAAGAAAATGTTGAAAGCTGGAGCATTTCAGTTCCAGCTTTCTTGGGGGGAAAGTCCAATATGACTCCTAAAAATTTCCAGAGTGTTGTTTTTTTTCTGGTCTCTACTGTTTCGATTTGTTTTCCTGCCTGTTTTGTTTCTCACCATGTTGCCCCTTTCAGAGAACCGTCTCCTCTCACTGACGAAGAGTTGGTAGCCGGGTAAGGAGTTGTCCCTCTCATCTCTTTCCCTCCCCACCTCCCCACCCACAATGTTTCTCTTCTCGCCATTTTTCTTCCCCCACACAGCCTGTCTCTCTTGCTTTGTCTTTACTCCTACTCTGTCCCTCTATCTGATTCTTCACTTTCTCTCCCACTCCCTGCTTGCGTGCACTCTCTGGCTTTGTACCCTGCGTCTCTTCTCTCCCTCTCTCTCTTTTCCATTTCTCTTGCCTGTTCTCTCTTTCTCTCCTACTTTCTCTCTCCTAATTCTTTCTCTTTCTTTATCTCCCCATATCTTCACACTCTTGTTCTCTTCCCTTGTTTCCATCCTCTCTATTTCTTGCTCTCTCTCTCTCTCTCTCTCTCTGTCTTGTTGGATCTGGAGTGGAGAAGGTGGCTGGATTCCCTTGAGTGCCAACACAATCCAGACTGAACAGAGATAGAAAATCTCTCCTGTGGACATCTTCATTCTTACCTCACCTCCATATGGAAAGAGGGAGACCTCATGTACCATTCCAGTCAGGCTTGAAAGTCCATCCTAACATTTGGGATCCCTCAATTTCCAGCCCTGATCATTCTGGAATGTCCTACAAATGTCAGCATTGGGAGAAATAAGACTGGGCAAGCGGTTAAAGAGCAAGTATGTTAGAAACAGCACATAATCCCCACATTCCACTTTGCCCAAATCCCTCAATCAGATACTGGCCTGTAATTCACTCCTGGGAATCTGTTATTCTGTATATAAACCACCCCCAACCCCTCGATTGGAGTTCATTCTGTAACTCACTCCTGGTTATCTGTTGTTCTATGTGTAAACCACTCAAACCCCTCAATTAGATTCCAGTCTGTAACTCACTCATGGATATCTATTGTTCTAATATAAACCACCCCGAACCCCTCGATTAGATTCCAGTCTATAACTCACTCCCGGGTAATTGTTATTCTATATACAAACCATTCCGAACACCTTGATTAGATTCCAGTCTGTAACTCACTTCCTGAACCTCTCAACTGGATTCCAGTCCACATCCCTCTCTCCATTGCTATACTGTAATTTTTATATCTATCTCTCACACTGTAGTGGAACAAAGTCAGTGAAGATCTGCGTGTGTCTTTCCCTTTGTCCTGTCCTGCACTTCAGATTCACACCTCTTTCGGCTTGTCTGCTGTCACATCACGTGTCGGGTCCAATCTCCGTGTTGCCTTGTTTGACCGGAATAATCTCCGGATCTTACCTGCCTTCCAAACCCCCCGTAATTGGGGTCGCGTGCAATTCAACAAAACCAGCATTGTGCTTTGTCTCCGTGTTTGAGCGTGTGGGTTTGATTGGTCCATCCTTGGCTTTCTGAGGGTGGGGAATTGCTCACAGTTGGCTGCCATGCCAAAGCTTTGCCACACGTTGGGTTGCTCACTCGCACACTCCTTTGTCTTGTCATTCGAGGTTCTCCGATGTTATCCTGGCCACCATCCTGGCGACCAAGTCGGAAATGTGCGGCAAGAAATTTGAGTTGAAGATCGACAATGTCCGTTTTGTCGGCCACCCGACTTTGCTGCAGCACCCACTTGGGCTCCAGGTGAGCAAACCTCTCCCCTGAACATTCCCAAACTGCCTCCCTTCGCTCTACACTCTTCTGTTTCCATCCCTAGTACCACCCCATTTTCCCTTCGAAAATACCCAAAGCTCTGACCATGCTTCTGTACACCTGACTTTCCGCTCTGTCTTGGCTGATGCCGCGTACGTAATGTTGCCCGACTCCTAACAGCGCAGGTGCGGGACCGCTTGGCCCAACTGGTCTGTGCTTGGGCACCACCTTCCACCTTGACAATTCACACAGACCATCTCTTGTCTCTTCCAGGTTTCCAAGTTGGACCCGTCTCCGAAACGGGAGATGCCAACCATGATTCTGTTCAACGTGGTGTTTGCTTTACGGGTATGACCGCCAGCGTTGGCACGGTGTAGGGGGGAGGAGAGGGGAGTGTCCGTGAGCGAGGTCAACCAGGGTAGGGGTTTGTTCTCTCAAGCACTGCCTTTTCTTTCCCTGTGTCCAAATCGCGGCCGACGTGTCTCTCTGAAAATGTAGCTACTCACGTTTCTTGGCCAAAAATGTAGCTGCCGTCCTTCGCGTAGATCCCTTCCGTGGTGGGTTAGGACCCTTCCAGTCACCTTACAAATGCACCTTCAGTTCCTGGTCATTGACCTGTATGTAGAAAGCCGGGCCTCTGCTCCAAGTCTCTCCCGTGGGAGTGCTGGGGCTTTCTGACTTTCGCAAGAGTGGCGTGGATGAATCTGCAAGACATCATCTCTTGGCTCGAGGGTGGGTTTTGCCATCTGCTGAGCAATGTCTGGCCTGTGCACCAGCTGTCAGCAACCATCCCTACAGCTGTCTGGAGGCCGTAATGCTGTGGAATTCCCTCCCAAAATGTCTCTCTCCCCCTTTAATGTGCTCCCCTCTGAGCTGTTGATCTGAGTTGAATTGTGTGAATAATTATTGTGAAGCACCTTGGGGTCATTTTAGTATGTTAAAGGAGTTGTCTGAATATAAATTCCACTGGTAAGGAGAAAATGTCTCCACATTGTTCAGGTCAGGGGCCATGTATATTTGGACATGCTGTTGTCCTCTGGGGCTGATTAACACCACATCTTTCTCAACTGCTGACAGGCAAACGCTGACCCCTCAGTTATCAGCTGCATGCACAACCTCTCGCGTCGGATTGCCATTGTCCTGCAGCACGAAGAACAACGTTGTCAGTACCTGACCCAGGAGGCCAAGCTGATGCTAGCCATTCAGGACGAAGTGTCCACCATGTCAGAGAGTGAGTTTACCTTGTGCCCAGAATGAAAATTCAGCCATATCAGTTCCCACACCTCTCTTCTGTCCCCTCAGAATTTCTTGCCTCTTCTTTTCCTCACCCCCTCCCTTCTTCCGTCTTTCGCCCCTCGCCACTCCCTCCCACCCTCTCAACCCTTCTTCTCGATAACCTCACTCATTCTCTCCCTCCGAACCCCCTCCCTCCTTTATTTCCTAACTGCCAACTCTTTTCCTTCCCTCCCTCCTGATCCCCTTCTCCCTTCCGTCCCCTCACTCCCTCCCACCCACCCAGTCAACCCTTGCGATATCCTCGCTCATTCCCTCCCTCCTGACCCCAGCCTTCCTTTCCTTCCCCTCCCTCACGCTGCCCGCCCCCACTCTCTCACCTCTTCTCTCTCTCTCACCTCTTCCTGTCTTCCCTTTCCCTCAACCCCCTCCCTCCATCTCAAACCCCTCTCTCTCTTTCAACCCCAACCTTTATCTCTCTCTTGCCTTCACTTGGTTCCCTGCCTTTCTGTCTCTATCTTCACCCTCAACCTCCCGCCCCCATCTATTTCTGTTTATTGAGTTGGGGGTTGGGGGGTGGTTTGTGAGTGAGTTCTCAAATTTCCGTTCCCTTTGCACGAACACATGCTCCCTGCCATCTGCCCTGAAGGGACCTGGCTCAAATTTCGAAAGTTGTCCCCTGTGTTAACGTCAGCAGCAGAGTTGCTGATTGTGGTGCAGTTGGACTGATCTGTTCACCCCCAGGCAGGAACGCAGACTGACTGGGCACAGAGGCAGAATGTTTCAACCCGTGCAGTGACTACATGGCCATCCATGTCTGCTATCAGAGCCAAACCGATTCCTGCACATCCACCATGGGCTGGCCATCTGTGCAGGGATGAGGAGCAAGGGTGGTGAAACTGGCATTACTGTTTGCCTTTCCTCCTCAGGCGATGGCCCCCAGTCACCATTCCATCACATCCTTCCCAAGTGCAAGTTGGCCTCCGATCTGAAGAAAGCCTTTGACAGGTGAGTGCCAAAGATCCCCGGACACTGGCCTTGCTTTCATTAAATCAAAGTGTCATATACCACCGCCTCTCTCTTACTTTGATCGTGGGTTTATTGAGACAAAGAGATATCACTCAAGCAGCTTCCCCCAAATCCCACTTTCAGACTAAAAAAGACTCCCGTTTCCTTGTTCGAACTTTTATTCATGCACACTTGGAAGGTGTACCCAGCAAAGATAACACACAACTCAAACATTACTACAGAAACAGTGGTTTCCAGTCAAAAGGTTACACATTTACTCACCCAAAGTGTTCACATTATGTACATTCCAGGTTAGTACTCAAGACTCTATTATCTTATTTGCATGTTCCAGCTGTTAGTGTACTTGTGATTATCAGAACACCCCATACTGTCTTTTCTCCACTTTCAGCCTAGCTGCAGGCCCTGGCAACATCAATTGGCTTTCTTGGGTGAGCATGTGCCTCTCGGTCCCCTCTTGCCCCCTTCCCAACACCCCACCCTTTGATGCCAGTGGTCATCTTTGAAGATCGCTTGCTGGGCTGGTGCCCAGAGACCGAATAGAATTCGGCCAACTGAGCCTGTTTCCCTCAGGTAAACCATAGCACAGGAACAGGCCCTTCGGCCCACCATACCTGTTGAAGGTAATCACGTCGACCGTCCCCTTTAATACCTTTTCCCTGGGGCATCACGGTGGCCCAGTGGTTAGCACTGCTCTCTCACAGCACCAGGGACGCAGATTCAATTCCACACTGGGGCGACTGTCTGTGTGGAATTTGCATGTTCTCCCCATGTCTGTATGGGTTTCCTCTGGGTGCTGCAGTTTTCTCCCACAGTCCAAAGATGTGCAGGTTAGGGTGGATTGGCCACGCTAAATTGCCCCATAGATGGCGTAGGCTAGGTGGGTTAGCTTTGGGAAATGCAGCGTTTCAGTGATTGGCTGGGGGTGGGTCTGGGTGGGATCTTGTTTGGAGGGGCGGTGTGAATTTGATGGACCAAATGGCCTGTTCCACACTGTAGGGATTCTGTGATTTCTATACCACTACATTCCCACTTATGTTCTTAGCATTTATAATCTGTCAAGTTCTCATCTAAACTGGAAAGTTAAGCTGTCTTTCTAGAATACTCGCCCAGCGACAGGACCACTTCGTAACCATCATGACACCATTAAACCAGCTTTTACTTCCCAGATATGTGGTTAAATTTGAATTTCACCAGTTGCAGTGGTGGGATTTGACTTCCTATCCCTACAGCAGCAGTCTGAGGCATGGATTGCACATCCTGTACAGTTACCACCACTCCGCCATCCGCCAAATCAGCAATGGACTGGCATTTCAACCATGTCGGTCACAATCCCAACATCCTGCAAAGTATGTTAGCAACTAAAGAAGTAGTTAGTTTTTATTTACTTCATATGGCCACTGTTGTAACGTAGGAAATGTGGCAGCTAATATACCTATAGTGTATAATGTGCATAGCAAGCTGCGTGAAGACTGTGCTGATTTTCTGTTCTCGTGGTGTTAGTCAAGAACTGTTGGCAATGGACTTGTTGGGTGGGCGGGGGAGCAGTGGCGGTTGATAGAGTACGGCCTGGGGCAGGAGAGACTTGCCCCACCCTCACACCTACGTTGTGTCTGATTGTGTATGTGTGGCCAACCAGGATGGGCCTTGTATTTAATCTTCCACACCAAGAGATGGCACCTCTGATAGTGTGGCGTTACCTCAGCACTGACCTTCCGACAGGGCGGCGCCCCCTCCTTTGGAGTGTGTAAAAGCAGGGTATCCTCACCTCAGGTGAGTGAGTCCTGCTGACCCAAGGGAAGACTGTTAGGGCAGGTCCAATGGGAGTGGACGGGGGAAAGCGGGTGAATATGTGCTGTACTGTCTGGTTAACGTTCCAGTGTTTCATCCCTCCCTGGTACTGACACTGACTCCCACGACCTCCTCTCTCAGTCTGTGCACCACAGGCGTTGTCCACCTGCACATCAATAACTGGCTGGAGCTCAGCTTCTGCCTTCCTCACAGGATCCACCGGCTGGGCCCTGACTACATCCCTCCTGATGCCATCGAGCGGAGCCTCAAAGCTATCCGGTAAGTGACAATGTTCCTGCCCTCCCTCTCTGTGCCGTGCAGATTCCACTGGAGTTGTGTGTTCCGCTGTGATCTCTTGTTGCAGCAGTGGCCTGGAGCTGTCTCCATTTCCATTTTGACGGGACAGCCTTGGTTTGACCTCTCGCTCAAAACAGGGCAGCCCCAACAGTTCAGCGCTCCCTCAGTTTTGAAGTGGGAGGGGAAGGGGGAAGGGGGAGGGGGTGGGGGCCTTGAGCTGACCGCCTTCTCATTCCAAGGCAGGAGTACGAGCTACTGAACTGTGGTCAGATGTCAGCCCTGGCACCAGCACACTCTCCAAGGTTGTTAACACTCTCGGCATAAAGTTGTAACAAGACAGAAACAGAACAGGAAAGCTGACGTTTCAGGTCGGGACCCTTCTTCGGGAAGGTCTCTCCCCTTCAGTTTTCTCCCCTTCAGTTTTCTCCAGCATTGGCTGGAAGGGAGGAAGGAGAGCTGCAGCATCAGAAGTCTGATCCTGTGAAGAGAGAGGGAATACTAACCAGGCAGAAAGAAGGGGAGTGAGGAGCGAGCAAAAGGCCAAACGTTGGAGAGGTTTCCTTTTAATGGCTGCTTTGATTTCATGCGTAGGAGGTTGAGAGGTGACTTGATAGAAATAATGAGCGGTCCAGTTAGAGTTGATGGTAGTTGTCTTTTTCCTAAGATGGGAAATTTCAAGACTAGGTGAGAGGAAAGAGATTTTGAAAAGGCATGAGGCAAATTTTTTACACGGAGGGTGGTTTGCGTGTGGAATGAACTTCCTGGTGAAGTGGTGGCTGCAGGTACAACTACAATGTTTAAAAGACATTTGGATGGATATATGAACAGGAAAGGTTTGGAGGGATATGGACTAGGAACAGGCAGGTTTGACTAACTTAGTTTGGGATTATGTTTGTTTGTACCAAAGGGTCTGTTTCTGTGCTGTTTGACTCTATGACTCTGTAATTAAATCTCACTTAAAGAACCAGAGGCAGACATGGGTAAGGAGAACATTTTTGCATTGTTCTGATATGGGGTGCACTGTCTGAAAGGAAACAGATTCAACACGAACTTTCAACAGTGGGGTTGGGGGCACGTGAAGTGGAACTGATTGGATAGCTCATTCAAAGAGCCTTCATGAGACAGACATGATGTGGCAAATGGTTGCCATCTCTGTTGTATAATTTGAAGTGTGTGGGCCAGGGGCATGAGCTAGGATTATGGTCCCTTGATGGTAACAGAATACTGCATGTTACTTTCAAACCTTTTTATTATTCCTTCCTGTCTGCCTACCTTCATGCGCGCACGCTCGCTCTCTCTCCCCCTTCTTGCACTCACTGTGTCTGCCCACATTTGCTGTCTCTCCACCCTTGTGCATATTGTCTCTCTCTCTTTCTCCACCCTTGCATGCTCTCTCTCCCTATCTCCCTTGTGCACTCTCTTCCTGCATCTGTTGTGCTCACTTTCTCCCTCTCTCCTTCTCTCTGTCCTTGCACTCTCTCTCCCCCACCTCGTGCTGTCTCTCTGCCCGCCTTTACATGCTGTTTCTCTACACTTGTGCACATTCTCTCTCTACTCTTTTGTGTGCTCTCTCCCCTCAACTTGCTTGTGCTGTTCCTGTGTGTCTCATGCTCACTATCTCCCTATCTCTCTCTCTCTCTCTCTCTCTCTCTCTCTCTCTCTCTGCCCTCTCTGCTTCCAGGCCGTACCACGCCCTGCTGCTGTTGGATGATGAGAAGTCGCTGCTTAGCCAGCTGCCGGTGGACTGTTCCCCAGCATTGGTGAGGGTCATCAAGACTACATCTGCTATGAAGAACCTGCAGCAGCTTGCGCAGGATGCTGACCTAGCTCTACTGCAGGTAAAACCATCCGTCCCCGTCCCCTGCTCCATATGAGACAGCTAAACAGCATTGATGCTGCTCCCTATTGCTGGTTTACCCCTTACCTTGGTGTTCTTGCCAATTGTCCTGACAAGTGCAAGCTTTGACAAAATGTGTCTTTTGCCGGCTAATATTTCCATACACGAAATAGAAAAGTCATTGCGTGTAAATTCAGGTGAGGAAGGACTGGTGAAATATTTTATGGCCTCCCCAAACATGTACTTTTTATAGCCAGTGGGGATCCTGCCTAAATGATGAAACTTCGAGGATGTTTACCGCCCCCTGGTTTAGACTGCTGCAGTTCCGGTTATCCACACCAGGCAGCACTGTTTGCAGAATGAACTTGAAACTTGTTGGGGATCCCGGAAGCGAAGGGCTCCCCATGGTTTGATCGCTAGAAGCCAGGCTGCAAACGGAAAAATCCCAGAAGCTAGCCTTGTGAAGATACCTTTTCCCCATGACACCACCCTGGCGGGATCAAAAGTTGACAGGAGTGTGCAAGGAGGCTTCATGAGGGGCTGGACAGGCTGGGTGAGTGGTGTTAGGACAAGGCAGATGGAACATAATGTCAGTGAGTGGGAAGTTGTTCACTTGGATAGAAAAGAAAAGGCTGAATATTTCTCAGATAGTGAGAGGTTGGGAAGTAATATAAAGGGACCTGGGTGTCCTTGACTGTGCATCACAAAAAGACTAGCGCGCAGGGGCAGCAAGCTGTTAGAAAGGCATATGGAATGCCAGTATTCACGTCAAAAGGATTTGCATGCAGGAGTAAAGCTGTCTCCCTGCAGTTGTGTAGAGCCTTGATGAAAGCCTGTCTGGAGTATCTCGTACACTGTTGACCACCTTACCTGAGGGAGGATATAGTTATCACTGAGGGATCTGACAGAGCTTCAGCACATTAGCCCTGGAACGGCAGGATTGTCTGAGGAGAGATTGGAGCAACTGGCTCTGTGTGTCTGTATAGAGTTCTGAAGAATGAGAGGTGATTACAATGGAACTTGATACATGGTCTGACAGGGTTTTTCCTCTGGCTGGGGACATAACCTCAGGGGCAGGGTAAGGGCCAGGCAACTTAGCACTAAGAAACTTAGCAGTTTCTTCACTAATAGAATGGTGAATCTTTGGAATTCTCTGTCAAAGAGAACTGTGGATGCTCAGTCATTCAGCAGGTTCGAGACAGAAATTGATAGATTTGTGGAGACTAATGCCATCAAGGAGCATCTTCAAAGTCAGTGATCAGCCCTGGTTTAATTGAATGGTGGGGCAGGTTTGATGGGCTGAACGGCCTACTGCTGTATTGATTTTTGGGATGAACATGGGCCCCCTGAGGGACCAGGGAAGAGGTACTGTCTGAGTCTCAGCTGATCCCGCCATCTCTTTCCTCTCCTGTTTCCTGACCTGCAGGTCTTCCAGCTGGCTGCTCACCTGGTGTACTGGGGCAAAGCGATAATCATCTACCCACTATGCGAGAATAACTTCTACATGCTGTCCCCTGATGCCAACATTTGCATGTGAGTATGAAGTCAAGTGCCCAGTGGGCAGAGGGAGAAGGGTACAGAAAGCTGGAGATTTCTTACTGCATTGAAGGCAGAACTGGGCAAGACAGACCAGGTCTGGGTGAAACCCTTGAGCATGAACCAGACTCCAGAGGGTGAAGGACCTGTAGTGTACAGCTCACTAGACCAGTGTTTATTACCTGAACGTACACTCATTTCTGTTTGAGCTCTGTCTGACGTCAAGCTATCTTTAACCTGGCTCAAAATTGTCAATTTTACCAAAGGGCAGAGTGAGAAAGCCCCATCAACACAACTGGTAACAAAAATGCAAAGATGAGCAAGTGTGGGTCACAATGTAGAGGAGGCTTTACTCTGTATCTAACCCCATGCTATCCCTGTCTTGGGAGTGTTTGACAGGGGATGGTGTAGAGAGAGCTTTACTCTGTATCTAACTTTCATTTCCGAAGAAGCGTCTAGGCCCAAAACGTCAGCCTTCCTGCTCCTCTGATGCTGCTTGGCCTGCTGTTTTCTTCCAGCTCTACACCTTGTTATCTCTAATTTTGTGCTGGCCTGTTCTGGTAGTGTTTGATAGGGGTACAGTGTACAGTGAGCTTTACTCTGTATCTAAGCCTACGCTGTCCCGGTCTTGGGTCCCATGTCAGTATGGAGATAGAGCTTTGCGGTGAGAAGTTGGCTCTGTGGGAGTTCTGTCCTAAGTGTGTCACAGGCTACCAGCTCCACCTCACTCAGTACATTTATTGCAGATACTCACCGTTGGTCGAACACTTTACTCAGCAGTTCCCTGGGAATGACCTGCTCAGTGTCCTGTCTAAGTTCTCTCTGCCGACCTCTCTCTCGCAGTTCAAGAACCCACTGGCCCCACCCATGCAGGAGGTAGGAGCACAATGGGAAGTCCGGGTTGGGAATTGTGGCATTGGTGTGGGCGATCTTGATTTCTGCAACCCCATTGATTTGCCTTGGTTTTTCCCCCAGGCGCAGCTGGTTCAGATGGTGATCTGGATGTTACAGCACCGGCTCCTGATTCAGCTGCACACCTACGTCTGTCTGATGGTGCCGCCCAATGAAATGGACGTTGAGGTCCGTGAGGAAGACAAGCTGCTGCCTGCTCGCGTTAGCGGGCGAAGCCTCAGTGCCCCTAATGCTCTCAGTTTTGGCTCACCAAGTACGTGGCTTCCTGTTCTGCTTAGAGAGTTGTGATGAAGAGTCACCAGATTCTAAACATTAATTCCGCTTTCTGTCTCATGATGAGGAAGTATAGCATGAGCTAAAGTGAATTGGAATATAAAAACAGTGAGAATTTGTAAATGTATTTAAGTAGGAAAAGGGGAGAAGCTAGCATTAGTCACCGAGAGAATGAGATGCAAGAACTGACCATGGAAAACAAGGAAATAGAAGAGATTGCAAACTGAATTTTGAGAGTGTCTTCACTGCAGAAGACTTAGAAAACTTCCCAAAGGTGTTTGAAAGTCAGGAGGTGAATGGGAGGCTGGAACATAAAACAATTGCAATCACCAGGGAAAATAACTAATGTAGCATCTTTTATTCAAGAAAGGAGGGAGAGGGAGCAGGAGGACAGGAACCTGGAGAATGTATTAACCTAGCATCTGTCATAGGGAAACTGCTAGAGTCCATTACTTAGGAGTTTCCAACAGTTTCCTTGGAAAATCAGGTTTACGTGGCTTAGCGAAAGGAAGATTATGTTTAGAGTTTTTCTTTGCGGAAGTATAGAGTCATTTAGTACAGAAGAAGGCTTTCAGCCCATCAAATCTGGACCCCAAGAATACAGTACTCCCTACACTAGTCCCACTTGCCTGCACAACCTTGAACATTATAATACATCAAGTACTCATCCACGTACTTTTTGAAGGTCGTGTAGTTTCTCGCCTCAACTGCCCTCCCAGGCAATGTGTTCCAGATTCCCACCAACCTCTGGATGAAGGAGGCAGTAAATACTGCAGATGTTGGAAGCTACTGTCAATAAATGTGGAGCTGGAAAAGCACAGCCAGCCAGACAGCATTCGAGGAGCAGGAACATCAATGTTTCTCAGATGCTGTCTGACCAGCTGTGCACTTCCAGCTCCACATTTATTGACCTCTGGATGAAAATATTTTTCCTCAAATCTCCTGTAAATCTCCTGCTTTCACTTTAAAATGATGGCCTCTTCTTACTGATCCTTTGACAAAGGGGAACTGCTGCTTTCTACCCACACTATCCATGCCATTCCTCATCTCACACTCCTCCATCAGATTCCTCTCCAACCTTCTCTGTTCTGAGGAGAATGACCCAAGCTTATCCAGCTTCTCCTCATCGCTGAAAAGCTCCGTCATGCCGACATACTGGTGAATCTCCTCTGCCCCCTCCAGTACAATCACTGAAGAGTCTCTTTCCGTGCTCTAAATCCCTGTGATGAGAACTGCACGCAGTACTCCAGCTGTGGCTTAACCAAATACTATCCAACTCCAATGTAAGCAAGATGGAGAAATGGGAAAAGATGTAGTGTATATGAATTTTGCAGATGCATTTCATAAGCTGCTAATAAAGAAAAGCTACTACACCAGATAATCTCTTGGTGCACAGGATAAAGGAATGGCTAGCTCACAGGATGCGGTAAGCCAGAAAAAATGTCTTTTTTCATGGGTTAACAGGCTGTAACTAGTGGAGTCGGTTTGAGGGCTAGGGCCTCAACTAATTACATTCTATAACAATGACTGGGATGTGGGATTGAATGTCGCTAAATTTGCTGAAGAGACCAAAATAAGTGAGACGTTATCGAGAGGAGGCACCGATGCTGGAAAGGTCTATAAATAGCTTAGGTGCGTGGACAAAAATCTTGCAGTTAGATTGTAATATTGTGAGCGTAGCTGCTTAGGCAGGAAGAATAGAAAGGCAGCATGTTATTTAAATGGTGAGAGATTGTACATCTCTGTGGGTGCAGAGAGGTCTGGGTGATTAGGAAGGCAAATGGAGTGTTGATGTTTATTGGAAAAAAAAAGGCAAGAGTGGGAAAGTTTTACTAGTAGTGTACAGGGCCCTGGTGGAACCAGATCTGGAGTACTGTTGTAGAGTTTTTGTTTAAAAAAGGATATAGTTAGCAGTTTGAAGAAGACTTGCTCACTTCCTTCCTGGGATTAGGGTCTTATCTTACAAAGTTATTTGGAGTTGAGCAGAATAAGACATGATCTTCTTAAGACATATGGGATCCTGAGGGGACTTGACAGGGTGGATATGGAGAGCTGATTTCCCATTGAGAGATGAGACTAGAACCAGGGGACACAGTTTAGAAATAAGGGAAGATGGAGATGAGGAATTTCTTTCCTGAGTCTTGGGATTGTCTCTTCCAGAAACTAAGCCGCTGCATTTCGTTGAAGAATTGTAGAATCCCTACAGTGTGGAAACAGGCCTTTTGGCCCAACAAGTCCATACCGACTCTGAGCGTCCCACCCAGAACCCATCGCCCATAACCCACCCCCCAAATCTACACATCCCTGAACACTATGGGCAATTTAATATGGCCAGTCCACCTAGCCTGCACATCTTTGGACTGTGGGAGGAAACCAGAGCGCCCAGAGGAAACCCACACACACACACTGGGAGAATGTGCAAACTCCACACAGACAGGTGCCTGAGGGTGGAAGTGAACCCGTGTCCCTGGCGCTGTGAGGCAGCAGTGCTAACCACTGAGCCACCATGCCACCGCAAGGGTTAGGGTGAGTTATCCGTGGCTGAGTTAGACTGAGTTTTAATCAAGGGAGTTGAGGGTTGGCGGTATGGGGACGCAGACAGAAAAAGGAGTTGAGACCCCGATTGGATCTTATTAACTGGCAGAGCAGACTCAAAGGGCAGAATGGCCCCCTACTGTGTTTATCGAGTCATAAACCCATATAGTACAGAAGGGGTGCTTTGGTCCATCGAGTCTATACCAGAGTATAGACAACATGGTAGAAGTATAAGTTATATTGTGAGCTGGAATCTGCTTCTTTTGTAGTGACGATGTAACAGAGCAGTTTATTTTTAATTTGCCAGGTCCTGGAAGTGTTGCTTTTGATTTTATCTTTTCTCCCCCTGGTGGGCTTTACCCCGTCTCTGCAGCCTTTCACTCTGTGACTTTCTCCCACAGCCAGCAGTGATGACATGACCCTGACCAGCCCAAGTATGGATAACTCCAGTGCTGAGCTCATTCCTGGAGGCGACTCACCACTGAACAAGCGCATGACTGAGAACCTGCTGGCCAGCTTGACCGAGCACGAGAGGAAAGTGATCCAGAACATTCCAGCTGCCCAGAATCAGGAGGACCTGCGCATGCTTGCAAGGTAGGTGCTAACCACACTTTGGTGGTTGGAGAGAGAGGAGGGAGGGGAAGGTATGGGGTGGTGCTGCTGTTCACAGTGATTCCTTGGTGTGCCTAGATGAACCCCCCCCCACAACCCCCCGCAACCAAACCACCACCACTGTCAAAGAAGTTAATACCAACACAGTGGCTCCACTGCTTCCTCACAGCATCAGGGACTCAGGTTCAATTCCAGCCCTGGGCAACTGTCTGTATGGTGTGTGCACGTTCAGTCTATGTCTGCTTGGATTGCCTCCAGCTGCTCTGTTTCCTCCCACAGTACAAAGACGTGCAGGTTGGATGGATTGGTCCAGTTAAATTGCCCATAATGTCTAAAGATGTGCGGGTTAGGGGGATTGGCCCTGTTAAATTGCCCTGTAGTGTCCAGGGGTGTGTAGGCCAGGTGGATTGGCCATGGGAAATGCACGGTTACGTAGATAGGGTGGCGGTGGTGGTAGTTGGGGGTTCTGGGTGGGATGGTCTTCGGAGGGTCGTGTGTAGACTCAATGGGCTGAGTAGCCTGCTTCCACACTGTGTGTCTGTGTGAGTGAGAGAGACTGATTCATTTCCCTTTAATCCAACTCATTCACTCGCTTGCTTTGTATTTTCTATTCACTTCTCTCCCTTTCATTCCCTTGAGCATGCTGTCTCTCTGTTTCCATGTCGCTCGCTCTGTCTCTCGCACCTATTTTCGTTCCCTCACTCTCTTGCATGTGTCTGTGCACTCCCCTTCTTGTGCCTGCACTCACTATCACATGCAGGTGCCAGCACACAGGCACCTACACGCACTCTTTCTCACCTTGCACATGAAAGTGATGTCCGCTTGTTTTTCTCTCTCTCTCCTTTTCAGACTCTTGCATTATTTCCGTGGCCGCCATCACCTCGAGGAAATCATGTACAACGAGAACATGCGACGCTCGGTGCTGCTGATGCTGATAGACAAGTTCCGCAGCGTGCTGGTCGTTCGCAATCATGAAGATCCCATCATTTCAGTCTTCCAGTCTCCCTTCGTGTGAAGAAACATTGTTTTTTTTTCAACCAAAATAATAACCGAGGGACTCAGGTTGGTGCCGACCATCCACCACCCAGATAACATTTTGAACCTTTTCATTTCGTCTGTTTGCTTTATTTTATCCTACTCGGCAATTTTACTGCTTCCTGCTCACCAGCCGATATTCAGTTCTGAATGCTTGTGAGAGATCCCAGGATAGCGTGCAGCCCCTGGCTAACTGAAGGTAAAGTTGTCATAGTCCCTGAGAACAGTTGAGCTACCCTCTCTTGTTAGAGAGAGGCCAAATGACAATGGTTTAACCTGAGGGGTCACCACACCTCAGGCATGGATCAAGGTTGAGAACTTCGTGGTAACCTGAGCCAGTGTAGAAGTTGAACCTTCGCTGTTGGTTTGGCTTTGCTTTGCAAACCAGTCACGCAATCAACTGAACTCACTGACACACTTCTAACTATGGTCAAGTAGGTCAAACCTAAACCAGTGCGGCCACATAATCAGGAACAGAATTAACAGTTGCTTAGACGTGTGGATTAGGGAAAGCAAATTGTGTTTGAAGTAGCTTTTTTTTGTCTTTTGTTTTTAGTGAGCTAGCTGAGATGCTTAATGAGGGTAGTGAAGTTGATACGGTGCTGTTTCCGAAAGGTGTCTGCTAAAGTGCCAGGCTTAAAAGCCAAGTTGGGAAGGGACAGCATTGATTGTAGGACAGGAAATGGAGGGTCAGCTTGGTGAAGCTCTTTCCAGAGTTGGTACAAGGCACCTCCATGGTTAGCACTGCTGTCTCACAGTGCCAAGCACCTGGATTCAATTCTACCCTCAGAAAACTGACTAAGTGGAGCGTACACGTTCTCCCTGTGTCTGCGTGGGTTTTCTCCGGGTGTTCCAGTTCCCTCCCACAGTCTGGGAATGTGCAGGTTAGGGTGGATTGGCTGTGCTAAATTGGCTGTAGTGTCCAGGGATGTGTGGGTTAGGGTGGATTGGCCCGTGCTAAATTGCCCTGTAGTGCCCAGGGATGTGCAGGTTAGGGTGGATTGGCCATGCTAAGTTGCCCTGTAGGAGAGGCCATACAAAATAAAAGTTGTGGTCGTGAAACAGGTGCAGAGACCAGGGTTGGGACGTAGGTGCAAACAAATGGCAACGCAAGTTGAGAGAGGGGTTATCACAAAGGCATGAGGGATCCTGGATGTTTTAAATAAGCAGCATAGAGCAAAAAGCATTGGAATGTCAGTTCTGAACAGGCGTCAGACTCAAGACATTAACTCTGCCTCTGTCTCCACAGATGGCTGAGTTTCTCTAGCGTTCTCTGTTTGTTTCAGATTTGTAGCATCCGACTTTGCTTTTACTTAATACACTTAGGGTGGCAGGGTGGCACGGTGGCTCAGTGGTTAGCACTGCTGCCTCACAGTAGCAGGGACATGGGTTCAGTTCCACCCTTGGGCGACTGTCTACATGGAATTTGCATGTTCTCCCTGTGTCTGTGTGGGTTTCTCTGGGTGCTCCAGTTTCCTCCCACAGTCCAGGGATGTGCAGGTTAGGGTGGATTGGCCATGGGAAATGTGGCGTTACAAGGATGGGGTTGCATGGTAGTGGGTCTGGGTGGGACGCTCTTCTGTGGACACGATGGGCCGAGTGGGCTGCCTCAACACTGTAAGGATTCTGTGTTTCACTCCCAGTGCCTGGCTGCTCTGGCTGTGCCCTGAAGTCATTGACAGAGTACCTGTCCCGGATTGTGTTGGCCTATCATGTTACCTGTTCCACTCTGAGGGTGTAGATTTAAAAGGATGCAGGATGCCCCTTTGGTCTGTCCTAGAGCCACTTTGCCGTCTGCCTTTCCTGCTCAAAGCTGATCTGTCCAGCAGTCTTCAGTGCTGACTGGGCGATGGTGCTGTATGCTGTCAGGGACTGTGCCTGCAAACCCCACTCCCTAACCGCCTGCCTCCCCCTCACCTACCCCATCACTCCCCACTGACAACCACACTGAGAGAAACATCTCGCCTGTGAACATCAAAATCAACGATATCTCAGTTCAGATCCAGCATCAATTTAAGTTATTTATTTTCCTTTGCGCAGCCCATTCTTGCAACGTGTGCAATCGGTGCCCTTTCTGATGACAATCCAGCGGTAGCTTCACCTGCTAAGCACTCTAGTCAGGTAGGGCTGCAGAAGGTTTGACGAAAGCAGGGCTAAAACATTAGGCTGGACTCTGTTGCATCGACTTGTGTAGAGCCCCCCTCCTCAAGGGGAAGGCTGTTTGTGCTGTGCCTGTTCCTAGCTTCCAGGCTCTGCCGCCTGGACCTTGACAAGCTCTAGTTGCGATCTGTGAATACTCTAGCTCACATGGGAGGGCCATACACAACTGGTGAAGACATTGTGGTTCAGGTGAAAGAGTGTGCAATGTTGGGCAGGAACTACAGAGCGATGGCAAAAGGTTAAGGGGTGTAGTGTCTTTTGAAAGTCGATGGATCACCACGCTATATCAGTCTGTCAAAGATGAGCATGTGAGGGAGAAATAGCAGAGGTTCTGACCATCATTTTGTAGTGTTCTGGGGCTACAGGTATTGTGCTGAACTGCAGGAGCCTGCTAATGTGGTGCCTTTTGTTTGAGGGAGGGATATAGACCAGGTCATTACAGACCAGTCAATCTAACTTTGGCTTGCTAATTATTGGGGAAAAATAGCACCAAGGAATGAATGGCCTCAATGGTCATTTAAAAAGGCACAAATTAATCAAGGGCAGTAGGTGTTGGTTTGTTAAAAGGAGGGTCTTTTCCGACTGACTTGGTTTTGAGGAGTTCACCAGGAAGGACAATGCAGGTGCTCCAATTTAGACATGGTCGGTATGGATCTTAGCAAGAATTTTGACATTAAACCAAATAGTAGACTGTTTTGGAAGGCAAAAACCTGCATAATCCTCAGGCAGTTTGATTCTAAAACAGGACGAGTAGCGAGAGGTAAAAGGTAACTGGGGTGGATCCTGTTTCCAGGCTTCATAACCAGGTTCCTGGCAGTGTATCGGCGATTAGAGCCTTCAGTGTAAGCATGATTCTAATGTTTGGAATGAATGCGATAATTGGCCATGTGAAAGAGAGTTACAAACTGCAGGAAGATAGCGATGGACTGGTTAGGGAGGGGGCAGAACAGTGGCAATAGAATTTAATATCGCAGATGGGGAGTAATGCATTTGGGGAGAAATAAACAGGATAAGGAGATTGTACAATAAACTTAAGGATTGTGAGAATCGTAACAGAGCAGGGGACCTTGGAATACGTCCACAGATCCCTGAAGGTTCCAAGACCAGGCAAATCGGATCAGATAGTTCTGAAGAAAATTGGAAGCCTCTCATACATGGCCTAAACAGAGCGTGTAAGAGCAGCAAGTTGTTTGCTGAAAACACCATTCCGGGTGCAGCTAGAGTACAGCATACTGTTCTGGTCACTGTATCACAAAAAGTATGTGATGGCACGAGAGGATGCAGAAGGACGGTTTGCCGGGAGTCGAGAATTTTAATGATGAAGAGTAGGGGGGAGGGGAAGTAGACCGGAGGTTTAATCGAGACCTTAAAAAAATTGAGGCACCATGCCAGGAGGGAGCTATTTCCATCTGACAAAAGGTCAACAAACAGGGGATAAAGATTTAAATATGATTGGTAAAAAGATGAGGTTGGGAAGGGGGCTGAAGAAGACTCGAGAAGAAACCTTTTCGCATGGAAGCTGGTGGAGGGAGCTGCCCGAGAGGGTGATCGGATATACGGATATGGTATACGTGGATATTGACTTGATGCGTCGTAACATAGGGGAGCAAGGAACTGGGTGTTTAATTTGGCTCTTTCTGAGCAGGTGCTACTATCCTCCTTTGGACGGTTGTTTGAGAGGCCTGGGGAGGGGAATGGGATGGGGAGGAAGGCAGCTTATTGCTCCAACGCTGTACTGCACAGCTGACCAACTCTCCACACCTTTGTGGAGCTGCTGTGAGCCTGGGGGAGAAAGGGGGTTTGTGTGACCCATTGCTCCAGCCCGCAGCTCTTAACGCCAACGGAAGATCACCCGCCTGGCAATGAAGGCAGTGAGCAGTTCCCAGTTGTGCCATACGAAGAACAGCAGCACAATCACCAAGGCAGTGCTTATTGTCCTCGCCCGGGTCTTGATGAAGGGCGCAACCAGGGCTGATATGGTGGACATCAGCATCAGAACGACAGCAAAGATGATGAGCAACAGGTTCATGGTCTTTCCCAGCAGCTCTCTGGTGTTGACGTGGTCCAGAATCTCCCCCTGAGCCGCTTGCTGCTGTTGCTCGAGCCGAGCCATTTTGCTCTGGAAGTTCTCCAGCACCTCCTGTCCGACAAATGACACAGGGACGAGGCAGAAGTTATGCAAGAGCTCAGTAAGGTGGGCCAATGAACACAAATGAAACATGAAGACAGATGGTATAAAGATGCCAGCAATAACAGAGAGCCAAGAACATCAACCTGAATCTAATGATCTAGCCCAGTGTTACAATCCTGCCTTGAATTTGTACATTTCTTTGTGACATTGAGTAGAGCATTCAGAATCCGATAGACTTTCCACCCTCAGAGAGCAGATATTCCTCCTCACCCCCATCTAAATCAGGAGATTCTTCATTCTGAAAGCACGCCCCCACCTCTTGTTCTAGATACCTCTCCCCACATGAGGTCGAGCAACAATAAGGGACTCAAAAAATTACTACAAATAAAAAGAAATTTCTCCAGTCCTGAAGGGGCAGAGAGTTTGAGAATCCCTGGTGGCCTGCACCCGTAGATTTTGCCAAAGAGAGAAGTCCCATTGTTGTAGATTTTCTGAAATTTCCAACATTCTGGAGCTGGCCCCATACATTGTACAGTAACAAATGCAATCCCTGGTTTCAAAATACAAGGCTGGTCAGAGGGTGAGAGAGGAATGTGAAGGTCAGTAGGCTACTTAGCCTAACTTCAGTGGCAGGGGAAATTCGTAGAACCTTTAGGGGAAGTGACAACAGAGATATCTTAGAGAATTTGTCACCTGGTTGGGCAGAGTGGAGATGGTGGCCTAGTGGTAATGTCACCAATAAATCCAAAGGTTCACCACCCTCTGAGTGAAGAGGTTGCTCCTGATCCCCGTCTTAAATGGCTGACCCCCTGGTTCTGGACTCACCCACTATCAGGAACATCTTTCCTGCACTTCCCCCTCTCTACTTCTGTTAGAATTTTATAGGTTTCTACGAGAATCCCCTCTATTTTTCTAAACTCTGTTGAATATTAGTTCAGTCACTCTTTGTACGTCAGTTCTGCCATCCCAGGACTCAGTCTGATACACCGTTGTTATCCTCCATTACAGTGCGACATCACCACTGCCTCCCCTGATGGGAAACTGAGCTGGCTAGACTGCATGAAAATTAGTGGTAGGTTTGTAGAACCTGTGTGTTCTCTTGTGTGACAGAACAGCTTAGCATCGAAAATCAACAAGAAGTTGGTTTGCAGGTGCAAATGGAATATTGTCTTTCATTGCTAGAGGGATGGAGTTTAAAAACAGGGAGGTTATAGTGCAGCTGTGTAGGGTACTGGTGAGGCCACATCTGGACTACTGTGTACAGTTTGGGTCTCCTTACTTGAGAAAGAATATACTGGCACTAGAGGGGGTGCAGAGGAGGTTCACTAGGTTGATTCTGGAGTTGAGAGGGTTGGCTTATGAGAAGAGATTGAGTAAACTGGGACCATACTCATCCCTGAAGAAGGGTCTCGACCTGAAACGTCAGCTTTCCTGCTCCTCTGATGCTGCTTGGCCTGCTGTGTTATCTCATACTCATTGGAATTCGGAAAAATGAGGGGGAAATATTATAGAAACATATAAAATTACGAAGGGAATACATAAGATAGAAGCAAGGAGGTTATTTCCACTGGTGGCTGAAATTAGTAAATAGGAGACCTAGCCTCAATATAAGGGAGAGCAGATTTTGGATGTTTTTTTCCTACTCATTTGTGGAATGAGGGCATTGCTGGCTAGGCAGCATTTATTGCCCATCCTGAATTGCCCAGAGTACACCACATTGCTGTGGGTCCTGGAGTCACATGCAGGCCAGACAAGGATGGCCATTTCTTTCCCTGAAGGGCATTTGCAAACCAGATGAGTTTTTCCCCTGACAATCAGCAATGGATTCTTGGTCATCACTAGATTCTTAGTTTCAGATATTTATCGAATTCAGATTCCACCATCTGCCATGGTGGGATTTGAACCCAGGTCCCCAGGGCATTATCTGGGCCTCTGGGTTAATAGTCCAATGATAATACCACTAGGCCATCGCCTCTCACTATGGGCTGAGTTGAGGAGGAATTTCTTCACCCAAAGGGTTGTGAATCTGTGGAATTCATCCCAATGAAGCAGTTGAGGGTACCTCATTGAATGATTTTAAGGCGAAGGTGGATGTTTGAACCATAAGGATTATGGTGAGCGGATGGGTAAGTGGAACTGAGTCCACTAGAAGATCAGCCATGATCTTATTGAATGCAAATCAGGCTCGAGGGGCCAGATGGCCTACACCTGCTCCTATTTCTTATGTTCTCATCTCATTATCTTTAGCACCATCATTACTGCTACTTGCGTAAAGTTATTGTAATGTATCCTGGGGCTCTGGTCCCAACTGAGATAACAAGCGGACATGCTGCCTCCTGCTGACAGCTTCTTGGGGTTTCATCTTTGGACTCATGCCACTTGGTGGGTTTTTGGAGCCATGTGCCATGACACATACCCATCCCGCCCTGTTGGATGTGTGTTAGGGGTTTGGGAAGAGGGATTCCCTAACACTCCCAGCCCCCTGAAACCCACAGCATGGTGCTGGCTCCTGCTACTGACCCAGATGTCTCTGCTGCTCTCATACGACTGGTAGGCTATCTTCTCCTCCAGGCTGGCCAACTCACTCTTCAAGTTCAGCACCTCATTCTGGTGAAGGTCCATCAGGTCATTCAGTTCGGTCTGAAGTTGGGTTGACCTAAAATAATGAGAAAGTAAATCAGCTCAGTCCTGTGCAGACAAAGCCCAGAAGTTGCTGTGTAACAACCTGCACACTCTAGATGTCATTGTTTAGCCCCACTGTAGTGTCAACCTGAAGCTTGCTGTCCAGTACCCCATCTCTCCTTCCTCTCTCTTTTCTCTCTCTCCTTTTCTTCCCTGCTGCTTTCCCACTCCATCTTCTTTCTCTCTCTCTCATACCCACTCTGCTCATTCACTTGCTCCATCTTGCCTCTTCCACTCCCTCCCTTGCTCTTTTCCTCCCCCGACTATTCCTCTCTCTGGAGTTTGTCCTGAAGGTTTGCAATCTAACTCTATTCCACCCAACCTCACTCTCCCCTCTCCATTTCATCTCCCCACTGTCCTCCACTCCCCTTCTTTTTACTCCCATCCCTCATTGCACTCCCCCCTCCTCACTTCTCCATTCCTCCACACCCCAGCTCTCGTCCCTCCCCATTTTCTCCGCAGCCTCTTTGCTATCCCTCCTCTCTTCTTCCCCATTATCCTCTCCCTTCACTCTTCTTTTTTATCCCCTCTATCGCGTCTCTTCACCCTGTCCCCTTTCTCCTCCTTCCTCCCCCTCTCCTCTCCTCACTCCATCCTTCTCCTGTTCCCTCCACCTCTGTCCTCTTTCTCTTTCTTCCACCTTTGTCCTCCCCACTCTGTCTCTTCACTTTCATCCCCTCTTGCTCTGCTTTTACCCTCTCTTTACACTTCCCTTTCCATTTCTGTGTCTCCCGTCTGCCCTTGTTTCTCTTCCGACTTCAACCTTCTTCCCCCTCTCCCGCGCGCGCGCTCTGCCTCCCCCCCTCC
>JAHRHZ010000209.1:416888-486217 GCA_024137785.1 Ginglymostoma cirratum | reverse complement strand
GGTGCTGGTAAGCAGGGGCAGTGCTGGTTAATGAAGAGGGTTGGAGATACTGATAACCAGGTCAGTTTTGGTTAATAAAGGTGGTAGTTTTGGAGGTTGAAAGCAGGATTGAGGAGTATTAGATGAAGCTCCAACCAGTTCTGGTTAAACTGGTTACATATCAGTTGGTAAGGGATCAGTGATAGTGGCCCTGGGCTAGTAATCCAGAGGCTCATGGTAGAACTTTGGGAAACTCGACTATTGTTGCCATTCAGTTAGTAGATTTAAAAGAATCTAGAACTGGCACTGAACCTCAATAGTGCTGATCATGTTCAGTGATTTTCACAATCTGCTATCACCTCTTATAGCATTGAAGTAGGCCACTGGGCCCATCGACTCCATGGTGACCATCTGTGAGAGGAACTTGTTTTGTACATAGCATTTTGAAGCAGAAGTAGGTCACTTGGCCCCTCGAGCCAGCTCCATTCAAGACCTTGGCTGATTGGTTTGCATTTTGAACCTTGTTTTCCTCCTGCCTGACAAATAACATGGAACCCCCACCTTAAAACACTGTGATCCCATCTCCTGAGACACAGCTCCAAAGTCTCATGGTCCCTCAAAGAAAATGAGGGATTGTTCCTAAAAAAGCAACCTCCAATTTTAAACACAGTGCCCACACCTCGTTCTGGGCTCACTCCCAAGTAGGAACATCTTTTGCATGTCCATCTTGGATCTTATACACTTTAGTCTAGTCAGCCCTTCTCACTGTCCTAGATGCTAGCTTGTCCAACCTAGCCTGATTGCTAGCAGCACTGCAAATGTTTCTTTCTACAAAGCCTAAGCTTCTTGTCACTTGGCATTGTCCAACCAGTCCATGCCAACCGTAATCACAAACCATAATCCACCTACCTGTTCCTGGCCCGTATCCCTCCAAACCTTTCCTATCGTGTTTGTCTTTTAAACATTGTAAGTGTGCCTGCATCCATCACTTCCTCAGGAAGTTCATTCCACTCATGAGCCATCCTGTGTAAAAAAAAAATCAGCCCTCACATCTTTTTAAGGTCTCTCCTCTCACCTTAAAAATATGCCCCCCCCCCCCAGTCTTGATATCCCCACCCTAGAGGAAAGACACCTACCATTAACCTTATCTATACCCCTAATGATTTTATAAACCTCTCTAAGGTCACCTCTCAACCTCTTACGCTCCAGTTCCTATCCAGACTTTCTTTATAACTCAAACCTTCCATACCCAGAAATATCCTGGTAAGTCTCTTCTGAACCCATTGTAACTTAATATCCTTCCTTCAATCAGTGTCCCTTTGGACCTTGGTTCAATAGGAAGTTTCTCCCCCTCTACTCTCTCCATTCTCCTCCTCCGCCCACTCACCATTTTGAATACCACCTTCAAATGTGCTTTAAATCTTCCCCTCTCTAAGGAGAGCAGCCTAATCTATGATTCAAGCCTGAGTTAGACTTCTAATCATCAAGGGTTATGGGGAAAATGCCAGAAAACTTGAGGATTAACAGATCAATAGATTAACTTCAACTTGCTAGGACTGGGGCAAATCAGGGCAGAACTTAAATACTTATTGGTAGGGCCTTGGGGAGTGTTGCCAAACAGAGACTTTAGTGTGCAGGTGCACAGTTCCTTGAAAGTGGAGTTGCAGGTAGACGGGGTAGTGAAGGTGTTTCGTACGCTTGCCTTTACTGGACAGTACATCAAGTAGAGGAGTTGGGAGGTCACACTGTGGCTGTACAGGACATTGATTAGGCCACTTTTAGAATACTGCATTCGGTTTCAGTCTCCGGGCTATAAGAAGAATGTTGTTAAACCTGAAAGGGTTGAGAAAGATTTAGAAGGATGTTGCCGGGGTTGGAGGGTTTGAGCTACAGGAGAGGCTGAAAAGGCTGGGGCTATTTTCCCTGGAGCCTCAGAGACTGAGGGGTGACGTTATAGGAGTTTACGAAATCATGAGGGGCATGGGTAGGGTGAATAGCCAAAGCTTTTTTTCTCCCCCCAGGCTAGAGAAATCCAAAACTAGAGGGGCATAGGTTTAAGGTGAGAGGGGAAAGATTTAAAAGGGTCTTGAGGGGCAACATTTTCATGCAGAGGGCGGTGCATGTGTCACATGAACTGCCAGAGGATGTGGTACAATTACAACATTTCAATGCGTACATGAATAGGAAGGCTTTAGAGGGATAGGGGTCAAATGCTGGCAAATGGGACTAGATTAATTTAGGATACCTGGTCGGCATGGACAAGTTGGACTGAAGGACCTGTTTCTTATGACTCTATTAACAGGGGCATAGAGTAAAAGATCAATGAAATGATAGAACATAGAACATTACAGCGCAGTACAGGCCCTTCGGCCCTCGATGTTGCACCGACCTGTGAAACTAATCTGAAGCCCATCTAACCTACACTATTCCATTATCATGTTGAACTTATATGAAATATTGTACACAGCATGTTAGGAGGGATGTGATAGCAGTAGCAAGGCTGCAGAAGGGATTTACCAGGATGTTGTCTGGGGCTGGAGAGTTTCAGTTATGTAGAAGGATTGGAGTTGTGTTCCTCGGAACAGAGCAGACATAATCAAGATCAACAACATTGAGGGGCATGGACAGGATAGACAAGAAACTTTGGTTCCCATTGGTGGAGGGATCAACAACCGGGGTATAGATTTAAGGTAAGGGGCAAAGATTTAGATTTTATGCTCAAGTACAGGAGCACAGTGAAGTGTATAATGTCACCACACATAGCACCATCTTAGGCATAAAAGTACCTAGGTACAAAACAACTTAAGTGTAAAGTATAAAAGAAGCAGAGTTAAAAAGTCACCTTCCTCTTCTTAAACTAGAAAACTAAAGGAATAACGTTAAATGTTCAACAGTCTTTGATGGGTCCTCCATTTGGCTCGCTGTCCAGGACAGCTCAATGCCATTGCAGCTGCTGCCTCCCCATCTCCCTCAGTGCGTATGAAACACGCCCAGGCAGGACCCACTCGCACGCCACACTGGGCAGAGGGACCAGGCAGAGACCACAATAGGTACAGACGCTAGGAATGAAGGAAGAAAACACCAAGAGACGAGAAACAAAGGAGCAGAAACGAGGGCACAGTGTCGTGCGAAAGCAGCAAATGCAGGAGGAGTGAAAAGAGAAGATGATCTTTTTTGTGTTAGGGTCTGGAATACATTGCCTAGAAATATAGTGCAGGCACATCCAATTGAAGCATTCAGGAGGGGCATTGGATGGTAATTTAAATACAGTCGGCAGGGTTACAAGAAAGTGGCATTAAGTCACAGCAGGGTAGTCCATACAAACATGGTAATTTGAAATCACTTCACGACTAGTTTTAACTGGCTGTCATGGTGGGGATTTGAATCACATCCCCAGGACTATTACATCCTAAAGGCATAGAATTGTAACATTAACTCAGTTTTTTCTTCACAGATGCTGCCAAAACCGCTGTGCCTCCAGCAACTTCTGCTTTTGTTCCTGATTTGCAGCATCCGCAGTTCTTTCAGTTTTTAATTATAACATGGGGTTGTTTGTGTTATGATCAGGGCCCTCAGACAGAGACCAAAATGGATAATCTGCTGAGGTGAACAGAAAACAGAAATTGCTTGAGAAACTCATTAGGTCTGACAGTATCTGGGGAGAGAGAAAGTAGAACCAGTTCTGAAGGGTCACTAGACTTGAAACATTAATTCTCTCTCTCTCCACACCATTGCTGCCAGACCTGCTGAGTTTCTCCAGGAATTTCTGTTTCACATTTCCAGCATCTGCAGTTCTTTTGTTTTATGTTAGAGATCCAAGCTCCAACCTTGTATTTTATCCACAGATATTAAGGACGAACAGGTTCATGGAGCTTCCTCCTGTTGTAGTTTAAAGTGTGCATTGCTGTTCACTATCACATGCAGCAGTGTTGATCTGAGCCCTATCCATCACACTGCTTCTGCAGCTCTGTCTCTGTCCTATGTTGACACTTTACTGGTTTGGTAGCGTGCTTTTCAAACCCTGCTGGCTGAACCAGGGGGTTTAAACTTGTTTATAAGTTTAATTTTTGGGCATGGAGGTGACTGCACTAGATCCCAGTGATCAACATCCCTCGTGACAAGCAGATTGTCCCCTCTCCAAGTTTTGGGCTATGAGACGCACTGACTCTGTATCAGGCATAATCAGTCTACTCCAGGACACACACAACCTGAAACAAGATAGCTGGCATTAAACCAGACTCCTGGAAACAGGCAACTCTGCAAAATGACCACTTCCCAAAACAAAAGCAAAACACTCCAGCACAAATTGGATAATGGAAAAATGTTTCTCACCAATACTAAAAGCCCTTCCTTGTCAATTGGGACCACTGTGTGCCTCTAACGCATCAAGACTCTTGGACAGAGATAGTAGGAACTGCCGATGCTGGAGAATCCGAGATAACAAGGTGTAGAGCTGGATGAACACAGCAGGCCAGGCAGCATCAGAGCAGCAGGAAAGCTGACGTTTCTGGTCTTGACCCTTCTTCAGAAAGTCAGCTTTCCTGCTCCTCTGATGCTGCTGTGTTCATCCAGCTCTATACCTTGTTATACAAGACTCTTGGACAGACTGTGCTCAAGGGCCTTCTTCCAATATAGATAAAAGATACGGTTTAGTTGGCACAGACACTATTAAGAGCAGGCAGCGTAGAAACGGAGGTAGATTTTCAGACACCTAGAAATATCTTTGATAAATATCCTTTATTGCCACTTGCATTCAATATAAAATAGTGAGGTGTGTACCATCGCTGGTATGTAAGCACCATTCACAGAATATAACTTATCTTTAAGAGAGTCCAACTTTGCCTTCTCCACTGCTATAGCTCACTGTCACCAGATTCCCGCTCCGGGCTTTCCAGCCCATGTGATACTGCTGTCAGAGGCCCCTCCACGTGGGAGCAAGTGCCCTACTCCAGGCTTCACAGGCTAATCGACCGTTTCTTCAGCCACGCGGCCTCTGAAAATGCTGCCGCTGCTCCGGAGCCCAATGAAGCCGCCTGCTGCTGAAGAGCTCTCTTTATCAGGTGTATTTGAGGGAAACAAAAAGGGTAGAAGGAATAGGAAAAGTGCAGTCGAGGAGGACAATTCCAGGCACAGGAGCCCAAATGCTGCCTATTCCACTACCACCTTGATTTAGGTGCTAAGAAATTAAACTGTGCAAACTCTGCACGTTCTCCCTGCGTCTGTGGGGGTTTCCTCGGGTGCTCTGGTTCCTCCCATAGTCCGAAGATGTGCAGGTTAGGGTGGGATTGGCTGTGGGAAATTGTCCAGTAGTGCCCAGGGATGTGCGGGTTAGGGTGGATTGGCAGTGGGAAATTGTCCCGTAGTGCCCAGAGATGTACAGGTTAGGGTGGATTGGCCGTGGGAAATTGTACCATAGAGTCCAGGGATGTGCGGGTTAGGTGTATGGTGTGAGGGGAAAGATTTAAAATGGATGTTAAGTGGTTACGTTTTCACACAAAGTGGTGCATGTATAGAACAAGCTGCCAGAGGAAGTGGTGGAAGTAGGTACAATTACAACATTTCAAAGGCACTTGGACAGGGACACAAATAGCAAGGGTTTAGAAGGATATGGGCAAAAATCAAAGAATAAGATAGGTGGAGAATTCAAGACTGGAGACTGCTTACAGGAAGAGTGCAGAAACCGCAGGGCTAAAATTAAAACAAGGAAATCAGTGAAAGCAAAGGCACGAAAGAAACATTGGTGAGTTAAATAAAAATCAAACAAGATGCTTCATAAATTCTTAAAACACAAGTGGGTAAAAACTGGGAAAGGATTAAAATGGAAACCTGACTGCGGTGAATGTTTTATTCTCCTCTCGTGAAGAGTTTTAACACTGCAGCTAAAGCAGAGGAGTGCGCGGTTTCGGAGAAGGGGCTTAGCCTCCATGAAAAGTGGATAATCAGTGGTGTCGGGTTGGGAGGGGAAAGAGCAGAGAGTCTCACTGTGGACTTTCCAGCCCTTGCCGATGACAATCCTGCTGCCAGAAGGCTGCTATAATTCTGGATCGTGACACAACACTGCCACCCAGTTTCAGGCCACTTGTTACAGGAAGGATGTGATCTCACGAGGAGAGGTTGTGGAGGAGATTTAATGACGGGGTTGCTGGGAATGGAGAATGTTGGCAATTTTATGTTGGGGAGGCAATGGCCTAGTGGCGTTATTGCTGTACTGTTAATCTAGAGACCCAGGTAATGTTCTGGGGACCTGGGTTCAAATCTTGCTATGGCAGATGGCAATTTTTAAAAAATCTTGAATTAAGAGTCTAATGATGACCATGAATCCATTGTCAATTGTCAGAAAAACCCATCTGGTTCACTAATGTCCTTTAGGGAAGGAAACCGCCATCCTTACCTGGTCTGGCCTGACTCCAGACCACACAGCAATGTTTTGACTTTCAACTGCCCTCTGGGCAATTAGGAATAGGCAATAAATACTGGGCCCTGCCAGCAACGGCCACATCCCATGTGGATATTAAAAACAAAAATAGGATCAACTGGGGTTGTTTTTGTTGGCAAAGAGGGAGATTGTTCGAATCGAGTTACCCAACATCACAAGAGGCATCGATTTAAAAGTGATTTCTGTAAGGACTAGCAGAGATTTAAGAAGTATTGCAAACAGAGGACAGCTTCCCAAGAGGTATTTGGTGATGAACTTGAAGTGCTGTAACTAACAGACTAAAACCTTGAAAGTGGGATTTAGACTGGATAGCTCTTTCAGTGGCTAGACACAATTTATGGTCTTAGGAAGGGCCACACAGCCTTTCTCTGTACCACAGACTCTACATACCTTCCTGTCCCTTTCCAATATTGCAAAAGCCTTGACAGCCTACAGCACAGAATGACAGACTAAAAATGTTTTTCAAACTAAACTTTTAATGAATCTTCTTTGTATTTTTTTTTTCCTTTGTCCAAAGTACTAATGGGCATAACAGAACCCCCTCCCCCTCTTGCACACTTGGATATCAAGACACAGGCAAAAAAAAAGGACAGAGGTCGCATTCGAAATGCTGAGATCAGAACCAGAAGTTCCCTTTTCTTTTCTTAGCTCTCTCTCTATTTCTCGCTCCCTCCTTTTTAAACATTCAAATGTTGAAGTGAATCAAACCAGCTTTTTATTTATTCCAGAATTTTCCAAAAAATCTAAACGAATAAATATGAAAAAAGCATGAACTTGGCTAGTGACTTCTGTTTTTGCACATATTTTACAACTTTATGCTTTCTTCCTCACCCCATCTCCCCTCCCACTCGCGTCACAATGCACGCCTCGTGTGTCACTGTGCGATTAAATGGGGGATCTGGTTAAAAGCTAACGCCTTGCCATGATTCACAAATATAACCCTTGACCTCTTGCCGGCAGGTCTTCACTCCACTGCTGAATAGGGCCACCTGTGGATCAAAACTTGTAATATTTATTTACATCTTCAATATTTGCATGGATACAGAGATAAACAAAAGAACGAGACAAACAGCATAGTGAAAAGTGATGTTGAAACAAGTGGTCTCTGTTACCGAGTTAGCAACACCAGAGCCAATTATTTTCATGTTGGAATTCTGTTTTAAAAAAATCCTCTTCTCCACCCCCCCCCACCACCCACTGATCCTTCCCATGTGCAAGTCAAGACAATCCAATAACGTGCGCGTGCAGGCATTTGTGTACGCACGTACACACACGCACACACACACACACACTTGTAAAAATGATGCAATTTAATAAGAGTGATGGAGGAGGATTTGGGGGTGGAGGGGGTGGGGGAAAATGAAACAAAAAATTTCAAAGTCCATATTGTTTGTCCCTGTGTGAAGCGCTCACTCTAGAAATCCACTCAGCACAGGCAGTGCCTTTTCGTAACTTTTTTTTAAGCAAGTCTACTAAGGTCAGTCCAAGGAGACCCAAGTTACGCACATTTTACAGTCTTGTTAAAAATATCCTCCCACTGCGCACTGCCTTTTATTTCTCAATCTTCCACCGATCGTTTGCTCGTTCATTCATTCCTTCCTTCGATCTGAAGCTTTCAGGCAAGGCCAAATCCTTCCGAACACTCTTGTATAGCGAGCAGCAGCATGTGACGCAGTTTCTCATAGCTCTCGTAGGCTGGGAGGTCCAGTTGGTTAAAGCTGAGGAGGATGAGGAAAATCATTCAGGTGGGTTGGATAATCAATCCTTTTGTCCCCCTTTACTGAAATCTAAACTGCTCCCAAACCGCAGGTCTTTTCTTTTTGGCTAATTTGTATGTCCCTTGCTTGGATCTAAAACTAGCTTTAATTAACCACAATCAGGACAACTTTCCCATTTTAGTTTTGTGCCAGACTGGAGCAAGTAATTGCTGCTGTTCCTCCTTGTGCTCTTTAAAATGTTTGCCACTGCCTTTCTGCCACAATCGCTGAGTAATTCATCATAGCTAGCTCACACCTCTCACCATGCTAGTTTCCTGTGTTCAGATTCAGGCCCCTAGTCTCAGAACCAACTATGTCATTCTCCATCTTGACGTGGAATTCTATCAGATTATGCTCACTCTTCCCCAAGGGGCTACGTACACCCAGACTGTCAATTATTTTTATTCTAAACACCCATACAGATTCCATCTCACCGGAGCTAATATCCTTCCTTACTTATTGCGTTAACCAGCGATGCTACCCCACCCCTTTCCCCCTGTCCATCCTTCCAAAAAAAACCTGAATACCCCTGGATATTCAGTTCCCATCCTTGGTCACCCTGCAGTGCATCTGTAATCCTATCTATATCTATTCGTACTGCTAATTCCTCCTCTTTATTGTAAATGCTCTGCACATTAAGACAATGCCTTAAGGCTGTTTGGTTTGATAGGGAGCAGGGGCACATCTAATCAGATTTACCAACAAGTTAGATTTGTTTAACAGGAGATGGGAGCCCCGTGATATACTGATAATCAAATCAGCCATGATCTCACTGAATGACAGCCGTTAATGGACTGTCTTGCTTCTGTGGGCTTTGTTTTAAGTACAGCTACAGTACGATAAAACTTCAGTTACACCACAGGTAGATATAGTGAAACAGCAAGGAAACACCTTTCATTTCTCCAGCACCTCAGGGTGTTCCAAAGAATTTCAAATGTATAGCTCTAGAACTGGGCAGGGGAGGGGCACTATTGAAAAATAACTGGGATACCGATGAGGTGAGGGAGGAGGAGAATTTTATTTTACTCAGAGGGACATGACCTTTGGAATTCTCTACCCTAGAAGGCTGTGGAAGCTCAGTCTTTGAGTATATTTAAAGTATCAGTGGTGTACAGGGTCATGAAGTGAGCGAAAGGCAGTGCCTGATCAGCAGGCAGGCTTGCCAAGATGAACAGCCTCCTCCTGTTCCCACATTATTAAAAGGATGTGCTTCCCAGGTACGTTATAGCGTCTGAAACGCAGCAAGCTCCCATAAACAGCGCAGCAACACGAGAAGGAAGCGATTTTGTTTCAGAATTTTAAAAACTGCGGGGTCTTGGTTTCAGGACTCAATCACAAAGAGGCAGCTCTGGCACTGCAGCTCTCTGAGCGCCTGGAGCGGACACTGCCATAGCCAGGACCAGCCAGACGACACGATTCCCACGGTGAATCCTTACCAAGTGTGAGCCGAGGGCAACCGGTCAGTCGAGCGATCGTCTCTGTGAATCTGGAACTTCTGGATGCCATTCATTCCCTCCAAGGCTGCAAAGCCCTGGAGCGGGACCTTGGAGGTGCCGGTAACAAACTGCAGGAACTTGGCACGATCAGCCTGATCGAAGGAACGCAGCGCCCGCCAGAACCACTGGATCTGTGGATGAAAACACGGTGCTGTGAAACACATTCAACACAGGAATGGATGCCTGCCCAACGCACGTCAACCCATTCCATCACGAAGAACCAAATGCTAGTAGAGTCCACGGGCAGAATGGTCTCATTCTGCAGCGCGATAACTTGGAAGATACTATCATCTCCTGTCAGCAGTGTGACGCTTGCTCAGAGGTACAAAGCAGCTAGCAATTCCACCCCCTCTGTTTCAGCAGCTTTTATTACAAGGGGACCCCAGGAGGTGCTAAAATACCCGCATGCACTTGGCAATCTGATAAACCGGCTCCAATTTTGCACCCCTGTCCATCCCCAGTGACCCCTTTGATAATCCTGACAGTCCAGCTGGTCTTGCTGCACAGGGACACTGGCTGCTTCGGTATCGAAGGAGTCGCGAATGGTGCTGAACATAGTGCAGCGAACGTCCCTGTTCCTGCCCTGACAATGGATGGTATTTTACAGACCGGTGGCCACATTTCGAATCAAGCAGCGAGAGACAGATTTACAAGGGACTTCTTACAAATCTACTATTCCCTTCTGGAGCTCTGGCCTGTTCAACTGCCTCCCTCCTGCAGAAAGTGGGACCCCCAGGAGGAAGTACAGGGGCAAAGGAAGGGGCCTTGCTCTTGACCCTAAGGCCACATCATTGCCTCAAACCCCCTCCACTGTTCAATTCAACCTTGCACAATCTTTCAAGACATGTGGAGAACTAGGCCATTCAGCTCATCTGGTCTACACTGCCATTCATGGCTGATCTGATCAGCCCCCAGGGAGGAGAATAACCCAGCTCGCCAATACCAAGTCCCACGAGCATCATGTGCTCTCAGTCAACTTTGGAGCTGCTATTTAACTTTTGATGAAACCTGGATTTCAAACACTGAAAAGGAGGGAGGCTAAAGTTATGGTAAAATATTTCCTAACCTATAAACACAGCTTCTCCTTCATTCTTCCAGTGACAATCCTCTTTACAGACATACGAGCTTGTGGAAACAATCACCCACCATTCAACCTCTTAAGACATCGGGATTTCCCCTTGTACTTGTAGGGGGAAGAGAGTCAGTTTTAAGAGCATCTTCAAAATGAGCTCGTAGCCCCCACCGGTACCGTACCCCAGTGTTATACAGTGACAGACCCGTCCCCCACCGGTACGGTACCCCAGTGTCATACAGAGACAGACCCGTCCCCACCGGTACCGTACCCCAGTGTCATACAGAGACAGACCCGTCCCCACCGGTACCGTACCCCAGTGTCATACAGAGACAGACCCGTCCCCCACCGGTACCGTACCCCAGTGTCATACAGGGACAGACCCATCCCCCATCGGTACTGTACCCCAGTGTTATACAGGGACAGACCCATCCCCCACCAGTACTGTACCCCAGTGTTATACAGGGACAGACCCGTCCCCCACCGGTACCGTACCCCAGTGTTATACAGTGACCGACCTGCCCCCCACTGGTACTGTACCCCAGTGTTATAATGACTGACCTGTCCCCACCGGTACTGTACCCCAGTGTTATAGTGACTGACCTGTCCCCACCGGTACTGTACCCCAGTGTTATACAGGGACAGACCCGTCCCCCACTGGTACTGTACCCCAGTGTTATACAGTGACTGACCTGTCCCCCACTGGTACTGTACCCCAGTGTAATGCAGAGATCATGTCCTTGCCAGACATAGCCCACACATGCATGAACAGGCTGATATGTTCCTGTAAAATACGCTGGTAGAGTTTTGGCAACATCACAATTCGAGAGATTGATCTGACTGGACGTGGATAACACGGCACTATGTTTAGTGTGTGGAGGACAGGTGATGACAACTGCTCTGGGCCTCACCTGTATGGAGTTAATCTGGTATTTGTGGTATTCAGTGTTCGCTTTCAAGTCGTCAATGTCGATAGTTGGCAAACCAGAAATGAGAAGTTCCAGCTCCTGCTCGGTGAAAATGGAGATCAGCCTCTTTGGAATAATCTCGTAAAAGCCTTCCAAGAAGGCAGCCAGCTGTTTCCGGATCGCACCTGCCCCAGGACACACGAGAAACTAAAATCAAGATCGAGGAAGCTTTTGCTGCTCAAACACAGCCTCAAATCTCCTCCTCCTGCTCCCTTCCCCAGTCACAGGTACAAACCAGTTCAAACTGCCTCACTTACCGGTCATCTTCATCTGACAAACCAGGTGGACGTACTCCTTCTTATTTTCTTCAGTTACGATGATGTGCGCTCCGTTTGGTTTCAGCTCCCGTACCTCACACACTCCAAACTCTTGCACCTGCGACAGAAGGAGCAAAGTGCTTTCAAGCGATTTGAGCCTCCCTCCTGCAGAAAGTGGGACCCCCAGGAGGAAGTACAGGGGGCAAAGGAAAGGGGCCTTGCTCTTGACCCTAAGGCCACATCATTGCCTCAAACCCTCGCAGTGCCTCAAGCCCGCTTCACTGTTCAATTCAACCTTGCACAATCTTTCAAGACACGCAAAGAACTAGGCCATTCAGCCCGTCTGGTCTTTGCTACCATTCACGGCTGATCTGATGAGCCTCTGCTCCACTTTCCTGCCTTTCCCCCACAACCCTCGAATCCTGTAATGATGGAAAATCTATCTCAGCCTTGAATATACTTAATGTCCCAGCCTCAACAGTCCGCTGCGGTAAAGAATTTTGTAGATACACAACCTCACTGAGAGAAGAAACCTTTCATCTGTGTTCAATGGGTGACCCTTTACTGAGATGATGTGCCCTGGACCTACTCTCTCCCACAAGGGGAAACAACCTCTCGCCACCTGCCCTATCAAGCGCCCCCTCCACAAAGCGTGCTGTATGTTTCAATAAGGTCACGTCCCATTCCACTAAACTCCAATAAGTGCAGGCCAAATGTACTCAACATCTCCTCATCTCCCCCGCCAAGTCCCCCTGTTTTGGTTTCAATACAGTCGCCTATCACTCCTCTAAACTCCAACTCGCACAGGCCTAACCTCTCCTCATAAGACAGTCCCTCCATACCCGGGATCAGCCGAGTGAACCTTCTGTGGACTGCCTCTCACACCAGTCTAATCTTCCCCTAGATAAGGACCCCAAAACCATTCACCCTATTTCAGATATGGTCTGACTAGTGCCTTATATGGTTTTAGCAAAATCTCCCCCTTCTATTCAATATCTCCACCACAATTTCCTCCCCTTTACATGTGAGAGAGAATGGGGAATCTCATGCACAAATTCAGAAGCTTTGTTTTTTAAAAGCGGGTAATACAAGAAAGGCTTACCTAAGGATGGGGAGAATAAACAGAATTGTAGGATCTGAGTGTGTAAGAAAGCAGATTGAGACGGAGTGGGATATTAAAGGGTTCAGGGCATAAGGGGAAGATGGGGATAAGACAGAGTGGGATATTAAACAGGGAGTGAGGGAGAGGAGGGGGTTTAGACTGGGGGGGATATTAAAGGGTGTGGGGTGTGGGGGGGCGGAAATGGAATTAGATGGTTGGATATTAAAAGGGTGCAGGGAACAAAAGGGGCATTTTGATTAGACTGGGTGCCTCAACGAACACAAGGTAGGATGGGTGAAGGGCCTGCATCACTCTTGCTTCGTGGAACTGTGTAGGGGGAGGCTAGGGCTCAAGTTGGTAAGGCTGTACCTCTGTACTGAAGGTGAGCTCATAGCCCAGAGTAGAAACATCATTCTCCAGCAGGTAGACCAGGCCTTGGTAAAAATGGTAGTCTTCACTTTCCATGTCTGTGTACCTGTGACGAGAAACAAGAGCTTACAAAATCAGGCTCTCCCCGTGAGGTGCTGCTTCCAGCCCGACGTGAGCTAGTAACGGTGTCCCCTCACATGCAGCATGCAACCAGGAGCCTGGTTAATCTATCAACAGCATTTGGACACCTCATCCATTGCTGCTCCCGTTATTCTGCACAGCATGCCTGGCACATACTCAGCCTTTACCTATGACTACGCTGGGTCAGACGGTGAGCCCAATGTGATGGCCAGAAACAGAGTCTCAAAACATCAAGGATTCTCCTGTGTTCCTCATAGGTGTCAGTTTGCAAATGTATCTCCGTGCCCCCTGACGGAGCTAAATAACTCGGTCTTGCTTCGAATTGCTCAGGGGTACCGCTCTCTGATCCAATAGCTCTGTCTCCTTTGTACAGCAACAGCTATGTGCCGCAGGATTGGATGAACACGAGAATGACCAACCCCACACGAATAACCCAGTGTAACATTTGCCAGTGCCCTAGTGGGGAGCAGCCCCACCTGACCCCAAGCCCCACTCCAAAGCCTCGATGATCTAATCCAGGCCCAGGCCCAGTACCAGTACTGAGGGAGGGCCACAGTCGGAGCTGCTGCCTGTTGAATGGTCACCCTCAACCAACATTGCAGTTAACAGGCAGCACTTTCTCCAAGTGAGGGTTACCCTCACGGATCCCATACGCCTCTTCATTTTCCAGTCCTTCTTGGGCTCCCTCCCACAACTCTTTCCCCAGTACTTCAGTGACGTCATTGGCATCGCTTCCTGCTCTCATCCAGAATTGGAAAAATTCCAATATTTTGATTTGATTTCCAATCTTCTCTCAACTTCACCTGGTCTACCTCAGACTTTTCCTTCCCCTTTGTCATCTCCTTAGTTTCCATTACTGGCAACAGACTGTCCACCATTATTCGTCACAAACACACTGACTCCTGCAGTTACCAGAACTACTTTGCCTCATACCCTGCTTCCTGTAAGAACACCATTCCATTCTCCCAGTTTCTCCAACTCTGTCGCATCTATTCCAATGATGCCACTCACCTGCATGGGCGCTTCTGACATGTCCTCCTCCTTTCTCAACCAAGGACTCTCCATCAGTTATACAGGGCACTCAGCCATGTTTGACCCATTTCCTGTACTTCTGCCCTCATCCTTTTGTCTCCATCCCAGAATGATAGGACTCCCCCTATCACCACTTTCCACTCCACCAGCCTCTGCATTTAAAGGACCATCCTCCACCATTTCTGCGACCTTCAGTAGAATACCACAAACAGATACACCTTTTCCTTCCCCTCCTGTCCTCAGTCAGCATTGTGTAGGGACTGCTCTCTCCAGGCCACCGCAATCTTCTCTTGTTACTCATCACACCCCCCCCCTCCCACATGGCACCTTCCCATGCAATCGCAGAATTGAAGAACATCTCTTCCCTCCTCACTGCCCAGGGTCCCAACACACACCTTCCTAATGAAGCATCCACTCGACTGCAGTTCTTTCAATCTGGTTTTCTGCATTCACTGCTCCCCAACGCAGTCTCCTCGACATCAATGAGACTAAATGCAGCCTCGAAGAGCGTTTAGCAGAATACCTCCATTTTGGTCGGTAAAGAATTACCTGGTCCATCTAGTCACTAATCATTTCAATACAGTCTTGTCACACTAACACTTCCATGTCGCAGTGTTCCAGTGAAGCCCAACGCAAGTTGGAGGAACAGTATCTCATTTTCAATGGCATGACCTCTGGCCACTCACCCTATTTCCCACTATTGGCGCCTATCATTAACAACCTGTTTTGCAGCACGATTACTCCTTTCTCTCCATGAGCGCTTCCCTTCGTCTTTCGCTCTTGGCACCCTACCCAGTCGGTCCCGCTTGCTCTTCCCCCCTCCTCCTCCTCCTCTCTCGTCAATGGAGACCAACTCTGTTCACTGGACTCAAGACGTTAACTCTGTCTCTGTGCAGAAGCTGCCAGACCCGCTGAGTTTCTCCAACTCGGCCTGATCGTGCACAAACTGGCTGCCTCGTTTGATGAATGGGGCTTTGGGGATGCCAAGCGGACCCACCCGAACGTACCTGACTGATTTGCCGAGGATATGTTTGTAGAAAGAACGGGTGAAGTAGCACTCCAGCAGGCGGTTGTCATACACAGCCTTCGCCACGATGCGCCCCACAAACTTGAAGTAGCTGAGGTGGTTGGGGTTACAGTGTGACGATGGGTTGATGGTGTACGTGACGCGGTCTCCTGGTGACGTCCTGAACAGCGCGTACATGGGGTTGAACATTTCCCTCGAGATGATCATGTACCACTCACGTAGCAGGCCTCCAGCGTCCTGCCCCTCCTCCCCTTCGAACACAATGTACCTGCAGGACAGCCATTGAGACACGGAGCTAAAAAGGCTGTGTGGATTAAACTGTTAAACGCCGCACTTCGTAAAAACACTAAGCAGCATACTGGTTGGGGCCAACACACCTGGGCTCCAAAGGAAGGAAAGACAAGACAACGCCAGAGAAAAACACAAATTCAGGTCAAGAAGGCAATAGCCAGTGCAATAAAAACATTGCTCAATTGATAAAGTGAATCATCCATCGAATGCCACTTTAATCTCACCCTGTGGTTAGGAGGCCCAATCCTCCGTAGTTGGGAACCACTTTCTCGATAAACGGACACACACGCCGAGGTTTTGCTCTGCCTCCCACTTGGGATCACTCGCACACGTAGGGTGCGACTCCTCAGCAGCCTTCGGAGTCCGCCCATATCCTGCAAAACTCGCACCAAGTGGCAAGCGGGAAGAAGTCCACGATCGGGAGCTAAGATTCGGCCACATCGGGAAGGACGGAAGTTGCGGATCGCTGGTGTACAGAGCCAGCAACGCCGCAGGCCACTCTGCACAACCTCAAGGCAGCTGAGGAGAGCCAGCAGTGCATCCGCGGTTGGAGAGGAGAAACAGGGTGTTGCCAAACTACCAAGTCCCCTATTTATCAGGGTCTCCTCAGATTTGCACGGGAAGGGATTGGATACTGGGGGTTGGAGACAAACACTTACAGCCGGTTCTTCATCTCTTCTGGGGACTTCCTGTGGAGCTCCCGGTACGAGTCCTCAAAGACGTGGTCCCTCCTCACATGCACCGCCAAGTCCTCCTTTCGGATTCCTTCGTCCAACCGCTCCAACTCTTGACGGAAGTACCTGCTCAGAGGAAGCAGAGCGGGCAGGTCAGCAACTCGGTGACAGATGGTCTCCGGCAGCAATCTGCGAGGAAGTGATGGAGCCTGGATTCTGGATCCTAACTCCCAGTCAGGTATATCCCAGAACTTTGTGGGTCGCTAGGAGAGAGAGAGAGAGATATTGCCGGGCCCCCTTGCTGAGATATTTGCATCTTCACTAGCTATGGGTGAGATGCTGCAAGACTGGAGGGTTGGCTAATGTGGTGCCATTATTTAAGAAAGGTATCAGGCAAAGCCAGGGAACTACAGACCAGCGAGCCTGATATCAATGGTGGGCAAGTTATTAGAGGGATTCGGAGGGACATGATGTACATTAATGTGAAAAGGCAAGGACTGGTTAGGGATAGTCAACACTGCTTTGTGTGTAGGAAATTGTCTCACTAACTTCATTGAGCTTTTTTGAAGAGGCGAGTAAGATTAATGAAGGCACAGAAGTAGATGTTGTTTATATGGACTTCAGCAAGGTGTTTGACAAGGTTCTGCGTGGTAGACTGGTTAGTAAGGTTAGACCTTGTGGAATCCAGGGGGAGCTAGCCAGCCAACTGGATACAAAATTGGCTTGAAAGTAGGAGACAGAGGGTGGTGGATGGTATGCGCGTGGAACAAGCTGCCAGAGAAGGTGGATAGAATTATAACTTTATAAAGGAATGTGGATGGCTACACGAATAGGGAGGGTTTAGAGGGATATGGGCCCAAATTCTGTAAAAGGTACTGAATCAGATTGAGATATCTGGCCAACGTGGACCAATTGGACCAAAGGGTCTGTTTCCCTGCTGTATGATTCTATCTCCTGTTTCCAACCCTACTCCCAGGCAACATCTCAGCTTGTCAGAGGTTCCCTGCACGTGTGTGGGGGAGATGTCATCTCTAAGGACAGATTAGTTCCAGGGCATGGCTGCGTCCAGAGACTAACCCCGAAACCAAAAGTTCAAATTTGGCTTTAGGCAGTTCAGAAAACTGGATCTTAACCAAGTTGTCAGAATCAGAGGAAAAGTGAAAAGACATGCCCAGTTTTAGGAAGGATATTATTAAGCTGGAGGGGGTTCAGAAGAGATTTACCAGGATGTTGCCAGGTATGTAAAGTTTGAGTTATAAAGAAAGGCTGGATAGGCTGGGACATGTTTTTCCACTGGAGCATAGGAGGTTGACAGACAACCTTACAGAAGTTTATAAAATAATGAGGAGTATAGATATGGTTAATGGTCGTTGTCTTTTCCCTAGGATGGAGGATTTCAAGAGTAAGGCGAGAGGAGAGAGATTTAAACAAGACATGGGGGCAATTTTTTTTTTAAAACAGAGGGTGGTTTACATATGGAATGAACTTCCTGAGGAAGTGGTGGGTACAGTTATGTTTAAATAACATTTGGATAAGGACATGAATAGGGAAGGGTTTGAAGGGATATGGGCCAGGAGCATATAGGTGGGACTAGTTTAGTTTGGGATTATGTTCAGCATGGACTGGTTGGACTGAAACGTCTGTTTCGGTACTGTCGGACTCTATGACTAATGATCCAGGGGTTTCTCCCCCACAGACCGATCCACCAAATACGGTTCACAAGTGGCACTGGAGTAAAGAGCCAGAGGCTGTACCTTCACATGAACCTACTTGCGTTTGACGTCAAAGTCCAGGATGCGAATGTAATCCACAAGGACTGCAAAGGGGCCATCTGCCAAGTGTGTAGTCGACTGCCTCAGAATCTGGTTCAGCACCGTTCGGTGTGTCTCTGACAAAACAAAGAATTTACAATCACAGGATCAGGGAAACAACTTGCAGCGTCTTGTACAAACCAAATCCGTGGAGCCACTTTTAAAATTTGTGACACGTTTAAATTAACATTTCATCTCCTTGCATCAAGTACAGTATGTGATTCGGTGCAGAGTTTAGCTCTCTCTGCTCATTCAAACTGAAAGTAAAGATTCCTCTACACTATCCCCCATCAAACACTCACAGGGCAGGGGCAACACAGAGTTAGATACAGTGTAAAACTCCCTCTACACTGTCCCCCATCAAACACCCCCAGGACAGGGACTGCACAGGGTTAGATACAGATTAAAGCTCCCTCTGCTCTTTTAATGGAAAATAAAGCTCGATCTAGCTGTCCCCATCACACATTCCCAGACAGACAGTTATTCAGTTTTGCACCTTTAAACAATCCTCAGGGGTTGATCTGAATCCTGTAGGGCCAGCTCCTCGTTTTGTTTTCCGCACCCCTGACCTTTCACCTACCTGCAAAGCGCAGGAACTTCTGTGTGTCTGGGGGCAGATTCGAGGAAATGTGCATGGAGGAAGGCTCACGGGAGAAGAACGGGTCCAGGGAGGAAGGGGTGGCTGGGGTGACGGGAGCTGGAGAGAGGGGCGGTGCCTCGTCCTTGATGTGAGCAAGCTGGCTCTCCCGCGTGTCTCTCACAGGTGGCTTGCTCTCCCTCTCTGTCGCGTGGACCAGGAAAAAGGCCTCGACTGCAGGCTGCAGCACTGCAGAAGGGAGAGAAAGAGATGCACATGCGTCAAAACAAGAGAAAGCTACACAGGCGGGCCAGCTGCCGCTTTGTAACGCTGACTCACCGAGGACTGCATGCTGGTCGTGTGACTCCTCCAGTTCCTTCAGGCACTCGCCCAACATGTCCCACAACTCATCCAGGCTCAGCTGCTCACTCAACAGCGGCAACTCAGGCAGCTTCTCTTCTTCCTTCTCCTTCTCGCTCACTTGGCTTCCGTCGGAACCTGCTGAGAACGACGAGAAGCAATGAGACATTTGTGAGTCACTGGTGACTGCTTGGGTGTAATTTTTTTTTTTTAGGGGGATGGTGAGCGGTATTTTACACAGTGGGCTTTCAGGACCACAATGGCAGTCTTGGGCTTGCTGCAGTGCTCCAGCAAGGCTCAGTGCACGCTGGAAGAACAGCATCTCATTTTCCACCCTGCAGCCTTCAGGACTCGACACGGGGTTCTATTTTAGGGTCCCGAACACCATCTCCCATGTCCTTTATGCACCCTAACACCCCAGGCCCTGTCGTGACACTGGCTGCTTTCAGCACACCCACTCATGGTCCCCAGTATCAGCTTGTATCTGGCTTACTATCTGCCAGTTCTGAGGAAGGGTCACTGGAACTGAAACCTTAACTCCGCTTCCTCTCTGCGCAGATGCTGCCAGACCTGCTGAGTTTCTGCAGCAGTATCTGCCTTTATTTCATACGCAATGAATTGGCAGGCCCGTCCCTTTGTACGTACCAAGCGACAGCGACTCCTGAGCAGCTGGTGACGGCTGGTCCACGTCCATGGGAGACTCATCTCTTCGAGAAGCTCCTTCTGCTGGGTTCGCCTCAGACTTTACCGGAAGGAAGAGATTCAGAGAGGGGAAAAAAAGAGAAAGAGGAAGATAAGCAAAAGTAAGAGGAAGGAATCATGGGGTGTGGAAGGGTCAGTTAGAATGACCAGTTCTAGCAGGGCATTGTAACTTGGTGCCAGTATGGTCTCAACCTTGACAGCATTGAGCCGGGTGACAAGCAGATTATTTGCATGGATTATTTGCATCTCCTTCGCCCTGTCCTGGAAAAACAGTCCCGCCCCAAATCACTTGAAACAGCCTTATCTGTTACACATTCATTCTGTGATCCTGGGAACATCTCTCCCTCACTCCATCAGGTCAGTGGTAAAATACACTCATTATACCTTCTCCCTCTCTCTCTGAGCATCATACAACTGACAGGCAACTACAGCTCTGATGAGACACCTTTTACAGCTCTCACCAGCCCTGGAACTGTGCCGTAGTGAAAGCTGTCACACACCCAGATCCCTCACAGGAAGTAGTGGCTCACATTTCTATAGAATTCAAGAATCTGATAAAGAGCTTTCAAAGCTTAGTCACTGATATAAAAGGAGGTGCAAACTCTCACAAGCACCCACTCTGTACTGGGCCAGGTGAGTTACTCTTTATGGCGTTGGAAGAGAGGTAATTATCACCCTGGGGAACAGTGAGAGCTACTCAAGCGGCAGGAGGCAGACCAGGCCTCAGTTCTGCAACATTATTCCTCTCAGGACCGTGGCTGAACTTGCTTTGTATCCACAGCGGGTCAAGGCAGCAGCTCAGCACTAGTTTCTCCAGTAGCAAAAACCCAGTACCCACGAAATCAGGAGTTAGGGGAAAAGTTCCAAAAGTAAAAAGGTGCAAGCTCTCACTCTCATCAAAACTTGCTGGGGAACTGGTATCTAACTTTTCTGTATTTGGAGTTATTAGCCACTAGTAACTGCCCTCCGCTAACTTGGTACGATTGCTTGCCTGAATCTACACAGCCTGTATGCAAATCTAGTGGGTCCCCTCTCATTCCCCAAAGGAAGAGCTGCTCGCAGTGGTTAAAGGCAAAGCCTGCAAGGATGGGTTAATTAATCATCAGGAACTGTGCACACGGCCAGGTACTAACTGCTATACATGTTGGAAAAACAAAACTGAGGGTTTGTCAAATGAGAGGTGGCTTCTGCAGGCAGAACAAGCTAGAGGTCACACAGCAGGTTACACCAGATTTCCTTTTCTGAGACAACATGCATTCAAGCAAGCACAGTGACCTCCAAACCAACCCCACCGGGATCAGCACAGGCGGTCAATCCAACAGAACTGATGTGGGCCAAAAGGGGAGATCAGAGCATATAAATCCTGGGAGGTGAGGGGCTGAGACATGGACATGCAGCAGGTCGTCTTTAACTGGAACATGTTAACCGTGAGACGGTGGGAATGGCAGAGTACGGTGCCAATCACATGTATCCATTTCAGCTTTCCCTCTCAGCACAACACAGAGCTTTCTGAGCCCCTTGAAGAGACCAATTCCATTGTCCCGGTCTAAAGCAGCCCACCAAGCTAGGGGTGGCAGGGACAAAGCACTGCGAGCAATGATCTGACTGAAATACAGGCACGGGGAGTCAGTGCAAGGCGAGTTTTGAGGTCAGGTTGAACAGCAGAGGCTGGTTAAATTCACTGTCAACACCTCGGAGCGTGGTGTCCTGTCTCTGGGGTAGAGGATGATCAGATGTTTGTACCCATCTATACTCCACCCCCAGGGTGAGCTGTCAACACAACACAGCAGTGTTCAAACCCATGACCTGTCATGTCCATGCCATGTGACAACAAACCTCCATGCCTGCTCAAAATCATTGAATTTAATGAATTTACTGGTAAAGAGAGCTGATAATCAGGGGCTCGGTGATATGGTGATCTCAGGCTGTAATAGAGACAGGCAGACAGCGAGAGACAACGAGACAGACAGACAGGCAAACAGACACAACGAGACAGACAAACAGACAGACAGAGGCAACGAGACACACAAAACAAGGGCAAGAAATAAGATTCCGAATCACATTCTGGAATGCAGTGTTTTGGACACTCAGTGCTCCCCGATTGCAATACAAACACAACAAAGCCGAGGGTGGTGCATTTTCTCAATATGCGGAGAACCAGAGTGTGGGGGTGACAATAAAAGAAACAGGCCACCTCCAGAGCCTTGAAAGATACAGAGCGCAAACTCCCGGGGAGCTCGTCACTGATGGAGGGACTGAATGAGGTCAGCGATGGCAGCGGAAGAACACAAAACAACGCAAATTAAAACGGCACTCCGGTCAGAAACAAAACGAAACGACCCCATGCACGGCTGACAAGAAAAGGAATAGAAATTAAAAAAACCAAAGAAACTAAAACCACAAGTGCCCTGCAAGCGGCACAGGCATCATGCTAACCATGGCTGTCTGCTGCTGTCTTCTGGCTTGTTGGCCCTCACGTACCATTTGTATTATGGCGTCAGCCTCAGCCTCCAGCTGCCGCACAGCTGCCTGGATGCTGCTTGCCGAACCCATCGTAGACGTTCCTGCGAAACAAGGAGACACAGAAGGAAGGGGGGGAAAGAGAGAGGCTGGTCACCTTTGTTTCTCCACGGCATGGCACCGCTGCCCCAAAGAAACAGTATACCCTCCCAAGTTACAACCCGACTAAATCCCACCCCTGCTCTGATCAGGAGCAATGCCACCGGACAGCCACCACCTCCAGCCAATTCTCCACAGAGCAGTGCAGCGCAGCGAGTTATAACGTGGCTCAACCCTGCCCATGCTCTGATCAGGAGCAATGAGAAGAAAACAAGTAGAATTAAATCTGACGGCACATCTCCACGGCCACGTACGGGAATCTGGAAAGGGCAACAAATAACTGGCACTCCTAAGCCAGTCGCATTCTCCCGAGAAGGCCGGAGGACACTGCCAATAGGGGCAGCAGGCGTTTTAGTCTGAAGTGGTCCCCGAGCTCTTAGGAGAGCATGTGGGGGCCATGTGCAGCTGGTGCCTGGGATACACGGACACATGTGGCACACCACAGCAGGGTCACGCTCGTGCGAAACGGCAGCACCACCCTATTCCCATCGGTACATTCGCCAGTACCTAGCCGCCCCGTCTCCTTGGCTTTCTTGTTTGCCCGCCGGGTGGCATCCCGAAGCTGGATGATGACCTGCAGGATGCGGAGGAAGAACTTCTGCGTGGAGGTCTTGGACGTCAACATCGACATGGAAGGCAACTGGAGCTCCCGGCCACCCAGTGGGCGTTTGTGTGAGGCCACAATGACCACATTCTCCGCTGTGTCAAACCTGCAGGGGAGGAGGAGGAGGGGGAGGAGGAGGAGGAACGGGAGTGCAACAGAAAGAAACAAACTTTATTTGACACTTCTGAAACCCTGTGTATGCCCCGCCCCGCATGGCCAGCTCCCTGGCGCCATGAGGCTGCAGCACTAACCACTGAGCCACCGTACCACCACAAAAATGGTTCGACGGTACAGATTTCAACCAGCCTGACTGTTACAGAAACTTACACTGCCCCTCCTAATTTAGCTTTCTTTAAACAAACTAGCAGCTACGGTCTGCAGACAGACAGGCCATGATCAGCCAAGGCTGGCAGTTTTGGGAAGGGAGTGGGGACTCTGCATATGGCACAGGCTTCCCAGGGAAGTAAATCAGAGAGAACGCTGCTTCCAGCTCTGAAGGCGTCTGTTCTTACCGGCTCTGCATCTTCCCTTTCAGCTTGGTCAGGTGGGGGTGGTCGTCCGGCGTTCCATCGGGAGAAGGGCCGTCCGAGTGCGTTCTCCGCTGCTGCTCCAGGTTATACTCCCGCAGCTCGGCCAGTAAGGTACCTGAATGACCCGAGGGGCAAAGAGAACGCAGGCTTAATGGGAAACGCGGTCTGGAAAGGCAGCAGAAGCAACTCAAAATCGCCAAAAGGAGGGAGGAAAGTAAGAGAAGTGACAATGTGCAAGACGGGGAAGAAACGTACAGGGCTCACAGGCAGGAATGGTGTAGAACTGAATGGTTCTTTCACTACAGTCAGCCCAGCTGTAATTAGTGCAGGTCAATTCTGTGATAAATCCAAGGAAGACGTGGAGCTGCGGACAGTCTGCATTCAAGCAGTACATTCACTGGGAAACAAACAAGAAATTGCTGGAAAAGCTCAGCAAATTGACATTAACTCTGACTTCTCTGCAGATTCTGCCAGAACGGCTGAGATTTTCCAGCAATTTCTCGTTTCTGATTCACAGCATCCGCAGTTCTTTCAGGTTTTTATTTAGCGTGTTAACTGTGAAGCCTAGAGATGGTCCATGGTTATTCATGGAGATATCACTGCCTGAGTTCTCAGATGTACTTGGATTCTCTGATGGCCACTGCAACCAGCGAGTCACCCACTGCAGGTGGAGCTCAGGGGAAAATTGGCCATAACGGAAGTAGCAACGTTCTAACAGGTTCAGAGTCTCTCTCACATACACACACGCTAAATGATAGAAAGGTACGTGAACTTGCAAAGAGGAGCAAAGACTGGGCCAATTGGCCTGAGGACAGGTTTGAAAGCTCATTACAATGCTGAGGGGAGGAGTGATGATGTGCAGGTGCCAGCACTGGACCGGGGTGGACAAGGTCAAAAATCGTACCCCACCTGGTAATAATCGTGAGAGGGGCGACGAGAGGACGAGCGCGTGCGAGGGGAGACGGACACAGAGAGAAGACGGGTGAATGAGAGCGCGCGAGGGGAGACGGACACAGAGAGAAGACGAGTGAACAAGAGAACGAACGCGCGCGCGAGAGAGACAGTGTGTGAGCGGACACAGGGAAGTGGGGAGAAATAGGAGCCTTCCTTTGCAGCGCAGAGTTAGAAAGGGTCGAGGCTGGTACCTATCTGCTGGCAGAGTGTGTATCCCAGCTGGCGGGCTCCACTGAGCAGCAGTTTCAGGACAGTGTCCCTAGTTCCTGGCTCGCCCCTGGAGAGCTGCAGTAGGATGTTTGCGGCATCTTCAAGGCCTTCTTCTGAACACGAGTGCGAGGTCAGCACCTGCCACACAACAGACGGAGTGAAGGTTACCATAGGAAGCGGAGAATGCCAGTCCCACGTTAGGTTAGAAATTCCAAATCTTTACAGAACAATTTGATTTGATTTATGATCGTCACATGTACCTGGGTACAGTGAAAGGTTTTGTTTTTCGTGCAGTACAGGCAGATCATACCACACAAAGTGCATCAGGGTAACAGAACAGAGCTAGGAATACAATGTTACGGCTGCAGAGAAGGTGCATAGGCAGGAAGGTCAATATTAAATTTAAAATTTGAGAGGTCCGTTCAGAAGTCTGATAACACTGGGGAAGAAGCTGTTCTTGAATGCATCAATTCTCCCCATTTACGGAATTGCAGTGGTTATATTTCCTTAAAAATTAATTCTCAGGCTGTGGTTATCGGTAGCCCATCTAACTGCCCTTGAATCAAGTAGCTTGTATCTTTTTAATTCATCCAGGTTATATGGGTATCTGAGACTGGATTTATTGCCCATCCCTAATTGCCCAAAGGGTAATGAAGAGTCAACCACACTACTGTGGGTCTGGAGTCACATGTAGGCCAGACCAGGTAAGGGTGGCAGTTTCCTTCCCTAAAGGACATTAGTGAACCAGATGGGTTTTCCCTGACAAATTGGCAATGGCTTCATGGTCGTATTAACCTCCAATGATGAGGGTGGCTGGCAGCGAGAGTGGGAGCGGGGCGCCTGGGTGCAGGGTGGGGGTGTAGCAGCGAGGGCAGGAAGCCCAGGGTGGGGTGGGAGGGGGTGCTTGTGAGATAGGAGCAGCAGCCCACGGCAGTTGGCAAGTTGTTGGGAGCGAGGTGGAGCCGTTGTCAGGAGTGAGAGTCAAGCATGGCTCTGCAATTACAGATTGTAGTGCTGACGTGATGACTATTTTTGTTTCACTATATTTAAGTGAGGAGGACTGTAGTGTTAAACTTTTTAAGCTTTGTACCAAGGTTTTGGTGCACCTACGATGGTGCAGTAAGAGGTGTCATGTAACCATTTCACTGCACTCATGTGAGTGATGACAATGAAGCTAATTCAATTGAAAGTCAATCCAGAATAAAGAGCCAGCATTGGTCACAGAGACCACAAGACTACTGGATTCTGCTTAAAAACCCCCTGTGGTTCACTCAGGTCTTTTGGAGAAGGAAATCTTCCATTCTTACCCAGTCTGGCTCACGAAGGAACCAGACCCAGAGCTGCGCAATTAACTGTCAACTTCTCTCTCAAAGAGCTGCAGCAAGGCAACTGGGTGTACTCAGGGTGGGAGAAGTCAAGGGAGAAAGCAAAAAAATGCTGGCCTCGTCACCGTTGGCAACAACCCTTCAACAAACGTAGAGAAAGGGCCAGGGAACACAATTCCCTACTGTGCCAAGTGAACGGATGTGGTTTGGATGATGCCATTCCTGACTGGAGAATCGATAGGTACAGGAAACCCAAACCACACAGGGATAGGCACCCAGAGGCCTTGACAGACATTAGGACCAAGAGAAAACTGATGGTGCCAGGTGAGATGGAATGAGAAGGGCCGGGAGCAGCTCCACATGCTGGGCACTTCAAGCTGACGGACAGAAACACGCCAAAGGCAGCCAATGTCTTGCATTACCTCCACAGAAAGTTGCAACTGTTTCTCCGTCAAGCCAGAGCTCTGGATCTTGCTCTCGTTGGCACCTGCTGCTCCTTCTGGCGTGGCTTTGGCCGGAGACTTGGCTGTTTTCGGAGGAGCTGGTGAGAAACGGACAGCAGGTTACATTCAACGGAGCGACGGAAGTAAGTTGCTAGAGTGCACTTGCCCCTGCCAGCAACACCTGCAGACAGGAGCGTGGACAGCACAAGCCGGGGCAAGTTAAAAGCAGCATAAATCTCTGCTTGCTGTAACAATCCTCAGATGAAGCATTGTGCTCTGATTCAGCACTTTCAAGGCTGTTAGCCCAGCATGGAGCTCTGTTTAAGTTCACTAACAGGACAGCGAGACAGGCATTTAACATTAATCTAACCAGAACCTCATCTGCCCTTGGAACGTTTGCTGAGGACAAAGTGTTGAGGAAACTTTACTCCCAGTTTTAAAGAGAGAGGAGGTACCTTTTCTTCCACTTTATAAGAACACAGGAAGTCCACTGTCAGTTTAAATGAGTAGAGAGCACTTTACTTTGTATCTAACCCCGTGCTGTCCCCCCAGTCCCTGGGAATGTTTAATGGGGTGGACAGTGTAGAGAGAGCTTGACGCTGTATCTAACCCCGTGCTGTCCCGGTCCCTGGGAGTGTTTGACGGGGGACAGTGTACAGGGAGCAGAGTTGTCCCTGCCTGGGAGCGTTTAATGGAGGGCGGTGTAAAGGACACATTACTTTGAACCTAACGCTATGCTACATGATGTGTGCGTGCGTACGCACGCATGCGAGGGTGGCAGGCTGGACGAGGAGGAGGATGACGACGACGACGACGACGACCGACGGACGGAGATTGAGATTGAGCAAGGGAGAGGGGGGAGGCGGAGGCCGGGAGAACTTACATGTGACGGAGCCGACCAGAGTCACTTCAGTGGTGCCACCGTGGTTAACCGTGACCTCTGTTGCCTTGTCAGGCAGCGCAATGGAAATGAGAGAGAGGAGCCGCAGAAGCTTTTCCGTCAGCAGCGAGCTGCGTCGGATGACTGGGTGTGAGAGCATGTTCATCAGCTGGCCCAGGGGCGACGATTCCAGGCTGCACTGGCCGTTCTCGCCCTCGCTGTTGGAGGATGGAGTGGCCTTCACCGAAGTCTTGCCTTTCCGGCTGACATTCATGTTGTCCAGCTTGACCAGCAAGTCCCAGAAGTCTGTGGAGATGCCCAGGCTGGGTCCTCCCCCTCCGCCTCCGCCTCCACCTCCACCCACTGGCTGACCAAGGCATGGACTGTTGGCCGACTGCTTATTCAGCTTCTCCTTATCGGTTTCGGTGCTCGCCTCTTTGGTCCTCTGCTGCGTGAAATGGCTTGGGAAGACCTGGAACAAAGCACAGCCAGATGGTCACTGCTGATTTACACAGAGCTGATCAAAATGCTACTCTCTGCCTGGCCCGTTGTCCCAAGGACTAAAACAGACCTCCAACATTTAGGAACAGGAATAGGCTATTCAGCCCCTCAAGCCTATCCCATCTATCCACAAGATCACAGCTGATCTTATTACTCGATACTCCTGTCTATACTGGAGAACAGTTTATTTGCGCACTCATCAAGAACTGCCCTACCTCTGCCTTAAAAAAAAGTTCAAAGGTTCTGTTTCTGCGAATTTGAAGAGTTCTAGTGCTGCTTTCTAACATATCTAGAGAAACTCTTACTATCCATCTTTATATTCTAGCAAGCCCTTTCTCACCGTTTTTCCCGTTGTTAACTTATTTAGTCATACCTTGCTTCTTTTTTGTAATGTTCCAATCTGCCTGTATTCTTTGCGCAATTATGTTTTTTTCCCTCCAAGTCTGATCTATCTTGGACTTGTTCAGACGAGCATGGCAGTGTGGTCTCTCCTTAGTGACACTCTCTCTCCCTCTAGTTGGAAAGTGCTGAAATAACCCCTTAAATCTCTATCCTTTGACCTCATTTGCTAGTTCACGTCAGCTATCTCGGCCTTCACACCCTCACAACTGCCTTCATTCAAGTTTAAAACATGAGGCTCGGACCTGCTCTTCTCCCTCAAACCAAGCATGCAATTCAATCCTATTCTGACTGTGATTGTGCCCTTCTGGTTGTCTCGAGCATATGCTGCTCAAAGAAACTATCACAAAAAAAACGTCTATGAGCTTATCTAGGCTGCCTTTGCCCAGCAGACCTTTTTCAATCTCATTGCAGATTACAATCGCCCCCAGGATTGTATTGGATCTTAGTGTGTAGTTACTGCTCATGGCCTACATACCTCTCTATCATCTCGACCCAAACCACTTCCACATCCTGACTTCCCAAACCTGGGCCATTTCTCTCTATGGTTATTTTAAATTTGTTCACACGACATGGGTTTACTCACTGGGCCCAGCATTTATTGCCCATCTCTAATTACAGAGATGGCAGTTAAGAGTCAGCCACATCGCTGATATCTCTACTTTACTCTGTACCTAACCCTGTGCTGTCCCTGTCCTGGGAGTGTTTGATGGGGGACAGGGTAGAGAGAGCTTTACTCTGTATCTAACCCCGTGCTGTCCCAGCCCCAGGATGCCTGTAGCCGATCTCACCTTAGCAAGCTGAATCAGGGTGTCCAGGACGTGCCGGCAGACCACAGGGGCAGCCTGAGGGTGGATGTGGACAGTGGAGCCACAGCCCACGTGTTTCTCTGAGTGCTTGCGCCCGCCAGACCGCTGGATCTGGAAGATGTTGGTGCGACAGCCCAGGGCAGCATCCATGGACACGGAGAGCCAGGACAGCTGGCTGGTGGTCTTGGCTTCCATCTTGTGCAGCAGGTCCAGCGGCCGGTGCTCGTGGGCCGCCATGGCGGTAGATGGCGCGCCAGAACCCGGCTTGGTGGCTTTCTTGCCCTTCTCCTCGGGGTGCTTGGGGGTCTCGATGCACAGCTCGCTCTCACTGCTGCGCTGCAGGATGGACAGCAGGCTCTTGATGACCCAGTTGCGCGTCTGCGTGTGGTAGCACAGGTTGCGCAGGACTCGGTGCAGGCGGCTGGTGTTCAGCTTCGGCTCGTCCACAAAGAGCAACACCAGCAGGCAGGACAGCGCCTCATGGTCCAGTAGGAGGCGCCCTCGCAGTCGCAGCAAACTATCCACATTGCTGCTGCTGGATGCCCTGCAGGAGGATGGGGAAGGGGAAGGAGGAATAAGCAGATCACGTGTGTCAATAGGAGCCCCGGTTAAAAGCAGCAGCTCAAACTGTACGTCGCCCTGATGTTGTGTCTCGAGACGCAGATCTTCAAGCAATCCTGACACAGAGACGTGGATACTCAGACCATACAGTCATACGGTCCTACAGCACACCCACCTACATAACTTTACAATCATTTACCCCATTTCCTCCTGAAAGTAATTACTGAAACTATTTGCACCGCACTTACAGGGAGCATACTCCAGATCTCTCAAATCCCCGTCAGAAACAACGACCATGCTCCCTCTGGTTCTCTCATTAATTGTTTAAAACTTGCGCTCCTTGGTTACCGACCCAGTCACGCCCTGCCACACCTCTAGTAAACCTCTCCTTAAAACTTCACCGCTCTAACCACAAACAGACAAGCTCCCCCGTTCCCTCAACATCACTGTGGCCTTCCACCCCACCCCCCCCGCTCCTATCGTGGTACATCTCCCAGCCACTTTCTCAGCTCTGAGCAGCAGAATCCTACCGCGCGACAAGTCGGCTAAGAACGAGGACCCGAGTCTTGTGTTGGGAGCAGAGCTTTGCTCCGATTACCTGTCGTGGGACCTGGGTCCTGCCAATGTGTTGCGCGTGGTGTACCTGTTGTGGGTGCTGCTCCCCCACTGAAACGCTCCGCTCCTCTGCACGGCCAGGCGCGTGTACTGCACCCCTCGGTTTCCTCCCAGGCGCCCGGTGAAGCCTGCGGACAAAACAGGGCCGGGGCAGGGGGTTGAGGAGGAGGAGGTTAGAAATCAAAGCACATCCTGCAATAGCCGTGGCTCACAACTACGAGGAACGCTTTAAACACACCAGGGGCCTGGTTACAACTACAGTACCGAACGCAACTGGCACACCCCACTCCCACCATCAGACCCAGGCGATGCAAGGAGCGAGGGGCAGCAGTTAGGTACCTCCACAAGAGCTGCCCCCTCGCTTAGCTCTAATTGGGGCAGTCTCTGGGGGGGAGGGGGTGGTGGACGGACAGCGACATCACAGGCAGCTGGGGGAAACTGAAAGCTGAGGTGAGGAGACCTGCGAATACGAGAGAGAGAGCGGGTAAAAGGGTAACTGTTCTCCTCTTAAATGTGACACTCAATAGCTATGTGGCTGACTGCTTCAGCAGTCCGGCAAGTCAAGCCAATTAGGGATGGGTAACAAACGCTGGCCTAGGCAAATTATGGCCACATACCACAAGAGGGGACATTTTTAAAAACAAGCATCCTCGATTTTAGCTGGAACCGTGCAGGCCAAACCTTAGGAGGAGGTCGGAAGGACCAAGAGAATCAGCTGAGCACACCAGGAAGGCAAAGCAGTCACTGACGGTACGTTCGACCTTGTGTCATGCAGCCATTTTTAAACAAAAACAAAAAGCCAAAAAGAACTGTAGAGGAGCAAGTTACTGCAGATGCTGGATTCTGTACTGAAAACAAAATCACAGCAGGTCAGGCAGCAACCGTGGAGAGGGAACAAGCTAGCGTTTTGTATCTAGATGACTGCTCTTCAACGTTGGTGAAATCATCTAGACTTGAAATGTTAGCTTGTTCCCTCTCCATGGATGCTGCCTGACCATGATTTCTTTGTTTCCAGCAAAGAACTGCGAATGCAGGAAAATCGGAAACAGAATCAGAAATTGCCAGAAAACTCAGCAGATCTGGCAGCACCTCCGTTCAGGAGGGGGGGTCACCGGACCCGAAACATTTAACGCTGCTTTCGCTCTCCACAGACACTGCCAGACCCGCTGAGCTTATCCAGCAATTTCCAGTTTTGGTTTGTTGCAGAAGACGGTTCCTCTGATGGAGTCAGCGAGGGATCTGCTCAGAGACGGTGGAGGTGGGCAGCAGGCTGGGTACCTGTGCTCCGCAGGATGGCGGAGAGTGCGGATGAACTGCTGTGACTGAACAAGCGCTCGTGCATCAGCTGCCGCTGTCTGGCCTCCTGCTCCCGGCGCAAGGCTTGAGCCTCAGCTGCGATGTCTGGTGGCATCACGGCCAGCACGCTGTCCTCCATGTCCTCCAGCACACTCCGCCGCAGGTCAGAAGGCAGCGTCTGGATGAAGGTGACCGGGTCCATCGGGGTGTCAGGGTTGGCCGTCTGTGCCAGCTCTCTCCGCTGCTGCTCTACTCGCTGCTGGGCCAGTACCTGGAGGATGCCAAATGGAACGGGCAGAGAGAGAGAGAGAGAGAAAATATTACACACTGTACTAGGAGGGAGGTGGAGGCAGGCTGAGAGTGAGATGGGGGGTGGGGCGTGCAGAGAGAGCACAGCCAGGATTTTGAGTGGCAGGGGAGTGGTTAGAGGGAAGAGAGACAGAGAGGGGGGCATGGCTGAATTGGGACAGAGGGCGATCACGGTGGAGAAGCAGGTGGAGTGGTGAAGGGGTTGCCTTATTGGTAAGACCGCGCGACCAGAGGAGTATTAGATTGCCCGATACAGCAACGCTGGGAAGACAGGGTTTCAGCTGGGGCCTTTGTCAGAGGAAAGGGCCAAGATCAGGATCAAGAGCTGGGATTTCAGATTCTGTACGTAAACACACACAGGATCGGGAAAGGAGGGTACTCAGCTATGTACGTGACATCATGATCCCAGGCTGCCTCTTAATCCAGAGCATCAACCACAGAGACCATCAGCCGTTTGTTTTGGTCGAACATTAATTCACAGACAGGCGTCGCAGGCCAGGCCAGCATTTAGCACCCATACCCAACTGTCCCCTTTAGAGGGTGGGGGTGAGCTGCCTTCCTGACCTGCTGCAAGTCCCACCCCCAGCCCGTTGGGCTGCGAGGGGCACAAACCAAACCCTGGATTCAGACCGGAGCATCTAACTGAGGTGGTGAATAAAACAAAACAAAAAAAAAAAAACACAGGGGAGAGGGAGTGAGGAATTCAAAATCACTGCATTGCAGACAGCAAAGGAAGATGCTGAATATTTGTAATGGCTGTTCCCGAGGATGCAGGGGGTGACAAAGACTAGAAGGAGGGGCTGGGGCGAGACAGCCAGAGTGCGAAGTGGTGTAATGCCTTTCCGATCTGACCTGGAAACATCACAATTCCTACATAAAGAGCCCAAGGTCCAGATGACCAGGTGATGACGATATTACTCAGGGCTCATGAGAAACTACACCCCCTCTCCGCAAATACTGCCCAGCAGGGCTTTACCTCCAAGCTGCTCCCCCAGAGAGATGGTATGGCCTTCCTCGCAGACAGGCTGGAATCGGGGAGCGAATGGCTTTGCTTTTTTTATAAACAAAGTGAGAAAGACAGGTTCCTTACCTCCTCCTGAATGGCAGGTGGGAGTGCAGCCAGGAACTCAGGGCTGACCTCTGTGACACCCTGGTTACCGACCAGCGTGGCAGCAGCAGCGGCGGCGGCAGCAGCGGCAGAGGCAGCCACCGTGGCTGCTGCACGGTTCGGCGGCCGGATCCCCAGCTGGTTCTGGAGAACCTCGCGGCGGATATCCTCAGGCAGGGCAGCCAGGAAGGACGGGTCCACACCCTCCGGTAAGCTAATCCCTGTTGGAGCAAAACAAGGGTGTGTGAAGGGAGAAGGGGGTGGGTGGAGGGAGAGAGGGGAGAGCGCGAGTGAGAGAGACCGCCGGAGAAGAGGGGGAAACAGCGTGTGTGGGGGACAGGGAGGGGGAGAGGGGGAAAAGTGAGAAGACGGGGAGAGAGGGAGATTACAAGAGAGAGAGAAAAAAAGTGAGAGTTAGTGAGAGAAGGCTGTCAAACATGACTTGTGGGGCACTACTGCTGCAGCAACATGGTTGCAATGCTGGAGATGAGGTCTCTCAGCAACCCCCTCCCCGGTCCCTGAGTCTTCCACCCCCAGGCACATACACCATGATGCAGCACTTACACAACACCCCTGACAGCCAGGAGACAGGACGGCCAGCTTTATGGGCTGCTGGCCCTGCTCCACCCTGTGGAGTGGGGAACCTGTGCTTCCCCCATCCTCTGTTCTTCAGGCCATCACATGCAAGAACCAACATCAGTGTCAGTCCCTGGCAGGCAGCTGTGGGACACACTGGCCAAAAGGAGGCGGCTCAGGAACTGCACACAGGGTCTCTGTCATGGGAGTAGTCTCTACCCTGTTGGGGGCTGGGTGACACCGTTAAACAACCAAACAGCACCCAGTCCCAACTTCCAAACAAAAGGTACCGTGGATGCTGGAGAAACTCAGCAGTTGGGGGCAGTATTGCTGGAGGGAAGAACAGAGTTCACACCTCAGCTCCGACGTGAGCTGAAGAGGAGTCATAGCATTCACACCGTTTCTTTCTCTACAGATGCCGCCAGACCTGCTTTCTGTCAATCTCTATTGCTGCTTCTTTACCATGTCGCTCCAACCAGAGTCCTGCAGGGGATCCACGCTTGTGAGAAACAGGTACTTTATATTTAAGCCCACGTATGAGCTTAAAAGAACAGAAAGGCGAGCTGACAGGCCGGGCTGAGGGAGCTCAAACGGGAGGAGAATACAGCAGCGCCCACACCAAAGACCCTTTGATTGGATGGCTGTGTGTTTATCCTCATTGGCATCCCTTGCTCTGCTGAGTCGGGTTTGTCACTCAGCTTATGAGCGACAACCCAGGGAGCGCAGGGCACTGACAGACCTACTGGAGGAAGCCTGCAGACACCTGACGACTGTAGTTCCGCACGGCAGGTAGGGAGGGTAATTTAAAAGGCAAACGCCAGGCAAAGTTCAAAGCTAGTGTTGCATACCAGCAAGTGGGTCTTCCTCACTGTTTGTGGTGGATGGCTGCCCGTCGGAAGCTGCTGTTACTCCAGTCCCTGGCACTGCGTCTCTGGCGGGCAAGGCCACGGAGGGGATAGAGGACGAGACACTGCGCAAGGGAAGAGAAAAAACACACAGAAACCACGGTCAGTTTGCAATCTGGAGGGGTCAGTCACTGTTTGGTACAGGTAAACCAAGTTCGGCCATTAGAGAGGGAATTCTAGGATTTTCACCCAGTGGCACCAATGGAATGGCACATATTTCCAAGTCAGGACGGTGAGTGGCTTGGAGGAGAACTTGCAGGGGTTGGTGTTCCCATGTACCTGCTGCCCTTGTCCTCCTATATGGTGTTATCTCAAGAGCCTTGGTGAAATTCTGCAGTGCACCTTGCACTGCTGCTGCCGCTAAGTGCTGGGGGAGTGCATGTTTGTGGACATGGTGCCTATCCTGCTTGGTGTCAAGCTTCAATTGCTGGAGCTACATCCATTCAGGCAAGAGGGGAGCATTCCATCACACTCCTGACTTGTGCCTTGTCAATGGTGGGACAGGCTAAGGGGGAGTCAGGAGGTGCTTGACCAGCTTTGTAGCCACACTATTCATATGGCTAGTTCAGTTCCTGATCAATAGCAGTCTGCCAGGATGTTGAAAGTTGAACAGGCCCAAGGAGCGAGTGATCTCATCTTGCTTTTAGATAATCACACCAATCAGAGTATCTTCAAATAACCATATACTGCATTCCTTTTGATAGGAGGAATCCGAAGGCATAGCAATAATGTCGCTAGAGCAGGAATCCAGAACCTCAGGCTTAAGTTTTGGGGACACAAGTTTGGATCCCAGCACGGCAGATGGTGAAATTAGAACTGAACAAAAATTTGGAATTAAAACCTAGTGTGACAGTGACCATGCAATGCCTGTTTGATTTTTGTAAAAAGCCACCTGGGTCACTCATGTCCTTTAGGGGAGGAAATCTGCCACCTTTAGCCGGTCAGGGTCTACATGTGACTCCTGAACCCAGATCAACATGGTTGACTTTTAACAGCCCTCCGCACAGAGACACAATAAAGTCTAACTAGCTCACATCCCAAAAAAGGAATGTTTAAAAAAAACTTCACAAAGGGTTAAGGGAGCAGCCCTATAGCATGGAAAACATTATCCTGAGACAGGCAAAGCATGCTCGAGTCTGGCGTCAGTTCAACGGCCAGCTGGTCTTGCAGAAACATTTGTGACCTTACCCAGGAGGAGACTGGGAGCTGACGGAGAACCTGAAATCTCAGTTGATTTCCATACGGCCAACCAGCAGAACGATAAAACATCCCCTTTTTGGAAGCAAGCAATGCTGATCGAGGAAGAAACACTGGGGAATTACCAAGTGCCACTGTCCTCCTTCCAAATCATAGAATCCCTACAGTGTGGAAGCAGGCCATTCGGCCCACTGAATCAACACTAACCCTCCAAAGAGCGTTCCACCCAGATATACACCCTACCCTATTCCTGTAATCTCACATTCACTGTGGCCAATCCACCCTAACCAGCACATCCCTGGGCACTATGGGACAAATTAGCACGGCCAATCCACCCTCACCTGCACATCCCTGGGCACTATGGGACAAATTAGCACGGCCAATCCACCCTCACCTGCACATCCCTGGGCACTATGGGACAATTTAGCACGGCCAATCCACCCTCACCTGCACATCCGTGGACTGTGGGAGAAAATCAGAGCACCCGGAAGGAGAATGTGCAAACTCCATACAGATAGTCGCCTGAGGGTGGAACCGATTCTCGGACTGTGAGGCAGCAGCGCTAACCACTGGGTCACCATGCTGCTGAAATAGTGGCTGTGGATTCTTTGTATGGTCACCTCAGTTTAACATCTCACCTGACTGCAGAGTGCAATACTGATGGCTGAAAACGGTACCTGACACAGAGGCGGTGAGGGAAGTCTAAGCCAGGGACTATTGCTACTGGAGCGTTCCACCACAGTGTGATGGCCATCCCCTGACCTCCACCAAGTGCTCACCTCTGGTCTCCAGCTGGGGCTGGCTCTGCTTGACCTTCTGCGGAGCCTGCTGACTCAGAGGGGGGCACGCCTGCCTCTTCAGTTGTTGGCCTGCTCCCTTGCTCACCGCCTCCCACGCTGAGGCCCTCTCCTGGTGTCTCCTCCAACATGCCAGACACCGGGCTGCTTGTGTCCATGGGGGAGCCCTCCAGCTGGCTGCCCACTGTCACCAGGGTGTCCGAAGCTTCCACTCTCTCTGGAGACTGGGAGGCTGAGGGAGGTGAAGGGTGTGGGAGGAGGAAAGAGGGAGGATGAGTGGGAAAGAGGGGTTTGGGAAGAGACAAACGGGGTGAGGGAGCCAGGGGTTTGAGCAGGGAGAGGGGTAAAAGAAAAGTAGATTCAACACAAGGCATCCAACACTACATTAAAAAAAAAGTATTAAGTCTACAAATAGCTATCCCATCTTTGGAATGGAACGTCCATTGAGAAAACTTTAGACCATATTGTCAAGGCCAACTCTTTATACATCTTGATGGAAACACCAGGCACTAGAATGACATCTGCAGGGCAGGTTCCCTTGAACAGATTAAACCTTCCACAGGGCAGCTCCCCGAGTATTTGGCCTGGAGCTCCAACATACACAGACGAGTGAACGTACGGAACGTCCCGAGTTCGATCGTGAATGTTGGGCTCTTTGATCCTATATGGAATTTACTGCCCTCGGAAGATCGCAGGAGATGAACAGCATGCGGGAAAGGAGAGCCGAGTCTCTGGGATCAGCTGCCACCCCACTGGATGACAGAGCAGCCTCGATGGGCTGAACAGCCTACTCCTACTCCTGTTTCATGATCCCAGGGCTTTGGGTTCTCCGGCTGTCGACCGCCACGCCACTGGCGAGAATATTTGAGAGCCCTGACATGAATGACCGGCATAACCGAAAGGCTGAGCCTGTGGCTGCAACAACTCAATGCCAACACGCATGCCCATAGGCTCCAGGGCTCCCACTGTTTGATTCCTGCAAGGTGCGATGCAGAGACAGAGTGCGCGTGATGGCGTTGCGGGGCCCACCTGTCGTCGGTGCTGGCGACATTTCCATTTGCAGGGCTTCGGCCTCCCCGCTCGGTCTGTCGGGCACCGTCTCGATGGGCATCAGGGACTGTGCCACCACCTCCTCGGCAGAGGCCAGCTGCAGTGACGAGGCCTGGCCTCCGGGCTGGAGTGGGGCCAGAGGTTGTGGTTGTGCCTCCTGAATGCCCAGGGGCTGGCTCTCCGCAGCAGGGGCACCCTCCATCGAAGCTGATGCTGGGAGCAGGTTCTCCAGCCGTGGTGTATCCAACCCAGTGGAACCGACGACAGGCTGCTCAGAGTCTGGAAGGAAGGATTTTGTAAAAAATAAAATAATCATTTCATCATAGATCATAAAATCCCTACAGTGTAGGAGCAGGCCATTCAGTCCACACAGACACTCCAAAGGGCATTCCACCCAGACCCTTCCCTACATTTCCCTCGGCAAATTCTACCAGCCTGAATACCCCTGGGCACTATGGGACAATTTAGCATGGCCAATCCACCCTAACCTACACATCTTTGGACTGTGGGAGGAAACCAGAGCACCCAGAGAAAACCTACACCGACACAGGGGAGAATATGCAAACTCCACACAGACAGCTGGAGGGGGGAATTGAACCCTGGTCGGTCCCTGGTACCATGAGGCAGCAGTGCTCACTTTGTTCAAAACAAAATCCGCAATTTAAAAATGCTGGACTGTGATGAACAGGACAATCGAATGTGTAAATCAGGAGGAGTAGGTCTTTTAGCCCTTTGAGACTGCTCCCCCAATTCAATGAGATCATGGCTAATCTGAATGCAACCTTCAATTCCTCATTCCCGACTGCACCAACACCTTTCCCAGGAGCGTGTTCCAAAAGTTCAGTCAGGGCACCTCTGAAGCAGCAGTTATTTTAACAGGTGACCCCTGACTTTTTACACTGACCCATTGTTTGAGTTTCTCCCGCAAGTCAGTGTCATATGGAATGGGGGTCTGTGCCTGTGGCTCCACCACATGGGGACAGGAGGGTCCGTGCCTGCAGTACACACCCCAACACATACACATGGACTGATCAGGCCTCTTCCTGGGCGGAGAGATTTGAGGCTATGACTACAACACGAAGACGGGATTTGGGAAAGGTTAGATTTGGAAGTATCTGGTTAGACTTGGGGGCACAGTGCTGCTCAAGCCTGTTTACACAGATTTAGGGTTGTGGATGGCTGGTGATGGAGCAGTAGCCCCATCTCTCTCTCTCTCACCTGCTAACTGGCCCTGAGTCCTCATGGCTTCCAGCGCCGCTTCAGCGATTGAGGCGGCCATGTTGCTGATGGCTTCGTTTGTGGCAGTCAAGGCACTGGAGCTCACACCTGAGAGCGAGGGTACAACAGAGAGAGAGACGTTAGGATCACTTCCATCACATCTCAGGAAGGGGTGCGTGGGACGATCAGGAAGGGCTTTCACAGGGAACACCAATGAACCAAATCAGCCCCAAAGAGCACTGAAGGGAAAAGCTGTCAGGCTGACTGACGATTGTAGAGGGACAACGTGAAGTGAATACACATTCACTTACAGAAACGAAGAAGTGTCCTGCTTTGTGCATTAGACAAGTCACAGCCATCTATTAATTGGCAAATGCTCCCAATTCCACTATTTCAATCTAACCCCATGCTGCTGTCCTGGGAATGTTTGATGGGGACAATGTAAAGAGAGTTTAAAATAGTAAAGAGAGCTTTACCCTGTATCTAACCCCATGCTGTCCCTGTCCTGGGAGGGTTTGTTGGGGGTGACAGTGTATACGGAGCTTTAGTCTGTATTTAACCCTGTGCTGTCCCTGCATTGGCAGTGTTTGATTGGAGAGGGGAGCTGGGGGCGGTGGCAGACAGTGTAGAGGATGCTTTACTCTGTATCTAACCCAGTTGCTCTCCCTGTCCCTGTTTGATGGGGGTCGGTGTAGTGCATGCTTTACCTCATATCTAACCCCATGACACAGCTGTCCTGCAACAGTCTGATGGGCCCCTTTAAATGGAGCTTTACTCCGTACCTAGTGTGTATTATAGCTGTTCCTTGTAACAGCTTGTTGCCAGCCCTTCACGTTAATGACCACTGAAAAGAACCAGAAACCAGCGAAGTGTGGACAGTCTTTTTTGAACCTTTGCAAATGCAGCTCTGAACCTGCACCTATACCCTCACAACACCGAGACCCACCTTCCAGCCACTGATCTGCCCTGTTGGTTGCTTGACTGCTTAGCGAGGAAGGCAGTAGGTTGTATAGTTATCTCCACACAGGGCAAAACAAAGAACAAACAAACAAAGGGTGGGGGTGGGAGGGGGGTTAGAATCACTGCCCTACAACTATACAACCTACTACCTCAGCGTGCCAAAGCAAACTGTGCCAGTCACTCCTCTTGCAGGGCTTACAACAAGTTAAACCCACACACAGACATGCACGTCCTAAACGGTGTATCAGCCCGAGACTGTGAGGGAAGACTTTCACTTTACTTCATGTGCTTCCTTCCTCAGGAAGTCCCAAACTTTGAACAAATGCTGCTTGAAGCACATTACTAAGAACTGACAGCCCCAGTAACAAGCAACACTCACTCATTAGTACCAAGCCTATATACACTTCACACAAACCACCTCCCAACCTCCATTGCACCCCAAATATCCTTCCAACCTTTCCTTCCTGAATTTTTATTCGGCTCCCCCTCGAGTGCATCTACAATAACTACTCCCTGTGGGAGCAAGTTCCAAATGCTCATGGGTGTCTGGGTGCAGACACTTCTGAATTCCCAATGGGTTTGCTGGTGACCTCCTCATATTTCTGGTTCCTCACCTCCAGTGATTTCCCCCCCCACCGTGGGAGGAACATTCCCACACCCAAACTGCTGAGCTCCTTCAGCATTTTAAAATGCTGCTCCACCCACCTCCAGCCTGCTCGCTCCTCCCCAGTAACTCCTCCGCTCTTGTGGCCACCAGACAACATTGAGGACAGACAGCCATCCAGGGGCAGCGAGCAATGTGACGATCCGAAAGTCTGCTTGCAATGTTTATCAGGGCCAAGGGGAGAGGGAGAAATATAGGCCAAGACAAAGTGAAAGGAGAGAGAACCCTTTCTGCCCCCCTTCCACCAGTGGCTGCAGAAACTTCGACACCTAAATGAGAGGGTAGCCTGAGCCTTGGTTCAACGGCTCATGGGAAAGATGGCACCTCAATACCCTGTGACCAGCTGCAGCAGACTTGTATTGCACCACATGTAGGTGAGCCCACACCATCAGCTGTGACACCTTCTACAAGAAACCGTTTCTACCCATGGTATCTCGCCACCGGTGCGCACGTGCGTGCGTGGGATGATCACACAAGTCTTCCAGTCCCAGAAGGTCACGTTTGCCACCGCAGGAAAGACAGTAGATTGTATAGTTAACTCCGAGATCGGGTATGACCCTAAAACTATACAACCTACTACCTCATCCCAAAGGGCATCATTCCATCTTGAGGCAGGCAGGATGCGATGCTTAAAACTGAAGGGTGGACACGTTAGTGCAAGGAAAACAGTGAGCTGAGAACGGTCAAGCTTAGAAAGCAGTAAGGACGTGTAGGGAACAGGCAGAGGTATAGAGTTTCAGGCATATTTCTGAGTGCATGCTGCTCTTAAACTGTGCCCTGAAGAGCAGTGCACCCCCTGCACTGCAGCTCGCACCCAGAAAACATGAACGCCACTGCTGCCTGATTATGAGACAGCATATGGGCATAGGCTGGCATTAAAGTCAGCTTTACTCCATATCTAACCCTGTGATGTACCTCTCCTGGGAGGACTCAATGGGGACAGTGTAGAGGTATCTTTCCTTTCAGTTTAAAACAGCAGAGAGCGCTTTACTCCATACCTAATCCTGTGCTGTCCCTGTCCATGGGAATATTTGATAGGGAACCGTGTAGAGAGAGCTTTACTCTGTATCTAACCCTGTGCCATCCCTGCCACAGGGAGTGTTTGATGGGGGGACAGAAACAGTATAGAAACCCTGTGCTGTCCCTGTTCTGGGAGTGTTCGATGGGCGACCGTGTAGAGAGAGCTTTACTCTATCTAACTGCCCGTGCTGTCCCTGTCTTGTGTTTGATGGGGGTGGGGACTGTGTAGAGGGAGTGTTACTCTGTACCTAACCCTGTGCTGTCCCTGCCACAGGGAGTGTTCGACGGGGGACTGTGTAGAGACACCTTTACTCTGTATCTAACCGCCCGTGCTGTCCGTGTCCTGGCAGTGTTTGATGGGGGTGGGGACAGTGTAGAGGCAGCTTTACTCTGTATCTAACCCCGTGCTGTCCCTGATAGAATAATGTTAAAGCCACCTTAGGAAGCAGATTGAACGGTTTGCGGGGAAAGAAGGTAGGGCTTTAAAAAGCAAGAAGCCTCCATCTTTCAGGTCCCAAGCCTTGTGGCAGCACGTGCTCTCCGAGCTCCTTGCACCGTCGCAGATTACACCCAAGTGCCACCAGATTGGATAGGAGTTGCAGCTGAGCAGGGGAACAAACCTGTTTGACTCTTGTCACCTTGAACAGACGAGTTGGCAGCTCTGGTGGAGCCCACAGCCTGCTGCACAAACGGCAATAACAGAAATAAAGTAACAAAATCAACGAGAAGCAGAATCTTTGCCACAGGACCAGAAAGAACAAACTCCCTGCACTCAACCAATGCTCGTTTGTTGCTCGATTACAATTCCTCGGATTTCAAGGTAGACATGCCCTCAACAGAACTTAACTTCTCAGGAACAGAGGCTAGCCAGTCCCTCAAACCTGTTCTGTATTTCAATTATAGTTTATTTAAAAAAGATAATGTGACACACGTCTGGAACAGGTGAGACTTGAAACCGGAGCCTTCTGGCCCTGAGGTAGGGACACTACCACTGTGCCACAGGAGCCTGTGCAGTACCGTCACATAGCAGCTAATTTGCAAAACCAAGGCAGGTTGACATGCAATGTTCCTGTCCCCAAGGAACGCCCAAAGTTTTTAAAACTTTCAGTTAACCAGCTGCCTTAAAAGCATGTGCCCCAAATCTCTGCTCCCTCCCCATGTCTCCGAGCCCCAACCACCCTCCCACATGACAATTCCCCAAGGAAACCTACCCCATTCCTGACGGTTCAAACCAAAACAAGGCAATCTCAACAAGGCACAGAATACAGTCCCACACACCCCAGAGGAACCAGCTCTCCTTCACCCTCACTCACCGACGCGTTCTGCTCCTTGTTCTCCTTCTCTTCCTTCGCCTTCTCCTCTCTCCTGGCTTCTTCCTCTGCCAGCTGCTTCCTACGCTTCTCTCTCCGCTCCTCCAGCTCCTCGTCGCGCAGTGACTCCAGGTGCTGGATGACGGGAAGCTTGACCACTTCGCCAAGGAAGAGGATTCCAGAGTTAGCACTCCAAAAAGTGGCGCAGCCCCTCTCCCGACCCCGTGAGGAGGGAGGTCACTGCCCTCTGTCCCATCCCCACCCCTCCATCAGGACCTTCCTTGCTTCACATCCACTCCCTGGGTTGAGGAGCAGCGGAACGAACCGCCCTTGGGCTGAGCAGACTCTTCCTTGCAGGAGGCCCACCCTAGACCTGATACCTCAGTCCAACCTGGAATCCCAACACCATTTGTTTTAAAATAAAACCAATCTCTTCAGAAACTTGTCTTTTTGCATTGTGAGAGTGTGTCAGATAAAGAGAGAACATAGTTTATCATAAACAAAATTCCAGAATTAAAGCTAACTAGTTGGAAGTTATTTTTAGTCTGAATGGCAATACCGAAGAGAAGTACACAGCCACAGAGTCATACAGCACAGATACACACCCTTTGGTCCAACTCATAACATGCCAGAGTTTTCAGAATTAATCCAGTCCCACTTGCCTGCATTTGGCCCATATCCCTCTAAATCTTTCCTGTTCGTGTATCTATCCAAATGTCTTTTAAATGTAACTACTGCATCCACCACCTCTCTGGCAGTTCACTCCATTTACGCACCATCTGTGTGAAAGTTACCCCATTGGTCCTTTTTAAATCTTTCCCTCTCACCTTAAAAATATGCCCCCTTGTTCCGACCTCTCCCACCTTATGGAAAAGACTCTTGGCTATTCATCTTGTGTATGCCCCTCACGATTTTATAATGCTCTATAAGGTCATCCCTCAACCTGTTCTCAGTAGAGTGTAGAAGTCCCAGTCTATCCCTAAAACTCAAACCCTCCAGCACTGGCAACCTCCTGGTAAATCATAGAATCCCTACACAGAGTGGAAACAGACCCTTCAGACCAACTAATCCACACTGACGCTTCAAAGAATATCCCACCCAGACCCACTCCCCCTACCTTTTCCCTGTGATCCTGCACTTCCCGTGGCTAATACACCTAATGTACACATCCCTGGGCACTACGGGACAATTTAGCACGGCCAATCCACCCTAACCCGCACATCCCCGGGCACTACGGGACAATTTCCCATGGCCAATCCACCCTAACCCGCACATCCCCTGGGCACTATGGGACAATTTAACACAGTCAATCCACCCTAACGTGCACATCCCCAGGCACTATGGGACAATTTAACACAGTCAATCCACCCTAACCCGCACAGCTTTGGACTATGGGAGGAAACCAGAGCACCGAGTGGAACACACAGACACGGGGAGCATGTGCAGACCCCATACAGTCACCCAGGTCGACACCGATGGTGCGAATAGTGGAATGGGGGTCTTGACCATTTGCACGCTGCCCCCCCATCATAGTACTTTGTGCTCAAGCTGAGACAGACCCTGGTCAGGGAGGACAGTACGGCCTGTGAACACACAGTGATGACACAGAACGGGAGCACCCGGGGTTAGGGTTAGCAGCTCTTAGCCAGCTTCATTGCAGAGCACAGAAACATCCCTAGGGGCCAGCAACAGAGAAGGAGACGGATGGCGCCTGGGCCCCAACTGAGACACACTAGGTTACTGGATAGCTCCGAGCTCAGACAGGGAGCATGGGGGTCAGGATTCCAACGCAACTGCGAGCTTCAGATGCCACAGGAAGAAACATTCTGCCTACGTCGGCCTTAGAAAGATCCTCACCTGCCACACAGTCGTGCATACTTTCTGCATCCAGCACTTTACATTCCTCAGTCCAGCGAGTGAGTGCAGTTGGGATGCTAGACAGGGTACCTGCAGAAAGAAAGAGAATATTACAACTGCTGTGGGACAGAAGCCCAATGAGCTACACTGCCAAAGCAAGGGGAGGACCCCAATAATCAGACACAGCATTCAAATCACCCTGCAAATATTCAGATGCAGCACTACACCACAGGACAGGTGCCTGTCTTTTTTTCCTCTGCAGGTCACAGGTGAGAAATGCTGTGATAAAGCACAAAAGGGGTGGTCAGACACCCATTCCCACACGTTCTGCCTGCACCACCATATCAGCTTCTCTCCAGCACTCTGCCGAGCAGACCTCCAGTGGTCAGAAATCTGCGAAACACTCTGGTAGGTTTCAGGCTGGCTCAGAGGCGGCTTTGGGCTCAAGCTCCATTTCAAAACTGGAGCCCGCAGTGTTGAGATAACAGGTTGGCCATCCACAACACAAGAAATGGGAACAGGAGGCAGTTATTTGAACACCCCCCCAGGATCTTATGACTATCAGCATGGCCTTCACTCCATTTTTTTGCCTGCTCCCTTCAACACCATTAATCATTCCCTTAATCAAACTCTAATTTGGCCTTGAATACTTTCAGTTACTTGCCCCCTCCCACTTCTCTCTAGGGGAGATTATTCCACACAGATTCCCCATGCTCAGAGAAGACTTGCCTCCTCATCTCTGTCCCCTCATTCTGAAACTATGCTGCCTCATTCTAGAGCCACACTGTGTAGGACTGAGAGACCGCTGTGCCAACTGCCCTGTTCAGCGACAGCAAAGCACATTTCCCTACACCTCCCCCCTCACCCCCATCCCAGGCCCCAAGAAGACTTTCCACATCAAGCAGATGTTTACCTGAACATCTGCCAATGTGGTATACTGCATCCGCTGTACCCGTTGTGGCCTCCCCTACATCGGGGAAACCAAGCGGAGGCTTGGGGACCGCTTTGCAGAAAACCTACGCGCTTCGCACTAAACAACTGCACCTCCCAGTCGCGAACCATTTCAACTCCCCCTCCCATTCCTCAGACGACATGTCCATCCTGGGCCTCCAGTGCCACAACGATGCCACTTGAAGGTTGCAAGAACAGCAAATCATATTCAGCCTGGGAACCCGGCAGCCCAATGGTATCCATGTGGACTTCACAAGCTTCAAAATCTCCCCTCCCGCTACCGCATCCCAAAACCAGCCCAGCTCATCCCCGCCTCCCTAACCTGCTCTTCCTCTCACCAATCCCCTTCTCCCACCTCAAGTCCCACCCCCATCTCCTACCTAATCTCTTCCCGCCCCCTTGACCTGTCCCTCCTCCCTACCTCCCCACCTACACTCTCCTTTATTGGCTCCATCCCCGCCTCTTTGACCTGTCTGTCTCCTCTATCCATCTTCTATCCGCCTCCCCCTCTCCCCCTATTTATTTCAGAACCCCCTTCCCCTCCCCCATTTCCGAAGGAGGGTCTAGGCCCGAAACGTCAGCCTTCTGCTCCTATGATGCTGCTTGGCCTGCAGTGCTCATCCAGCTCTACACCTTGTTATCTCGGATTCTCCAGCATCTGCTGTCCCTGCTATCTCTGAAACATTTCCCTATTGCCTGGATAAGAACAGCTCCAATTACACTCGTGAAGATCAGTACCAGGCTGGATAAAACAACCCTGCTCGATCGGCCCCACATTGAACACGCAACGTTCAATCCCTCCAACAGTGGTGCACAATGGTAGCTGTGCGTGTGCCTGTTGTGTGTACGAGATACAGTCCCACCTCCTCTATCCCAAGAAGGACAAGGGCAGCAGATGAACAGGGAACAACACTGCCCGCAAGTTCCACTCTGAGCACCCCACCCCACATGAACACACGCACACCCGTGTATGTACAGAAACCGCCCGAACTCGGCACAATGTTGGCAGATCTGCCAAAATCCTGGAACTCCCTCCCTCCCTAATGGCATTGTAGGTGACCCTACACCACACAGACTGCAAGGGGAGACTCAGCAGCATGTTCTCAAGGGGGCAATTAGGGTCGATTAATGGGTGGTGGCTTGGCCAGTGAAACCCATCAAACGATACAGCAGAAACAAGCCAGCATTTAAAAACCCTGTCCCCTTTTGCCAGCCCAGCAGTTACTGGCCCAGAATTGGGTCACTGCTGTTTTATTGCTACCTTGCCATTTGCACCACAAATGGGTTTCCCCTGGGGTTCACGGCCCTGCTCCCTCCCATACCCCAAGCAAGACCCTAGAAGAGGACTGGTTGCCTTACCCGCTTGGCTGGTGGTAGCCGTCTGGTCATGGAAGAAGTCGTCTAGGAGATCGTCGTCTGACCGGGCGATAATGTGCACGTCATCGTTACCGACCAGGAGCCGGGCACGGCCGCGGTTCTGCAGCGGTAGGCTGCTGCTCAGCTGGAGGATGTCTGCAGCAGCTGAGGGCCCCAGCAACCTACAGGGTGGTAAGGGCAGGGGTGGAGGTTAGAATAGCCATCAAAGGCAGCCAATGTGGCCCTGACACGCCGACAGCACCTCCTCCCTCAGCACAGACTTCCAACAAGCACCCCCCCAAACCCCGACGGCACCCCTCCCTCAGCATTGACTCCCAACAAGCCCCACCCCCGACAGCACCACTTCCCGCAGCACTGACTCCCTGATGCCCCCTCCATCAGCACAGACTCGCCCTGCACTGCCTCCCCCCCCTTAATGCGCCTCTTCCCTTGGTGCTGACCCCACCCCACCCCACCCCTCCCACCAGCTGCACCCACCACCTGACGGCACCAACACCCCTTGAAGGCGCCCCCCTCCTCACCCACCATCCTCTTGTTCTTTTACCTTTGCAGGATAAGTGGAGGGTTCGGCTGCCTGTTACCAGGGTAGTGCACATGGATGGTATGGCCTGTGTTGGCAGCAAATGGCCGGATTGCCCGCTGACTGCGCCCTATGCCCTGCGTGAGCCTGGTGGTGGAGGATCCTGTGCCCAGCGTCAGCGCGCTGTGATCCGCATGCCGAACCATGAGTGGGTGTGTGGCTGGAATGTTACCTGGGGCAGGGGGTATATCCGCTGGGGAAAAGTGGTGAAACATTAGAAAGGAATTTGACATTCGCATTAGCATCTTCACAACAAACGTGCTAAAATCGGGCTGATTGACAGACGGAGACACAGCAGTTCAAAGTCTAACTCTAAACATTTGTTGCAATCTGAATGTGCAACAAATTGCTGTTGGAAGAGACAGTACCACGCAGCAGGCCTGTAATATTTGAACACACTGCTGGAGTGGTTTTATTTTGCATGATTTGCAAGAAAATCATTTCTGCTGTGCCTAAGGGTTTTGGTGGAAGTGGGTAGAGCAAACTGAGGGGGGTGTGTGCGTGTGTTGTCTAAATAGCACATATCCCTTAGCTACACAGTGAAGCTCCTTCTTTATTATCTCCAAACATTCGCAGCCAAACACTCCCTGGACAGGGCCAGCACGGGGTTAGGCAAGGAGTAAAGCTCTCTCTACCCTCTCCCAGAATGGGATTACCATTTCTGCCTAGTTAAGAACATTTCCACATCCTTGCAGCTTGACAGAGAGAGAGATATTGACAACTTACTACCAACCATCCGTGAGGAATTTGGGTAATTTTGTCCCGCCAAATCTTAGTACTCTACCCAATCAGACGGAAGCACATTGTCAATCCAGCGGCGTGGGATTTAAACCTGTGTCTAAGAGGTGAATGGATAACTTTCTAACTGACATCATCCTGTTAACCCTTGCCCTGACTGCTCTCCTGGAAATGGAAAGCCAGCTTCTGAACGGAGCTGCCAGCAACGGCTTCACACTGTGTTGTGACTGGGACATACAGCACACGCAGGATTGGATACAGATCCCCGCGGCCCCTTTGTGGAGCATCTCCAGACATCTGCCTCCTACACTTATCGTGTTTCCTCTGAATGAGGCACAAACCCAGGGTGCAATCTGCTCTGGCACCTCTGTATTTCACACCCAAAGTCAGCCAAGGCTTTGCCCCGAGCATCCTCAACACCTGCATGGGTCACAGAAGTCAAAAAATAAAAATTAGCCGGGGAGGAGTGCGGAAGTAAAAGTCAAAAAATAAAGGCCAGAACATAAAAGGACGGGAGCCAAAGGGACAGGTATTTGCCAAGGCAGCAGGCTCTGAAACCAACGGGCAGGGAGACGAGTGCTCAGTCCTGTGAAACACTTTGTAAGGCCGATGCAAGTCTGAGAGGCACTCCCTCGAATGCTCCGCAACGTCATCATGTCCAAGAGAAAACAGACCAGCCCAGAGTCAAAAGGCCAGGCATGCTTTTAAACACGCAACACTTAGCGAGAGTGAATTTTCCAAGCCCAAGGGGTCTTGTCCAACTGTACGCGATAAACTGCAGGCATTCCTTTGCTCCCTGAGCCCTCTCTGCCTCGTTTCACTGGGCTCAGGGTCTTGCTAATACTTGAAGAGTGGGGAGGCCCACTGAGATCTGTGGCTGAATCGGTTACGTCAGAGGCTTGGACTAATGCGCGTACAAGGCTCCAACAGCCAAACAAAACATCCGTCCAGAACCTTCTGGGTGGCTGGAATGCTGACGCCTTTTTAAAAACTTCCACTTAGCTACAGTCCCTCTGAACTGTGATGGATGCACCTTGGAATTTTCTCATTTTTTATTTAAAGAAGCTTGGACAAGGCCCCTTAGCAGCAGCAACTTTCTTTTTTTAAAGCCAGAGTGGCCCCTTCACCTGGAAATGTGTCCTGACAGTGAAATTTCCGTCACTCGCACCTCTAATACGCAGTGTTCTAAAGTAAAGCTATGCATGGTTTGGGGTTCGGGGTTGGGGTTGCGGGGTGGAAATTGGACTCTCCAAGTGTCCAGCCTTAACAGCTCATAATTGTGCTGGGTAGTCACAGGACAGGATCGATTTTTCCAAAAGCCTCACGTTTATGACTATCACGGGCGCTGGGGACAGGCATGCTACCGATACCGAGACAGTTATTTAGGTCATCGGGCCTCTTTCCCCCCAACTCCCGTTCTCAGACGTCGACGGCAGTCAGACAGACATTCTCTGTTCTGCAGAAGTGGATGATGGCAAAAATAAGGGGAGTAGAGCAGATGCAGGACAGGAGGTAAAACACACAGAGGGCAGGTAGAAATGTAGTGAAACTCAAGGTATCAGAGGGACAGCAGAAGACAGCTGAGAGCAAATAAGTTCTTTTTCAGTTTGACTGGAATGGATGGCAAGTGTTTGAAAATACATCCCCCCCACCACCCCCTATGGTGCCTAATTGATTTCATAAAACTATTGAGAAGATTGGAATAAAAAGCGTATAGCAACATATTGGATCCAGAGTGGGACTTGTTCCACACAAAGTGGAAGCAAATAAATTGTTAAAAGGTATCGGGAGGAGACTGGCATCTCTCCACGTTAGAATATTGCGGAGAGGATGATTTCTCCCAAACAACAATCAATTAATAGTGGACTTAAGTATCAAAAGCACACCAAGTTAATTTTGACAGATCTCTCTCCAAACATTTCAATCGGTTTAACTTGTGCTTGTTCTCAAACTGGCATTAATTCACAACGCTCTTGACTGACCCCTGTTTTAATAACGAGATGGTCCCACAACAGTGCAACACATGCGTTTGAGAAATCGTCACTGCACAGACGAGACACACAGAAACAGTCACGGTTCCATGCTCAGAGCTGTTTACCATGCTTCGCCCCAGGGAACGGCAGCTGTCAGCGGCAGCCATCCGCAAGGCTGGTGGGTACAACAAAGGAGGTATAAGGTGGGCACATTCACAAGAACTGCCCCTCTCCTGGGTCTCAAAAGGCCAAAAGGTGGTGCCCCCTAGTTCCGTACTCACAGAGACTGACCTTGCAATCAGCGGCACTCAGTGCCCCCTGAGGCCTGCCTGCCTGACAGCAAAGTCTTCCACATTACCAGAAACTGAACCCACGGCCTCCCTCCCACCAGACCCTGTGCAAGTGCAAGGCTGGGAATCCTGCAGCAGGCAATTCAACTCTTCGCCACCTGCCTTCCAAAACAGCACGATGCTTGCATGCCACCTGCAATGGCAGGCAGAGATGGGCAACAAACATCTGCATCCTGTGAAATAACTTTTTAAAAAAAAACACATTGAGGGACTGCCAATTTGAAAACATTGGTTTGTCAAGATGTAGGGGTGGTAACTCTCAAAAGAAATTCAGGGCACCACCAGGCCACTCATCCAGCCTCATTATGGCTGTACAACTGGCCAACAAGCTATAGATTCCATCAAAACCTCAGCTGCTGACAAAGCCTCTGGAGAAAGACATGGACTGCTGTCGACAGAATGAGACAGTGGTCAAAGGAAACCCATCTTAAAATCAGAAATCGGACAGTTCTCTCATTCAAGAGATAACTGGTGGTGTTTTAACGTGAGCGTTACCACAGCTCAGGTGAGGGGAGAAGGGGAACCCTTCATGGTAACCGTGGCTGGTGCAGGAAACTGAAGCCACGCTGCTGGTGTTACACAGACTAGTTTCCAGGCTACTGAATGCAGTCTTACCTACTCCACAGGGCAGGACAGCAACATTCAGGTGAGCCTCAGGCAGTTTCTGACATTGCTGTGTTATAATGTCAGTCAACGTTGCCTGACTGACAGGAAGCAGGAGTCACAGAAGTCGGTGCATTGAGTATACAGGTTGGGAGGTCATGCTGTGACTGTACAGGACGTTGGTTAGGGTCACTTTTGGAATACTGCATTCAATTCCGGTGCCCCTGCTTTAGGAAAGATGTTGTGAAACATGAAAGGGTTCAATAAATATTTACAAGAATGTTGGAGAGTTTGAGCCATAGGGAGAGGCTGAATAGGCTGGGGCTATTCTCCCTGAAGCGTTGGAGGCTGAGGGGTGACCTTATAGAGGTTTATAAAATCATGAGGGGCTTGGATAGGGTGAATAGCCCTATCCAGGGTAGGGGAATCCAAAAGTAGAGGGGCATTGGTTTAAGGTGAGAGGGGAAAGATTTAAAAGGGGCCTAAGGGACAACTTTTTCACGCAGAAGGTGGTGAGTGTATGGAGCAAGCTGCCAGAGGAGGTGGTCGAGGCTGGTACAATAACATTTAAAAAGAAATCTGGAAGGGTACATGAATAGGAAGGGTTGAGAGAGATACGGCCAAATACTGGCAAATGGCACTAGGTTAATTTAGGATATCTGGTCAGCATGGAACAGCTGGACTGAAGGGTTTGTTTCCATGCTGTATATTTCTATAATTCTGCCAATGCTGAAGAACCTGAGATAACAAGGTGTAGAGCTGGATGAACGCAGCAGGCCAAGCAGCATCAGAGGAGCAGGAAAGCTGACGTTTCGGGTCTAGACCCTTCTTCAGAAATACACTGTGCTAAACCGCTTTTGCGGCTTTCCACAACCCGCATTTCATAGCTGAGTACAAACTTCAGTCTGGTCCCTGCCTTTCCTAATCGACTGCCCTCACTGGGGAAAACCAGCCATTAAAGGCCATTAATTTTATAATGCAGTCTCTGGAGCAAGTCCTTGTATATTGTTAAGGGATCAACACTGACACAATCTCAGGCTGTGCAAGAAATGGTGCTGTCAAAGAGAGCTGCTAATCCCTCACATTTGTCAACACTGAGTTTCCCCAAGGGAATGGAATATTTCCCATCTCAAACTGACCAGCTATGAAGCCCAGATGGTAGCAGAGATCCCAACAAATATAGTCAAAACATCAGTACACTCCTGGATTGCAATTAGTGCCAGTTTCAAATGTGAACAAACCAAATGTGCCAAATTGTTAGGAGGGGCAGCAGAAAGGATCACTACAAGCTTATACTTTTGAAAGGAAGAGTGTCGAGGTAGTAAATAAACAGGAATAGTCTCTGGTGACTGAGGCCACAGACTTCAAATGGTTGGTAAATGAAGCACAGGTGACACACAAAAACAAGGTTTGAGTTTGAATTGAGTTATTGGCTAGGATGGCAAACTGCAAAGAGGAATTGGGAAAGAAACATTCAGGGTTATTGGGAGACAGAGCCAGGGAGAGAGACTAACCGAGACTGCCCTTCAAAAAAGCCAGTGCAGAACTGGCGCACTGCTAGTCTGTGATAAATCAAAGCCAGATGGATTATAGAGAACATGGTGGGGGGGTGGGGGAAAGAGTGAGAAACTGAAGTTGGGGTTTGGTGGAGTGAGCTAGCCATTAACCAACAGTCTGCCCAGGAGCAAGTTTGGGAAAGAGGCTCCAGCCACAGCCAAATGGCACAGACTGCCCTCGCACCGACCCCCCCAGAACAGCCAATCATTTAGAAACACTGCGCAGAACCCAGACGTTCTGCCGACCTACGCCACGTCACCACAGAGAGTTAACGTATAGAGCTGGTGTGAGCAGAACAGAAGCTGCAATCAGTTTCCTACCATGGATGTCACTGCCATTATTTTCATCGTGCACTGCTACAGGGAGGTGAAATGTACGGCTGGCAGCTGCACCAAAGCTCCCAAAGAGACTGTCTCCACGGAAGGGATCGGCTGACAGTGGGGGAAAAAAAACACAGACGCATGCTTTTGGTCGTTTGGTTTGGTTAGAGGCTTATCAGCAACTAGAGAGAGTGTGCACGCACAGACTTCCACTGCCACTGATCTGCACAACCACTGTCGCCCCACCTTGTCACAATTTCCACCCCCACCCATCTCCCCAGAAAATAAGAAGCCAAGCAGCAATGCTGATGTCTGGGCTCCACGCAAGCCTCCTTCCATTCCAGATACTTCATCCATTCATTCCACTATTGTGTTTATCCAGCTTCTCAGCTGTGCACCCCACCTACACACACACACCCACACAATTTCCCTTGACAGCTCCTCACAGTTTGAGCGTGTTCCACATTCTCCCTGCACTGATTCGTTTGGCCCTCTTGTGACGATGGTCTCTGGCTTCGGGCATCCCAGCCCACCCTCCAACAAGCAGTAACACCCTCTCTGTGGCGATGCTCTTGAATCCACCTGATCTTTAAAATAAAACCACCAGGGCATTCTCATTGTCCTGGACAGTCAGAATCATACAGTATAGAAGCAGACCCTTCAGTCCATGTCATCCATAATTCCAAACTAAACTAGTCCCATTTTCCAGCGTTTGGCTCATGTCCCTCCAAACCTTTCCCATTCACATACCTGCACCCGCCCCTACCACTTCATCTGGAAATCCATTCCACACATTAACCACACTTCTAAAGAAAAAAAGTTGCCCCTCATGTCCTTTTTAAATCTTTCTCTTCCCACCTTAAAAATATGTCCCCAGTTAAAATAAAAATATGACATCTCACCCCAACCCCTCAACCTTTTATGTTCCAGTGACAGAAGTTCCAACCTATCCGGGTTCCTCTTCTAACACAAACCCTCCATTCCCAGCAACACCCTGGGAAGTCTTTTCTGATCCCTCTCCAGTTTAGCGATATCCTTCCTTTAGCAGGTTGACCAGAACTGCGCACAGTGCTCCAGAAGAGGCCTCACCAACGTCCAGGACAACTTCAACATGACGACTCAACTCCTATACTCAACGGTCTGAGCAATGAAGGCAAGCGGGCTAAACACCACCCTGTCTACCTGCGATACAAATCTGAAAGAATTGTGTATCTTAGCCCCTAGGTCTGTTGTACAAAATTACCCAAGCCCCTTACTTTTAACTATAAAAGTCCTGTCCTTTTCTGGTTTTACGAAAATACAATGCCTCACATTTATCCAAATTAAACTACATCTGTCACTCAGAGGAGGAAAATAACAAAAAAGTACTCCACCAAATCAGTCCTCCTCCTCCCTACTCCTGCCACGTCACTATTGACAAATAATAAAACCTTGCACTCTCATCGGTCAACATCTCCTCTCCAGATATTGGATGAGACCAGACAGATCTTGTATCCCTAACCCTAACCAATCCTATTCCCTACCTCCCCGGCTTTGAGAACGTGGAAACCAGCATCCACTCTCTTCGCCCATGACCGCCAACCAAAAATGTGGGTGCTAAGGCATGGCAGTGCCATTAACCCCTCTGCGGTTAACTCAGGCTCAAACAGTTTTGAACCAGATTTTCTGGCCCGACACATTTCCTCCCTCTGGCCCCTACTGCTGAAAATGTGGAGCACCGTCAGTTGAGGAGAAGCTCACCAACCACTCCCCACCTCCACCCACCGACAGATGCCCAACCCACGAAACTGTAAAGGGCGAGGGTAGACTTTGCAACACTGGCCAGTTACCCAGCCATTCTCAGTGGTCTCAGATGCATAATATTCTGGACCCTCTCACTCAATTTGGCCCTAAGCAGGTGAACCTAATTCTTTTTCAACTGTGAGCAAGATTCCCTGAGGGGATAGAGACACCAGTCAGGACTGAGTCTCCCCCTTGGCGCCTTGGGTTCAGGAATACATTTGGGGTGTTTGGTTAAACAGCAGCTTCACTGCTGGCTGAGTCCCTACTTTTGGCCGCACAGTGCAATTATCAGGACGCCAGTGTTAGCCCTAGGGCTTTCAAAATGTGGTAGGCATGATTCCCAAACACACTTTTGAATCTGTACAAAACTACCCTTTCTCCTTTGCCAGCACTACCCGCTCCCATGCCCAAGGCAAATACCCAGGCAAAAATACTTCAGCGTTTTCCATATCTATCCACTTAGTAGAATTGTAGAATCCCTACAGTGTGGAAGCAGGCCACTCGGCCCACCGAGGCCACGCTGACTATCCAAAGAGTATTCCACCCAGACCTACCCCATTACCCTATCCCTGTAACCATGCAATTCCCATGGCCAATCCACCCTAACCTGCACATCCCTGGACACTACGGGACAATTTAGCACGGCCAATCCCACCCCAACCTGCACATCCCTGGGCACTACGGGACAATTTAGCACGGCCAATCCCACCCTAACCTGCACATCCCTGGGCACTATGGGACAATTTAGCACGGCCAATCCCACCTCAACCTGCATGTCTTTGGACTGTGGGAGGAAAGTGGAGCACCTGGTGGAAACCCACACAGACACAGGGACTGCATGGAAACTCCACACAGACAGTTGCCCAAGGCTAGAATGGAACCCAGGCCCCTGGCACTGTGAGGCAGCAGTGCAGACCACTTAGCCACCATGCCACAATGATTCAAATGAAGTTCAAACCCCTAGCAGAACTGGGCCCTGGTCTTCATATTTCGGCATGATCACTCCAGCAGGTTAGCATGATAACGGTGTTTCCTGGTTTGACACGAGAGGGGGTAGTAAATAAAGGGGAGGAAGGTCTTCCTTAAAGCGAAGCTACCTTCCTGAGAATTCCTTTCTCTTGAAGCGCATAGCTTTCCCACACGCCCAGCCGTCTACCCCACAATCTCAAAGGTACGCACAAACAGCTTCCCCACAACGCCCACCGCCCTGCCCCCACACCACCTGATAATCAATTAGCCCTTGCTCTTGGCAACTGAGCCAGGCCTGAGAAGCTTGGGATCAGACTGAAGGCTGGCTGCTGACCAAACGAGAAACCTCCTTCCAAGACAGCACGTACATTTCACCTATTAAGACAGCGGTGACCGCATCACACGTTTCACAAGACGGAGAAAACAGGCAGTCAGAAGAGATTGAATATTAGAACATGAATCTTGGCTGAAATTGGAGGGATGAAAATCTCAAGATTAACATTTCAAATTAGACACTTCATCTGAACAAGATGAGGGGTCTGAATCATTTCCGGACATTGCCCTGCCGTCATGTATTTCCGGTTAGTTTTTGTTTTGCTTTGGAGTTCCTGCATCTTTGTCTGCGTTTACACTGCTTTAGTTGCATTATGCGGTTCTTGAACCTTTGAGCGAATCCCTAACCAACGCTCGTGGCTGACGAGAGTCAGGCAGAGCCACCGAAGACCGTCTCCTACCTGCGGTGGAGAACATGTTGTCAAACTCGATGATCAGGTCATCCTCCCTGTCGAAGCGGACAAGCGATTCATCGATGTCGGGGTAGTCTTCATCCAGCTCCATTTCTGAACCCTCCTCATCCTCGTCGTCCTCATCCCCCTCCTCTTCCTCACCTTCCTCATCATCCTGTGTACAAAATAGGTTATACACTCAGGTCCACGAATAAACCATTGCCTTCCTTTACTCCCCAGAGTGTTACTAATGCGGACACGGAGTAGATACCTGCTCTATCGTGGCTAAAGTCACGTCAACCTCTCCTGGTCCCTGCCCCACAGACAAACCGTGCCAGTTCGAGGGACAAACTCGACAGAACCAGTAAAACTACTCAAACCATTTAGAAGGTGGTGTGGAGCGGCAATAGGTGGAATGAAATTTTTGTTTAAAAATCTCATTACAGGACTTACTGCCCCTTGAAGTTGGGTAAAGCTACTGCATTCCCCCTTGTGAAGTGGGAACACCCTGCACATTGCCCAGCAAGGAGGGAGTTCTAGGATTTTGACCCCGGCAACACTGAAGGAATGACCGACATTGTTCCCAGTCAGGATCGTGCGGACCTTGGAGGAGATTCATTTACTTAACAATCAGAAAACTTACATTATTGAAATAGGTCTTTCAGCCCGACTGGTCTACATCAGCGATAGTGTAAGCCTCTTCTATTTCAGGATGATAAACATAGCCACTTCTTTTTTTGATTCATGTACGTACCGAGCCTTGCCACAAGGATGTATCTATACAATTCACCTCAACTATGACACCTCAAGGGAGGCTTTTTGCAGGGCTCTGAGACGAATGCAGAAGTTGGGGAATGTTTGCATTTGCTGTTTTATGAAAAACAGAGGCTATCTTCATCCTGGTTTGACCTGACTGACAAAGAGCTGAAGGACAAGGCTCCTCAAGCCTAAAACCTTGGGCTTCGAACGTCAGAAAGAGTCCATTCAAGAATGCCACCCACTGTGTTTCTTTTGGGGTCGAGCGGGGGGGAGCATTACCTGGGAATAGGCCCTTGCTCAGCTCCTGGTACTTACTGGATGGGGTGTGAAGATGATTAACCCAGACTCTAGATGCTTTCTCACCTGATCGTCTTCATCCTCCTCCTCTTCCTCATCCTCATCTTGGCTGTCATCATCATCTTCATTGCTTCCACTGCTGTCTTCTTCTTGTGTGTGCTCTTCATCATCAGGGTCCAGGATGTTCATTGAATCTGTGAAAAGGGGAGCAGGGGTGAACTGACAAATCAGACTTTTTACACAATGACAACGGGCTTCGCTGCAAGTTGAGTTGACAGGACCAAAATTTAACCAACTTGACTGAAGATAAACGATGCAGTGCTTAATCATTCACTCAAAACATTTAGCTTATGGTTTCGTACGTACATACATGCAGTCGCAATTTTACACATAGGCAGATCTGAAAGAGCAACATGGTGAGTAATCAGTTGATCAGATATTCTGATTGAGGGACAGACCAGGGGAGGATTCCCAAATTCCCTGATCCCAGGACCCAGGGGAAGACTCCCAAACTTTTCTTCCAATCGCCCCTTGGGATCGTCAACATTTGACCGAAGTCAGATATGGCCTCGGATTAATTCTGTGTTTGAAAGGCAGCACCTCTGACGTTCCAGCCATCCTGTAGTGCTGCTCTGGAGTAGCCAGAGCAACTCCCCTCCTGTAGCTCCTTCTTCACTTCAGCAAGACAACACAAACCTAACCTGTGCCAGAGTAGCTGCTGCTACCGATGTCGAAGTGGGGCCAGATTCCTGAGGTGCAATCGATTCCAAACTCTGCAGTGCACAAACAACATGAAGCAGGGAACGGAGAGTGCCAAAGGACGTACACAGCTGACCTCTCATAGTGCAGTCCTGACCGTGATGTCTTAATAGCCGGTGATTGGCCGACAAACTAAATTGGTGGCAGCTCAGCTCCCTCTCCGAGGTGCAGTCATTCTGTTAAGAGATCACGATCCGAGGGTAGTCTAAGAGCACACCTCCATGCCCCAACGTTTCAGTAACTTGGGGCAAGTGCTGTACTCGGCAGTAAAGTCCTCATGTCCTGCAGGACTCGATGTTCAACTAATGAAGGACAGTCAGTCTCCTAACAACGCTGGCATAACCATCCACATGCAGATTAATGCTGCTGCCGAGGAAAGCAAGCTTCACATTCATGCCTGGGCAGTGGTCTGCAGGGCTGGCATTCCTTACAATCCCTCCTTGCCCATCACAAGATGGCGGGGAGTAACCACAGCGTGCACAGTGAAGGTGTTCCTGCAGCACAACTAAAGTTGGGAGCTGGAGGATTTTGAACATTGAGGGGAAAGGGGGATATATTGAGTCAGTGTTCTGAGGGAGTCTCAACAGGGGTGAGGGGTTGGAATGAGATGGTACCCACATTTCCCTGTATCCTTGGACCTTCTGAAGCAGCTCTGGAAGGTACTGACAAGGGAGCAGCCAAAGTTAACAGTCTGACTGAACTGTGTGTGAAGGAATGCTTAAGACCTACTGGAATGGGCAAACTACAACAAATACAAAAAGAACTGCAGATGCTGTAAATCAGAAACAAAAACAGAAGTTGCTGGAAAAGCTCAGCAGGTCTGGCAGCATCTGTGTAGGAGAAAACCGAGTTAATACTTCGGGTCTGGTGACCTTCCACAGAACTGGTGGTGGCTGGGAAAACGTCAGTTTATATGCCAAACTACAATGCTGGATACATTTAATTAAGAGTCAATTGGGTTCAAACTGGCTGTATCAACACAGGGAGCTGGGTAAACAACGTGGTGCGAGTGTTTTTGTGCAATGTAGCTAACTGAAATAAGGCCCTCAAATCAAAGTGTAGACTTGAATTCTGGTTGAAGTTTTCTTTGGAGCAGAGTATTGGGCTGTTGAACACACCACAGATTCAAAGTAGCTACTGCAATACTTAGGAGAGGTAGAAACAGTCACTATGGTCATGGGACACGTGGGTTCCACAGCATGACACAGTGACAGAACCAAACAGCAAGTCACTGACAGCTACAGACAACATGCAGAATCAGAAGCTAACTCCATCGCTCCTCCACGATCACAGTCTCTGACGGCTGGCAATGTCACTGTCCTACTTGACCTGGCCTTGAGCTCGCAGCTGACCTCAAAACTGCCGCACTGCACGGAACGCCAACCCATATCTGCAGCAACACCTCAGATTAGCGAACTCTGCTCATCTGCTGTCGAATCCTCCAGACCACAACTGGTCCAATGCTGCCTTGGCTGAGCACTGACCTTCCATGGACTTCAGCTCATCTGAAACTCGGTTGCCCCGGAGCTGCACTCATGCCAAAGTCACCCACCAGCTGACCTGCACCAGGACATGAACGGGCTGGGAGAGAACTGAAAATTTTCAATGCGGTATCAAATGACCCCAGTTCCTCCCCTCCACCTACCCCATTACTACATTAACACGACTGCCACAGAACAGCACTCAGTTACTGCAGTAAGGAGTGGTTACCGTTCCACAGTTTCTCAGCCAACAAGGAAGTTGTGCCACCCGCCCACCATTTACTTTTGCCAGTCACTTTGTTAAGGTCAGGCAAACTCAACAGTTTTACATTGTACAGTGTCTGGTTCCACAACGCCAGTGCCAATTCCATCAGGATTTATGTCTGTATCCAACAGCTGCCCTCACGTATCTGAGCAGGCCCACTCAGGCAAGTTTGGAATTCTGCTCCATCCAAGGGCGAGGGCTTCAGAATTAATTCTATCATTTCAGCACAGCCTTGGACCTTATCCTACCACTGCATACAGGAGAGGGGTGACCAGTACATCCTAAACTTCCTCTCTCCTTCCCCCCAGGCCAGTTTCTGGGTGACCTTATTTTTTTCAATCTATGAGAAAGCAACAAGGTTGGGGTGGGGTGGGAGTTGGTGTCAAGGCAAAGTAGCTCACATTTTTGCTCCTGGGCCTCTACTGGTCCATTTCTCACTGCGTGGCTGACTACTAAGTGGCAAATGAAGGGGGATGAGGGGTGAAAGATGGAGGTACTGTGGTGGTGGTGGTGGTGGTGGTGGGAAGGTGGGGGAAGAGATGTGTGGAAGAATGCAACTACTACTGCGGAGAGATGGATGAGTTCTGGGAGGGACAGGAGAGGAGAGGAAAGGAAGCGATCAGGGACAGGGAAGGAGGGAAGGAAATCGATGAGTGGAGAGGTGGATGGAAAGGGAATGATCAAAGACAAGTCCTTTACTGTCCCAAAGCTTTGTGCAGTGCCCATCACTCATGCTGCAAACAAAGCTTTTTTTTTTCAGATAAAGAAAATGCTTTCTCTCTTAGTGAACGGATGACGATGCAGGGTTTGGTAGTTTAAGGGCTCTCCTCCTGCATAGCAGCAAAGACAGTTTTTTTTTTGTTGTACCTTCTCGGTTAGCCTGCAGGGTGGGCGCCTGACTGAGATTTGAGGGAGCCTCATCCATCAACACATCCTCCTGGGACTCATCCTCAGTACTTCTGCAAGCTGTAGCGCCAGAGGAAGGAAATAAAATACAAAGAAAAAGTGAATGCAAGCCCACGACAGTGCATTCTACATTTTCCGCAACACACCATAGTTTTGGTACTCTACGTTTGGAATTTTCCAACGCACATTATTTGCATTTAGCAATTTTAATCATTGTGGCCTTTCTTGGTGTGCGGGTATTGATTGGGATGATTGTTAAGTAGAGCATTGTTACTGGATAGTCCGTCTGTGTGTACACTTTGAGCAGAGCACGTGCCATTGTACAGTCTTAGAAGGCGCCCATTAAGTATTTTTTAGAACATAAGAACTTCCTTCACAATGTGGCCAACATTTCCAGCCCAATTTTCTTAGCTACAGCCCACCAATTTGATTCCCAACGCCTGCCTGAGCTTGTTGCTCATTACCATTCTTGGGGAAAGGCAGCTGTGAACCTGAACTGTTCTTTTCCTTTTGACACTTGATTGCTCTCGATTGCCCATTCAAAGCCTCCCCTGAACAATGGAAGGGGTTCACACTGTTAACGGGCGGCCGTAATGGGCAGAGGTCGTCCCACTACTGCACGTCGAGCGATTTAAATTCACCGTGGACCTCAGGATGCTGAACACGACCCACTGAGCTGTGGGGACACCTCTCACTCTCTGCATGGGGAAAGAACATTTGGGATTGAGGGGAGGGAAGAGGAGAAAACAGACAGGGAACAAGGTTGGATGGGGTTAGGGGGAAATGGGCGAGTGGTGGCAAAACTGGAATGAACTGCCTCCCATGCTGCCAAGGTTTCAAGGCAGAGGCATGAGGACAGGCTTTCTGGGGAGGTGCACAGCAACCGAAGAGGAACACAGGCAGACAAAGCAGCAACAAGTTACTTCACAGCACGCACGCGCACAAATGCAAACACACACCAGCAAAAAAAAAAAATAGTGTCACGGTTTTCAGAAGCAGCTACTCATTCACCTTTGGGTCACACATCACCTCTCCAACACTCTGCAAAGCAAACACAATTTTCTCGCTCCAGCGTCACCTTTATGGGCCTGACTGGAGGATTCGGACTTCAGAAACTGCTTTTATTTATAAAAAAAAGTTTATATAAAGAAAATATATACATATATATTCACAACACACCATTTGTGAATCCCAGATATTCTCTCTCAAGCACAGCTCCAGTTCGGGGTCTACGCACCTCCCAAGACACAAGGGCAGCACCCCCTCCCCCAAGGTTTTCCCAGTCCTGCTCTCCAACAAGTGAGGGGCAGGGATTCTCCGAGGACCTTCACAATTTCTCTTTCTTCACCCCACCACTCTTCAGCCAAGCAAAGGGGCAAACCCTCTCCGATTTGGTTGCACCCTCCCCCCACCACTGGCTTTCAGCTTCTTCTCAGGGCCACCTCCCCAACCCCCAACCCTGTACAATGTCACCTGCATTCCCTGCTCAAAAACTCAAAGGGAAAGTAACACGGCTGCAACTCGAGGTGGGTTCAGTCTGCGAAAGAGAGAAGACAGCTCGATGTTTCGGGCAGAACAGGGCAGGGCAGAGAAGCCCTTTATCACAACCTGTCAATCTTGTCTCACTGCAGACTCTGACCGGCTTGCTGCGGCTGTTTTTCCACTATACAGGAGTGGAAAATGTAAGGCTGCCAATCACTGGCCATTTGTCCATGCACCCCAATCCCACCCTCGTGATCACTGATTCGATTTGAATTATTAATTTCACCCGCTGATCGATTAAGACTCTTTTTTAAAAAAAAAAACAAATTCAGTCTTTGGGCAGATTTATCCACAAGAGGACTGCAGCAAGCTTGTCACCAGGAATAGGACACCACAACTCTTTCCCACAAGGAAACACATTTGGTACAATACTTTTACTCCTCGCATGTTGCCTTAAGGATGCACTGAAAATTGCGTTGAACACTTATTTCAGAAAAGGAGTTTTAAGGCTTTGTGACCAGACCTGAAAAATTGGCCGATCAACGCCTCTGGGACCTGCTGGCCATGTCTTAACATCCGGTGAAAGGGAACACAGGAGGCTCTCGAAACTGGAAGGCCCATGCAGTGCAGCCAGGGTCTCAAGGGACTGTGGACTAAACAGAGGGTGCCCAAGCATGCTTTGGGCTGGGGCCTGAGCCTATCTTACCGATGATCGTGCTGCTCACGGTCTCCACATCTCGTTCCAGCAACTCGTCGATAAGGTCCTCAAGTTCGTTCTCAACCTGGAAACACAATGACAGGCACCTCAGGAAGAAATAGGCTTTTGCGCGGCCCAGTAAAATACTCAACACCCTATGACAAATGTACCAAGGTTATTTCATAGACTTGGAGGAAATGGCAGGGGAGAATCCCCAATGGATTCATACCCTCTATCATTTCTGGCGCGATATGGACTTGCAGTACAATATCTCCGTTGGTGGCAGGTTAACCAACCAGGGATCTTGCTTCTTCAGACCCGCTGGAGAAAGGAGTGACGAGAGGAGATTCGATAGAGGCATTCAAAATCATTGAGGTGGTTCTGAGCACAGTAGACAGATTGGGGTAAATCTGATCCCACTTGTGGAAGGATTGAGAACCAGCTGGACACCAGCTTGAGGCGTTCAATAAAGGAAGCAAGTGCAATAAAAGGAGGGTCTGGAATGTGCTGCCCAAGAATATGGCTATCAAGCGAGGAACTGGATCATTATCAAAGCAGGAGAACATGCAGGGCTATGCAGGTGACTACCACCAGGCATGATGGGATAAATGGTCCTTCTGCACTAGGAAGGTGGAATGAAACAGCAAAGGTGCTTCTTGGGTGATCTCCCTGAATATTTTCCAGAAGGATTTAAAATGAGAACTAGTGATCTTCTGACAGTGCTCTCTGCATTCTGGTTTAAAAGCACAGCTTCTCTGGTGTGTTACAAGATAGATAGCGTCATACCATGATCTCTACTGTACACAGAGCTAATTTGAACTTCCAGCCCAGAAACAGGCTGTGATTGCTCATCTCAGTCCTCTTCACTACACCGCAGCAGTATAGCCTTCTATTCATTTCGCCCACATGCATTTTCCTTATAATTTTATTGCAGAGAGGGGTCAGTCAGCACATTGGGTGTGCACTGCTTCTCAGAATAAACAGTGTCATAAAGCACGGACACAGGCCCTTCCATCCAACCAGTTCATGGCGAGCATAATCCCAAACTAAACTGGTCCCACCTGCCTGCTGCTGGCCCATTTCCCCCAACCCAACCTTTCCTATTCACATACTTATCCAAATTAAATGCCGTAACTGTGCCCACACGCACCACTTCCTCAGGAAGTTCATCCCACACGCAAACCACCCTGTGTAAAAAAAGTGGCCCCTTTTTTGTTAAGGGTTAGTGGGAACTGCAGATGCTGGAGAATCTGAGATAACAAGGTGTAGAGCTGGATGAACACAGCAGGCCAAGCAGCATTAGCGGAGCAGGAAAGCTGACGTTTCTGGCCTAGACCCTTCTTCAGAAATCTTTTTTGTTAATCTCTCTCCTTCACCTTAAAAATGCGCCAGCCTGGTCTTGAAATGCCCCCCATGCTAGGGAAAAGACGCGTACCATTAACCTTATGTCTACTCCTCGTGGTTGCGTGAAAAACAAACTTCTCCTTGCATCACATTTGCTTCCTTTGTAAATTACTTTCAACTTGCACTGTCTCGTTCTCAAGCCTTTTACGAGCAGGAACAGATCCTCCCGATCCACTTGGCCCAGGCCCCTTATGATTTTGAGAACTTCCATCACATCACCATTAAGACTGCTCCATTCTAATCCCCCCTCATTACTGAAGTTTTGACTGAACTGGCCTGCGCGATTGGGGGCCCTTATCTGAAGGAAGATAGACTGGCATCACAGAAGGTTCATTTAGCTGATCCTGGGGATGGAGGGACTGTCTTACGAGGAGAGGTTGAGTTAGTTGGGCCTATTTTCGGAGTTGAGAAGAACAAGAGGTGAGCTTATTGAAATATACAAGGGAACTTGACAGGGTATATGCGGAGGGATAGACTGCCCCTTGAGTGTGTCTAGGACTGTAGGGTATAATCTCAGAATCAGCAGTCACACATTGAAGACAGAGATGAGGAGGAATTCTCTCTCTCAGGGGAGTAGTGCACATGTGGGATTCTTTACTGCAAAGGGTTGTCAGGCCACAATCAGCCATGATCTTACTGAATGGAGGGTCAGACTCATTGGGCTGAATGGGCCATTTCAGCTCGTGTCCCATGGTCTCCTCAGGCCTAGAACCACTCTCCTAAACCTCTTCTGTTTTTCATCCTTCCTAAAGTTCGGGCCCAGAATTGTACACAATACCCCAGCTGAGGCCTCACTAGTGTCTCAGGTTCAGCATAATCTCCTTGCTCTTGCACTCCATGCCCCTATGACCTGATAAGACGGGTCTACAAAATTATGAGGGGCATAGATAGGATGGATAGTCAGAGGCTTTTTCAGAGAGGTTGGTGGGTGCCTGGAATGCACTGCCAATGGAGGTGATGGAAGCAGGCACGTCAGCAACATTTAAGGCATACCTCGATTGACACATGACCAGGAGTCAACAGAAGAGACTGCGCATAGGAAATATGTAGCAGGTCGAAATAAGGATTAGGATTTGGCACAGGCTTGGTGGGCTGAAGGGCCTGTTCCTATACTACATTGAATTGTATTAATAAAGTCTAGGGTACGGTTTGTGTTATTCCATTGGACCTGCGACTTGCAATGAATTATTCAATTTCCTCCAATGATTTCATGCCTCCTTGACATAGTGATGTGCAGAGTCTCACCACGCTGGGTAACAATATTCCTGTTCAATTATCCAATGGATACTTACACCCACCACCTATACTCTTAGACTTGCCCGCAAAGGGGAAACATCCTCAACACATTGGGTCAATACGACCATAACCTGAAAGGTTGATCAGACTTCTCTTTACAGCCTGCTCAGATTTTCCTGATGGTTATAGCCTCTCAATCACGCTACTGTTTTGCTCTCCTTAATTAATTAAGGGACAGACGTGCATCAGAAGCAGAGAAGATGAAGTGCCTTATAGCGGAAAGGTTGAGTCTTTACTTATTGGCGTTGAGAAGAACGAGAGGGTGATCTTACTGAAATACCCAAGAACTGGAGAGGCAGTTTGATATGGTAGGCGCTAGAATGTGGGGGCACAGTCTCATAATCAGGGTCTCCCTTTGAACTTGTACATAGTTTTCAGCAAGTTGCATCACCGGTGAACAGTTGTTAAGAAGGCATTTAGTATGCTTGCCTTCATTGCTCAGACCACTGAGTAGAGGAGATAAAAGGTACTGCAGATGCTGGAGAATCCGAGATAACAAGTGTGGGGCTGGATGAACACAGAAGGCCAGGCAGCATCATAGGAGCAGGAAAGCTTGATGTTTCGGGCCTAGACCCTTCATCAGACCTCAGTTTAACATTCCCTTGGAGGGTCACCACCTCCTTGGGTGCTGCATCACAGCATCAGCCGCAATTTCTTTTGCTACTTAATCCTTCAGACGCTGCCCACTTCGCCATGTTTAACTTTACCTGTCAGTACCGACCCACCGCTCCTCCAGAAAGAAACAGTTATAAATGATCGACACTCAGGTAATGGGAATGACCTGTTGCATCTCGGTATAGTGCCCATTTATTGGTTAATTAGGAAGGTGTGCTTCACTCAGTTTAAGAATAGGCAGCCTCAGAATACCGTTTTATTACAAGTTTTAAGTCAGTTATTGAGGTGTAACTTCCTCAGCTTAAATGAAACTAGAATAAAACTGGTGTGGGTGTTTGGGGGTGGGGTGTGGGGGACTATTGACACTAGGGACATGGGACTGCACTTTGTTTCTGTTTGGCTTGTTTCTCATTCCATGTCCAGGAGTAAGCTTCAAAGGCCTGATGGAAGGCAGGATTCTTCATGGCCGCTTCAAATCTCTTCTGCATGTTCTGCCTCCTCTTCATCCTGGCCTCTTTAATCTTCTGGCTGTGGGATTTCTTGGCCTGTTCCTTGGCTTGTTCCTTGGCTGGCTCCGGAGCTTGCCGCTTGTCCGCATCCTTCTGCTCTTTCTCCGTCACCTCCTCTTTCTCAGTCACCTCCTCTTTCTCAGCCGTGGCCTTTTCTGCCTCCTTCTCCACCTGCTTCTCCTCTTTGGGGCTGGCAGGCTCTGCTTGGGGCGGCGATGCTGACATTATCGGGCTCTCGGGGCTCTGGCCTCCGTCGGGGGTGCGGGCCTCCTCGTCGAGTTCTGCCGCCTCGCCATAGTCCTGGGCCATGGTTATGAACTTGTTCCGGTAGTAGGCTGCAAGGATGGCTTTGCTCTTGGCTGAGAGCAGGGGTGAGTCCACCAACTTGTTGATGGCCTGGAACACGACCACGGGTGTTGCCACTGTGCTCTTGCAGGGCTCATACTCTGGAGCCAAGTACTGCGCAAAAGTGTTAGTATTGGTCATGATGGCTAGAAAGTCCTCAAAGCTCACCTCTTTGCCTGAGTTGACCTCAGTGCATTTCATCTCATTGGGGATTAAGGGGTTCTTTAAGTATATCTGCACGTCAGACATCATATTCAGGAGACTACTGACATTGATGCGATCTTGCTTGTCCCTGTAAAACATGTTGAAGACATTGCGGAAAGCTGTGACCTGCTCCTCTGTCAGGGGAGTCTCCGTATATTCCTCGTCAGGCTCCAAGATGTCCACGTAAGTTGCCAGGCTGTAGATTGACTGACCTAGGAATGTGGGCGGTGGGAGATGTTGCTTTAGGCAGGTGTCGGGCTTCTTGCTCTTGAGCTTCTCCCCTTTCTTCTTCATGTAGAAATACTGGATTATTTTCTTTGTGGTGTCCTCAGGGAGCATCTGTGTTTGGATGAACTTGGATAGGATTTCAAAGAACACGGTGTTGTCTACGGAGCCCATCTGGGGTTGCGGGCCCTCGCAGTGATCTGGCAGCTCCTTATAGAAGAGGAAGAAGAGACGGGTGTTGGTCACCAGCTTCAGGAAGTCGTCGAAATTTGCTTCCCCATCCCCATTTGAATCCAGTGCCTCCAGGATGTTGTAGATGTCGACTTCCTCCACCGGGATCTCTAGGGCCTCGAGTGAAGTTTTTAGGTTAGAAATGTTAATGACATCACTGTTCCCCTGCGTGAACTGTTTGAAGACCTCGTAAAAGGCTTCCCGCTGGTTGGGGGTCAGGGGAGGTTCATCGGGGGTGCCGTCCTCCTCATCCTCCTCTTCTTCATCTTCTTCATCCTCATCCTCATCCGCAAATGGGGGCATCTCACACACTGAGCCATCTGACTCCTCGTCCTCCGCCGAGGGCCTGTCCTTGTCCAGCTTCTTCTCCACCTGCTCCATCACCTTCTCCATGATTGAGGCCACCTCTGCCACCACCCTGTTCACCAGCTCCTCCACTTTCTTGCCCATCTCCTCCTCTGTGTTCAGTGCGCTCTCAGCCACCTTGTCTAGGGTCTCGTTCATGGTCTCCACCACCGTCTGCTGTATCTTCTCCTTGTTCTCCTGCTTCCATTTCTCTACCATCCTGTCCATCACCCTGTCCATCATCCTATCCATCACCTTATCCACTACTTTCTCCATCACCTTCCCCAGTCCCACCACAGCATCTTTCTGTGAAGGAGTTTCTGCTGCTACTGTCTCTGGTTTTCCTTCCTTCTCTGATTTTCCTTCCTTTTCTGGTTTTCCTTCCTTCTCTGGTTTTCCTTCCTTCTCCATAACTTGTTTCTATTTTTGGGGTTTTTTTTGAGAAATCCTCTTAGGTTCGTCCAGTGTTCTTACGGAATCTAAAAGATTCTCGTCCTTCTCCTAGAATTTGCTATTCCTTTCGGAAACAGGCCTCCGTCCCAGACTCTGGTCCAGATTGGGTGCCTTCCCCTGCCTGATTCACTTCATTCAGCTTGACTTGTTTGCACATCTCATGACATACGATACATCAAACACATCAAGGTCCGATCCTGTCCAGCCTGGACGGCCCAATCAGAGCTCTGCCTCAGCCCTGTCCTTACAAACATGAGGGCCTTTCGGTATGACTTGGATTCTTTCTGAGGAAAAGGGGCAACATACTGTGCAACTCGAAGCTGTCATTGTACCTTGGGGATGTTTTAGCAGGTCCTCCACACC
>JAHRHZ010000209.1:391848-416488 GCA_024137785.1 Ginglymostoma cirratum | reverse complement strand
TCTGATGAAGGGTCTAGGCCCGAAACATCAAGCTTTCCTGCTCCTATGATGCTGCCTGGCCTTCTGTGTTCATCCAGCCCCACACCTTGTTATCACTGAGTAGAGGAGTTGGTATGTTACACTGTGGTTGCACTGGACTTTAGTAAGGCCACTTATAGTTCCAGGTCCAGTTCTGGTCACCCTGCTATAGGAAGGTTACTATTAAATTGGAGAGGTTTCAGACAAGATTTATTAGGACGTTGCCAGGAATGGAGGGTTTGAGTTACATAGATTCAGCTAGGACCTCTTTCACTGGAGTGTAGAAGGCTTATAACGGTTTATAAAATCATGAGGGTCATCGATAAGGTGAATATCAAAAGCCTTTCCCTAGGGCAGGTGAGTCCAAAACTAGGGGCCATATTTTTAAATTGAGACGAGAAAGATTTAAGGAGGACCCGAGAGGCAATTATTCCTCAGGGGTTGATTCGTATGTAGAATGAACTGCCAGATGCAGATACAGTTACAACTTTTCAAAGAATTTGGATAGGTACACAAATAGGAAAGGTTTAGAGAGACATGGGCCAAAGGCAGGCAAGTGGGACTAGTTTAGTTTGGAAAACTTGGTCTGCATGGACCAAGTGCTGTATAACTCTCAGCAGGTGGTCAGTCTGAAATTCCCACCTCTCCCAGAGAGCAGCAGAGGACCAGACCATTGAATATATTTAAGGCCGAGTTAAGAAAGATTTCGATCGACGTTATGGAGAGGGGGACAGACAATAAAATGGAGTTGGGGTCACAGTCAGATGAGACATGATTTTATCAAACAGCACAGTAGCTTCCAGGGGCCATATAGTTTCCTTCTGCTCCATTTCACACTGATCTATGTATATGCTTTTTGTACCTTCTCCAGTGGTTTTAGACACTTTTTGTAATGTGGACACCTAAACTGTGCACTTGATCTAACCAAAGCTGCACCAGTTCAATTCAACTTCCCTGTTGGTTGATGATATCCCTTGAGGAATAACCTCGTATGCCTGTAAGAGGATGGAAGGTGATGGCTACCTGCATCTCCTGGGCATTTAGGACTTCTGTCTGCCCAGTGATCACGACCGTGTCTGCTTCAGTCTCTCCATCCATAATATCAGTGTCTGCCACACCAGTGGGGGCCTGGTCTCCCTGTGTCTCAGTCTCTCCAGTCTCTCCTGAGCAATTGACAAAAGATTATTATTTTAAAAAAAATCAGTTCAGTACTAGTGATCATGCAAGAAATCAGCACTAAATTACCCATCTTTAATGGTTCCATGTAGCTAAGATGACACGCCTATTAACACTGAGCGCACAGGATAGAATTAATTCTCTGCTCAGGACCTTCTGACTTTGCAGCCATTAATGTTAGAGACATCAGCTGCCTGGGCCCTAAAGCTCAGGAATTCCTTCCGAATCTCTCTACCTCTCTTATTTGTTCTCATTCTGGTGGACTTCACATTAAAGGACTGCAAAGGTGTGTACAACAGTTACATGACTGTTTTTCTTGAAAAGTGTTTGCAGGCTTGGATTTTGCAGTTGAGGAAAGCCTGCTACAGAACAAGCTGCTCAACCAGTGTCTCCTTTGTAGGAAGCACCTTTGTATCAAGTTCAGGAAGAGTGACTGAAAGAACTTCTCAGCGTCGTAATTTCTGAGCAAGCAGCATCTGACAAGAACCCAGTTACAACTGTTATTAATAACTACGCTTTCCGAAAGACTTCGGAATATTCCAGGCCTTATTCTCCCTTTATCTTCAACAGAAACTGCAATTGGCCAGAAAGTGTCTTTCATTTTGAACTGAATCTCTGTAGACAGAAATCCCTACATTACTTTCTGTGGATTAGAAGGGCAAGCATTTATATTCTTGTGTTACAAGTTACATCTGTTAACTAATTCTACACCTTCACTCAATGGGTTCTCTTGTATAATAAGCTGGTTATCATAACTTGGTTAATACTGCTTTTCGATTCAGGTCGAATAGAGAGAGAAAGTATATGACTGGCCACGTTGGTACTCAAGCAACAGCGCACTCCTCTGAACCCATTCATAATCCCATTAAGAGATAGTAAGAACGGCCGATGCTGGAGTCGGAGATAACAGAGCGTGGAGCTGGAGGAGCACAGCAGGCCAGGCAGCATCACAGCAGCAGGAAAGTTGACGTTTCGGGTTGGGACCCTTCTTCAGAAAAGAAGGGTCCCAACCCAAAACGCTAACTTTCCTGCTCCGCTCCTCCAGCTCCACACTGTGTTATCTCAATCCCATTACGATGCTCCTCACACCTTCACACACCCACACCTTCAAGACAAGTTTCCTAATGCTTCATGCGACTCAATGACTGATTTTGCTTGCTAATGCTCCTGTGAAGCATCTTGGGAAATATTACCAGGTTGAAGGCCCAATAAGAATGCAATTCTTCGCGAGAACAGCATTTACCAGAATCTGGCTGGTTGCCATTAGCATCACCGCTCGTGATGTGTGTATCCTGCTCGGATTTGTTCTTGCTCGAGGCGTTCTTGCTACTAAAGAGGCTGCTCGGCTGGTTGACGATACGAGAAAGCGTCTCCAAAGGCTTCAGCGCAGCATTCACCGTGTTCGCCATGTTGGGACTTGGAATAAAGAAAATAATCCACATTTGGAAATCTCACCAAAGGGCCTCCACACCTTTTAAGCACAGCACTGAAAAGCATATAGAGTATAAAAACAGGACAGCAGACCTAACAGGCCTGGGATGGTGCTGACACTTTCAAGTAAGCTGGGTCCACAGCCCCACCTTAATCTCATCAACTTCCCATCCTTTCTTGCCTCCTGTTTCCCCAAACACACCAAGACTATTTACCTCAACTGGGTAACCAGTTCCACATTTATAGCTCTCTCCAGTGAAATAGATTTCTACTGTATTCCTGATTGAATTATTAGTGACAACCTTGTGCAGACAGACCCCCAAGTTAGTCATCTAAAAGTGAAAAGAACTTTGTCTGTCCCATCCAATCTGTTCATCACTTTAAGAGCCTTTGTCATGTTTACCGCACGTCGATTCTAAACTAGTGTAAAACAAATTTGTTCAGTCTTTGACTGGTATAAGTCACCCTTATCTCTTCGGGCAAGCCCACAGCCGATCAGCAGAATCTGTTGTTAATTAAGCAGACTGCTAACTGAACAATTTAATCTTACACCAACTGCTCCTTCCTTCAGTCCCAGCAAAGTTCCCCCCTGAAACCTGCTAGAATGAAGCAAATTGTTTTAGAAGGATGAGTTGTCTAGTTGTTGCAACAGTGGGCAATGTCCCAAGATCGGGTACCTTTCCCTAGTGAGGAAGGCTTTCCCAACTGTACCTAACTCTTCCCAGGCAAACAGGTCAGACCTCTAATTCAAGAATCACGACTAACACGTAATAGTAGGTCTGATGGCACCTACAATTGTCTTACAAAGTATTCAAGATCATAACAAAGCTGCTCCAGTGTAGAGGAAGCTTCACTCTATACCTAACCCTTGCTGACACTGTCCTGGGAGTATCTGATGGGGTGACAGTGTAGAGAGAGCTTTACTCTGTATCTAACTCCTGTCCTGGATGGATAACAGGTCTATCTTGTGCAGCAGTTCCCTCTTGAGCCTGGGACACAAAACCTCTCAACCCGTTAGTTCAAAAGGTGAGAATGCACAGATGAGTCTCAGCGACCATTCGGTATTAGGGAGCACCAAGTGGGGCTGCAGATCTTCAACAAAACATGAAGGCCCCCAGTCAGAAGACTTGGAGTAGAGAATAAGAAACTCTGCTACCTGGACAAGTCGAGACTGTGAGGAACTCTGGCCAAGTCGTTCACAAGTCCCTTCTTCAGGAACAGTCGGATAATGTTGTTCATGCCATTGTGTTGCGTTTTGACGGCATTGCTGCTGTAGAAGCTGGAGGTAGACGGGCATGACTCCATGATGGTGCTGATGATGCACATCACAGCTTGCAGCCTGTGGGGAAAGTCAGTGAGTGGAACAAGATTAGGGGGGTGGCCCAGTGACCCTACAGGCCACACAAAGAGCTACTGAATCCACGAGCCGTTACCTGGCGTGTTTCTCGGTGCTCTCCGCCATAGCCAGCGCTCGGCTAAGGGCCGCTTTGACCTCGTTGACCAAGGCAGCTTGTGCTTCAGTGCTCTGCGTCGCTGCTGCCAGACTGGCAAGGAAGAGCCGGGCCAGTGCTGGTGTGTCTTTGTCTCCCACATTCTGGGTCTGGGGCAAAAGGTGATCCAGGACAAAAGCCAGGACGCTGCAATCCTGCAGAGAGACAGAGACAGATACAGATAGAATTAGCACCCTGAGGTGAAGACAGAATAAACAGCTTCCCAGACATCACCACCACTGCCAAAGTGGCACGTCATCTCGACTCAGAGCCACAGAGACGTACAGCACGGAAACAGAGCCTTCGGTCCAACTGGTCAATGCTGACCAGATGTTCGACACTAACCTAGTCCCATTTCCCAGCATATCCCCTGGCCGGTATTCCTCTAAACCCTTCCTATTCGGGTACCCATCCAGATGCCTTTTAAATACTGTAATTGTACCAGCTTCCACCACTCTCTCTGGCAGCTCATTCCACACAACCACCCTCTGCATGAAGAAGCTGCTCCTCAGATCCCTTTTAAATCTTTCCCCCTCTTACCTTAAACCTATGCCATCTAGTTTTGGACTCCCCTACCCCGGGGGAAAAGAACTTCACTATTTACCTTATCCATGCCCCGCATGATTTTATAAACCTCTATCAAGTCACCCCTCAGCCTCCGACACTCCAGGTCAAATAGCCCCCAGCCTATTCAGCTTCATCCTATAGCTCAATCCTTCTGAAACTGGCAATATCCGCGTAAACCTTTTCTGAACCCTTTGAAGTTTCACAACATCTTTCCTAAAGCAGGTGACCAGAAGTGAACTCCAGAAATGGCCTAACCAATGTCCTGTACAGCTGTAACACTCGTCCCAACTCCCATACTCAATGCACTGACAATAAAGGCAACTGTACCAAATGCCTTCTTCACTACGACTTGGAATGACATTGGTTGTCCCTTCACCACCACCGGTCCCAAGAACCCTGAACTCCATCTCGACCTGCGCTGCAGGTGCAGCTATACTACACCGAATGCAGCCGTTTAAGGTCACGGCTTCTCACCGCCTTCTCAAGGGGTGATTAGGAACTGGCAACAAATGCCCGCCTCGTAAGTGATGGACACATCCTCTCCTAGTCAGAGTCATACAGTGTGGAAACAGACCCTTCGGTCCGATCACTCCATGCTGACCATAATCCCAAACTAAAATAATCCCACTTGCCTGAGCTTGGTACACCTTTCCTCTTCATGTACTTATCTAAATGTCTTTTAAATGCAGTAATTGTACCCACATCCACCACTTCCTCTGAAAGTTCATTCCGCACACAAATTACAAAAAAAAAAAACAAAAAAAAAAACTTGTCCCTCATGGCGTTTTGAAATCCTTTTCTCTGCTCATCTTAAAAATATGCCCTCTCGTCTTGAAATCCCCCACTCTCGGGAAAAGACACCTAGCAGTCACCCTACCTATGACTCCCCACACCCATGATTTTATAAACCTGTATAAAGGTTACCTCTTAACCTCCTGTGGTTCAAAGAAAAAAGTCCCAGCCTTTCCAACCTCTCCTTATAACTCAAAATCTCTACTCCCAGCAACATGAAGGTAATTCTTTTTTGAACCATCACCAGCTTAATAATATGCTTTCCATAGAAGGGTGGCCAGAACTGGACACAGTATTCAGAAGAGAACTCACTAACGTCTTGTACAACCTCAACATGACACGCCAGTTCCTATACTGAAAGGTCTGGGCAATGAGGGCAAGTGTGCTAAACGTCTTCTTCACCACCCTCAGAAGGTAGGCAATTCAGCCCATCAGTCACTCTCAGAGATTAAATCTCAAGGGAAAAGTATAAACAACACAATGTGGAAAACTGGGAATGACCAGAAGCTCCATTCTGACCACTTATCGTTCAGCAAAGTCCAAACAGCAGGGGGTATGCGCCCCATTCAGCTGTTGGTAATGAGGAGTAATAACTCTCAATGAGGCATCCCATCACATTTTACAGACAGCACAAACTGCTTACAATTCAACACGCAACCAACGCATACAGCAGCCTGCCTTGCGTACGTACATACGTATACAGGTGAATTAGGAACAGTAGGTTGCTCAGCCCCTTGAGATCATTCTGCCATTTACCAAGATCATGACTAATCTTGTTGGCCCACATTCCTGCCTACACACCCCCACCCCCTTGCTCAGCAAGAATCTATCCATCTCTGCTTGGAAATATTCACACACCACTGAGGAAGTGACATCTAAAGTCTCTCGGTCCTGGGGGACACCATTCCTCCTCACTTGTGTCTTAAATGGGTATCTCCTGGTTGTAGATTCCTCTACAACAGAAAACATCCTTTTCACTCCCAACCTGTCAAGATTCCTCTTGGATTTTCTGATGAAGGGTTTAGGCCCGAAACGTCAAGTTTTCCTGCTCCTATGATGCTGCTTGACCTGCTGTGTTCATCCAGCCCCATGCTTGTTATCTAAGATTCCTCTTGGGACTGGATGTGATTCACTTGCGGCACCTTCCTCTTATAAACCTCAGCGGGTACAATCCTGGCATAGAACAGTACAGCACAGGAGCAGGCCCTTCGGCCCATTACATTGTGCTGAACATGACGCCAAATTAAACTAATCCCTTCTGCCTGTCCTTGGTCCATATCCCTCCATTCCTTGCATATTCATGTGCTTATCTAAAAGCCCCTTAAACGCCCCTGTTATATATGCCTCCACCACCATTCCTGGCACTGCATTCCACACTCCTACCACCGTGTAAAAGAAACTTGCTCCTCAGATCTCTTTTGAACTTTCCCCTTCTCACCTTAAATGTATGCCCCCTAACATTAGACATTTTATCTCTGGGGAAAGGATTCTGACCGTCAATCTCTGCATCTCATAATTTTGTAGACTTCTATCTAATCTCCTCTCAGCCTCCACCGCTCCAGAAAAAACAACCCAAGTTTTTCCAGCCTCTCCTTATAGCTCATACCTTCTAATCCAGGCAATTTCTGGTAAACCTCTTCTACACCCTCTCCAAAGACTCCACATCCTTCCTGTGATGTGATGACCAGAACTGAACACAAATCTTTAAGCGTGGCCTAACCAAAATGTTATAAAGCTGCAACATGGCATCCTGACTCTTGAACTCAAATTCCCCGACCAATAAAGGCAAACATACCATACGCCTTCTTTACCACCCTGTCTACTTGTGTGGCCATAAGACAGCCTACCCGTTGTAGGTATAAGTCTGGTAAACCCGCTCTGAATTACTTCGAACATATTCACAGCCTTATGGTACTGGGGGCCGTGGTTCTCTCACCTCTTTAATGAGCTCAGACTGGCCAGCTGTATAATTGTATCCAGCTATCAGGGTGGCAATGCCAATGTATGAGCGCACCAACTCGGCCAGCAGCCTCAGGATAGTGGATGTCGGCATGAGTGGTTTGCTGGCTTTTGCCTTCTGCTTCCCGTCCTCCGAGGCTTTGTCCCCATCCTTGTCCTTCTTGCCATCCCGGTTCTCCTCTGGGGTGGAACCTGAGCACAGAAAGAGGGTAGACAGCTTAATGCAAGCAACACGGATAAACCTTGACTTGAGCCTGCAGCACCCAAAAAAGAACACTAACAATTTGCACCCATACAGCTTGGGCGTAGACAGAAAACATTGCCCACGTGCAGTCAGGCCAAGGGAAAGAAGGAGTTTGAGTCAAAGGGGGAGTTATCAGACAGGGTAAATAAAAACATCGTTGAAGAGGGGGTCCTTCGAGGAGCAGACACGGAAAACAGGAGAGTTTGGAGTGGGAGAGAGACACATTGAGCCCCAAGGCACACGAGGAGGGATTAATGATGGTCACAATCCTAGACACTGCCCGAGTATGGAAACTAATTGAAGAGGCTAAGCTGGAGAGGTGTATGTATCTGTGTACGTGTATGTGTATGCGTGCGTGTGTGTGTGTACATGTATGTGTAAGTGTGTGCGTGAGTATGCTTGCTTTGAGTTAGTGGGGGTCGTGGGGAGTGAAAAGGAAGACAGAGGGGAGCACTTGGTAGAGAAAAGGGAGTTTTTGGTAGTAGTTTGGTGAGATTACGGACACAGAGAGGGGTGTTTTCCACAAAAAAAAACTCAAAGGGAAGGACAGTCATGAAAACTGAACAATTTCACATGACAGATGAGGGACATTAGACAGCAAGGGACCTTGGGGAGGTGAAGAAGTCAGGTAGCATTGTGTGTCCATCAGCATACATGTACAAACTGCACTGATCAGACCACTACCTGGCTTAATCGAAACAAGTCCTAAATTTTAGTTCGCAATGAACTGGAACACACTCATTTTCAGCTGCTAAAGCTTCCTTGCCCTCATCAGAACAGAACCAAGAATGTCAAATTCTGAAGGAATGAACAATTTATAAATGCTCATTGCCAGGAATAAAAAGGCATGCGACGTCTCAGCTTTCCTCTGAATTGTCGAGACAGAATCATAACAGCAGAGGGAACGACAATTTAGATGAAAAGGGTGAGAAGAGGCTGTGATTGGCCAGCTGGCAACTGGACTCTGATTGGCAGAGACCGCACCATGGAGAATGCATAGGAAAGTGCACAAAAAGGCCCATGTGCCCACTGTGTGCGGAGAACACACCCAGGCAACGTGAGAGTTTTACATTAAACAAAACCGTGGAGGAGTGACAATATTTCCCTGGAGAACGGCAACATCTCAAGCAGTCGGCACCCTCCTCTCATGCCCAAGAAATAGCTGTCACCACAGAAGTTTGGAACATTTAGCTTTGAGGTGGTGAACGATGACAAATATTGAAGCCATTAACAATATTCTGACACCAAGCTGCTGAGTTGGAAAGGCTTGAAATGAAACAGCAGCCTCAACAATCTCAACACGCCCAAAGCCATTTTATAGCCATTACTGTTGCACTGTAGTCCCTGCTGCAATGCAGGAAACACAGCAGTCAATTAGACATCAGGAGGCTTACCTTCTCCTTGCGATGTGCCGGCTTGATTGGAATCGGTCGCTGCACCATCAGCAACGAAGACCTGGGTCTGCAAGATAAAACAGAGTTAACACAGACCACATCACTCAGGGATCAAAACCATCCCATCATTTACATTTTGCCTTAGATAAGTTGGTTCCTATGAAGCTTTGCACTGGAAAACCAAAAGTATACAAGACTGAATTGAAAGCTTGGTTCCAATTACAATGAGCATCAATATATTTGAAATTACTCTTTCAGTTAAATCTTACAGCTAGCGACAGACCTGGCCCCCACCGGTACTGCACCCCAGCGTTATACAGCAACAGACCTGTCCCCACCGGTACTGTACCCCAGTTGTTATACAGGGACAGACCTGTTCCCCACCGGTACTGTACCCCAGTTGTTATGGGGAACAGGTCTGTCCCTGTATTGGTACTGTACCCCAGCGTTATACACCGTCAGACCTACCCTCCCTAGTACACACTGCTCCACAGGCCCCACCTGGAGACAGACAGTCCCGAACCTTCGGATACTCACGTTGATGGTGAAGCTCTGCTGTGAGTCGAAGTCACTGCCCTGCCGTGTCAGTGAGCGGTACTGCTGGTACATGTCATCTCCCACGTCCTGCAGCAACTGACTCAGCTCCTGGTTTACACTCACCAGCTTCACCTCAACCTTCTCAGCTGCAGCCAGGGGGCAAGGAGAGAGAGTAAAACATGGTCAATAAATCCAAACCTGCCACAGTTTCAACGTCAATGTGCTTATCTAGTTCAATGCCACACCCCGAAGCTGCTGAGTCATGCCTCAATACAGGAGTTGACCAAAGTTGGGCAGGCTTAGAACTCGTGTGGGAGCTGCAGTGTAGCTGATAACCCCTGAGCCTGCGACCACCCCCCACCCCAACCACAACCAGGAGATGTGCAGTAGCTGCCACTGAATATCTCACCCCCGAGCCCAATTCAGAGGCATTCCATCATAGGTGCTGTCAAAATCTTACAGGAACAGGAGTAGACCATTCAGCCCCTCAAGCCCATTTCATCATTCAACGAGATCATGGCTGATCTGTTACTCAAGTCCGCATTACTGCTTTTGACCCATACCCCTTGACATCTCTGCTTAACAAAATTTTAAATCAGGGTGAGAAATTTAACAACTGATCCAGCATCCATTGTTGTTTGTGAGAGAGAGAGAGTTCCAAACATTTTCTTGTAGAATTGCTTCTGAACATCTCTCCTGAACAATCTGGTCCTAAATGTCAGACAATTCCCCCAAACCAGTTGGAGGAGTTTATCTTTATCTACTCTGTCTTTTCCTGCTCATGTCTTGCTGCTCCCTAACTAGTAGTATCTGTGGGAGCACCACTACGCACACTGACAGCAGTGGTCCAAAATCGTGGTCACTACCAACTTCTCAAGAGCAAACTGGGATAGATTCAAAGTGCTGGCTTTGCCAGCAAAGGCCTCCTACTATATAGGTGTGATTTGGGAACTGGGATTCTGAAGTAGAGGAATATCAGTGTTTGGCTTTTGATCACAAAGGTTGGCGGGGGTGGGGGGCGCAGGGGGAACGTGGTGGTGGTGGTGGTGGTGAAGACAGCGTGACAAAGGAAGAGCCAGAAGCAAGTTCAAGCTGGCCAGAAACAAAAACAGACATTGCTGGAGAAATTCAAGAGTTCTGGCAGCAGAAGAGAGTGACTTGCTGGGCCATTCTGTCAGGAGAGACAGAATCAGAGCTCATGCTTCAAGTCCGGGGGCTTTCCTTCAGAACTCCGTCCTCAGCTCATGGGACCTGAAACGTTAGCTGTTTCTCGCCCCACACAGATGCTGCCAGACCTGCTGAGTTCCTGCAGCAATTTCAGCTTTTGTTTCAGATCTTCGGCATCCGCGGTTTTATTTCAGACAGACAGAAGTGGGTTTAGTTCAGAAGAACAGGGGTGCTCAAGCAGCAGACCAGAACTAGATGGCAGTACTTTCAAACTGGCATCATTCTTTTAGGACAGAGATGAGAATTCTCTCACTTTCAGATGAGTGCGACTTTGGAACTCTGCCTCAGAAGGCTGCGGAGGCACGGTCATTAGATAATTTAAGGGAGAGGCAGATTGGTTCCCTTCCCTAGCAAGAACCTATGGTTACTGGGGGTGTGGTGGTGGTGGTGTTGGGGATGGGAATAGATGGGGTCAGCCACAGTCTTAGTGAATGTTGGAGCAGTTGCCTTTAAATTTGAATGCTTCGTTTTCGATTCTCAAGAGTGAGCAGGGCAAAAGCAAGAGTCAAGAGCCAAGAGCCAATACCCAAATCAAGAGGCTCACTGAGGATGACTAGACTGTACCAGTGTGGCAACAGAGGTTACACCAAGACGACTGCACCCACAGTTGAGAACTGTCCACAGCAACACCAATGACAGCTACTGGATCCTTCAACCAATTCTTCCTATTTATTAATGGTGTGTGGCCTTTTGGTCCCTCCAATTTCAGAGCACTGGACAAAGCCTTCACTGGGTCAGTTCTTGATGTGCTACCAGGAACCTCCTGTGCAACAGTGCACAGAGTGAAATTCACCTTCCTCCGAGCCACGGCACAAGGGGACATACCGTCATCAGGAGCATGGTAGGCCGACAGTGCATTCAACATGTCGTAGATGACATCTTTGATGGTATCAGGAATAGTCGGGAGCGGGGAAGGCTTCACCGGCGTCGTTTTGACCAGCTGCACTGCATTGGGGCCCTTGATGCGCAAGTTCTCAAACTCATCGTCAGAAGCTGAAAGGACAAAGAACAAAATTACTTTTTAGTTCAAAAACAGAAGGTGAAGTCTGGCGGTTAAACAGTATAATCAGGAAGGCAATGGCCTATTGGTATTATCGCTAGACAATTAATCCAGAAACTCGGCTAATGTTCTGGGGACGTGGGTTCGAATCCCAATGGTGGATTTTGAAATCAATAACAAGTTTAAAATCTGGAATCAAAAATCTACTGATAGCCATTTTCTGTTGTCAGGAAAAACCCGTCTGGGGTCACTGACGTCCTTCAAGGAAGGACCTCCACCGTCCTTGCCCAGCTTGGCCCACGCATGATTCCAGAACCAAGGCAAAGCAACTGGCTCTAAACTACCCTCTGAAATGGCCCAGCAATTCACTCGGTTGTATCGAATGACTGCAATGGTTCAAGAAGGCAGCTCACCACCCATCACCTTCTCAAGGGCAACTAGGGACCAGCAATAAATGCTGGCCAGCCGTCAACACTCACGTCCCGAGAATGATTTAAAAAAATAAATAAAAAAATACCCAGGATCAAGTCCATTTCCCCACCCCATTTCACATGTTTTGATTTCCTGAGTGTTCAAAAATGTACAAACACACAGTTCTCCAGAACCAGGATTTTACTGGGAATGGAGGGCATGAGATATTTAGAAAAAAAAGAGACTGGAACTTCTTTCACTGGAGCATAGGAGGCTGAGGGGTGACATTATAGGGGTTTATAAAATCATGAGGGGAATAGATAAGGTGAATGACAAGGGTCTTTTCCCTAGGGTGGGGAAGTTCAACTCTAGGGAGCATAGGAGAGGAGGAAGATTTAAAAAAAAGGACGAGGGGCACATTTTCTTTAAAAAAAAGTGGTTTGTGCGCGTGGAATTAACTGCCAGAGGAAGCAAGTAGTTATGTTTAAAAGGCACTTGGGTAAGTTGAAGGATGGGAAAGGTTTGGAGGGATATGAGCCAAGTGTAGGCAGTTGGGACTATTCTAGTTTGGGACCATGATCTGCATGGACTAGTTGGACTGATGGGTCTGTTTCCACAGTGTATGACTCCATGACTCCATAAATATTAGTTTGAAAGCTGACCTGTGGGAAACAGGCCTGGTAGGGTCAGAAACAAAGTTGATGTTAACTGAACCAAAAGAGTGGCATTCAACCTTAAGTTGATTACTTCAGACCCATGAACTCTACCCCTCCAATCGGATTTCTTTTTGGCAAGTGTCAATTTCCATCTGCTTTTCATGGTTTTTGTTTTGCTTCCACTGAACACTTGGGTGATACAGAACTTGTTTATTGCTGAAAACAAGAGATGTTTCTGCCAAAGCTTTGCATCTTGCGCTCTTCAGGTCAATTTGCAAGAACACCAAAGTAAGGAAAAACAAATACTTCAGTATTCTTGCAAATGGTCCTGATTAGAGCAAGACGACAAGCTCGGACAGAAATGTGTTTGTTGCTCAAGAATAATCAACTCTTTGGCACTGACATACACTCTGGTCCAACGCTTCGTTTGTTTCCTACAATGGTCGACAGTCCCTTTTGCCTTATGTTCCAGGACAACTTTGTCATTTAATCTTTCCTGCCCTCTACCTATTTCTGACCTTACCCTCCCTCCCACCTTTCAGCCTCACTTCAGTTTCCAAGGAGGGGGGGAACTCTTGCCTCAAAACCTTTGCTGCAGATGCTGCCAAATCTGCTGCATTTTCTTCCAGAACTTTCTGTTCCAGATATGCAACATCTGCAGCATTCTGCCCTTACTCAAGAATGGTATCAATGAGTGTGCTATACAAGTCACTGATTTATGCTCTATTTTATGAAGACATTTCATATTTGATATCAATTTACAGACTTGAGTTTTAAAGGATTGTGGAAAAAAAAATTTATTTTTCCAGCAGGTTTCCCTCTGAGCCACACACCATTGTGACACATCAAATGTTCCTTTCTGCGATGATACAATGGCTTTAAGTAGTAAAAAAAAACTCCAATAAAAGAAAACAGCTTGAGGCGCCTTGGGTTTTTGTTAAAGTTGGAACAATAGAAGCAGCCTGAACAGGTAGGGGAAAGCTCTCACAGAGCCGTGATTTTTAGTTTTAGTTTATCAGTAGCAATTGCTGGGATCTTGAAGCTGGGTTCAGAAGCTGTACATCTCTCCTTCCAAGTTCTCCCCGATGTTTTTCCCTCCTGTGAGAGAATCTATCAACATGCCTATGCCAAGGACGTGTTTATGGGATATTACTAAATTGGAGCAGTTACTGTTTAGTAGTTAAATCATCTATTATTCTGTTCCGTCTTCCAGCAGAGTTAAGTTATTCCAATTCCTTCTTTCTTTTGTTGTATTTCAACTATAGTGGGTGAATAAAGTGGGTTTTGCTTAAAAATAAACCCCCAAGGCCTCACAAGCTGTTTACATTACTGGATACAAGTAGAGTATCCACCACCGCTATCTTAAAACCACTCGTCAAACAAAAAAGGATAAAATACACCTCTTAAAGCCGTACTATTGTCACCTCACCTATTGTAATCTAGGAAGGTTAATATCCTGGAACTTCCTCCTTAACTGCACCAGGGCTGTACCTATCACCTCATGGACCGAATGGGTCCCACAAGGTGGTTCCCCACCACCTCTTGGGGGCAATTAGGTGTGAGCAATAAATGCCAGCATAGCCAATGCTGACCGCAACCTGTGAAAAAACCTGAAGGAGAGCCACATTGAACTCGAAACATTAAGTCTCTCTCTCTCTACACAAATGCTGCCAGACTTGCTGCGATTCTCCAGCACTTTTGCTTTTATTTCAAATTACTAGAACCCATGGTATTTTGCTTTAACAGAAATAAAATAAAACCCACCAGTCCCATTGCCACGGGGTGCAGGCAGGGCTATCCTGATACAGTTCTTTGCCACCTCCGTGAATATCTCGGGGTTCCTGCAAGCAGCCGGTCCCAGGACTCGCAGGATGTAGTTGATCTCTCTAGAGCCCAGGCTCCCGGACACCACGCCAGAGGTCGTGCTGCCTGCCCCACTGGTAGCGGCCGAACGCACCACCTGAGAAATGGAGGAAAGAGTCACGATAAAAGAAAACTGCCACACTTTTTCAGTGCCAGGTTACCTGAAGCCCAGGGTCTGTCCTCTGGAAGGTGACCACACAAGATTCCAGACAGGAATGCCAAGCCAAAAAGGTGAGCTGTCATTGCACTGAAATACAGAAGTCAGAGCCAGCCATTGCTTCCTCAGCTTCTCGTCAGGATCATAAGACGTAAAGCATTACGTTCTGACGTGTTGCTGATCACAGCTAATTTCTTCCAGTTACCTTTGCAGGACAAGACCCAGCAGTCACAGGTATGAGCACTAAAGGCCAGTGGTACTTGCTGAGATTGACACATACCCGATCTCAGGAGAGACGCAACAGTCACAACCAGGTGGCTTTTTTTAAAAAATAAATTATTTCACGAGATGTAGGCCTAAACAGCATTTACAGGGAGTCTTTGATTTATAATCACGATCTTATACAGGGATTTCACGGGACAAAGGTTGCACTGGCTGGATCAGTATTTACAGGGGGTCCCCAATTTATGAACACAATCGCATACATGCTGAAACTTTCTACAGATCCAACGTACAAACGTTTCCTGATCTTATGAATGGCTCCTTCATATTGTGCTGCATTGTGTTCCAACTTGCAAAAAGACTCCAGAACAGAACCCACTCACATCTCAGGGACTGCCTACGCTGCCAATCCCAAATGGCCTACAGAGTTGATTGGAAATCCACCTTGCTACAGGGCTACAGTCATATATCCACCAGGCCAGGTAGGGATGGCAGATTTATTCCCCCAAAAGGATATGGGTGAACTAGATGGATTTTTATAATCATTGACAGTAGTTGCATGGTCACCACCCTCCTCAACCCCCTCCAATTAGGTCAACATTTCCTTGAATTTAAAATTTCACCATCAACTATTGCTGGATTGTAACTCATGTCTTCAGAATATTAACCTGGGGTTCTGGGTTATACTGCTACACCACCACCTCCCTATAATAATCAAACGTCAGGCAGGGGGCCTAAACTAGCACAAGGGTTCAAACCTCTAGGCGCTCAGTATGCTGACCTTGACCACCTCATCCGGGTGGAGTGTAAAGAAACTAGCACCAGCTGTCCTTCCCCATCATGGTTCCCCTGTCATTAGAGTATCTACATCCAGGGTAACAATCAAAGCCAAGTTCTCAAGGGCTCCTTGACCCAAACTGTTAACTCTGCTTTATCTCCTGCTGACACTGACCTGGCAAGTTTCTCCAGCAATTCTCGTTCAGCACATCAGCCAGGGCTTTTTTATTTCTAGGGGGCACGTGTGGTGGAAATCATGGCTCTGTCAGTGGACCTACAATCCAAAAATCGGGTGAATTGGGAAGTATTTTGTCTACTTCTGTAAATCTGTGACTACTTTGGGAACAGTGGGACTCTGATGCATAACATTTGGAGGTGGAAGACAGCCTCTCTCGCCAACTCCTACTTGCTATCTGAATCTCAGAAGGGCAGCAGGGTGCGCACTGGAGGCAAACAGCGGGGCACTCCTGCCAGAACAGGCCTGTGGCACATACCTTTTCCATGGTGTGCTTGAGTGTACAGGGATCCTCAATCACGTGCCGGAAAAGCAATGTCACCAGCGGTGTGAAGCCGTTGAAGCCAGAGCCCTGCGTCAGGTTCAAGATCATACGGGTGCTGCCCAGCTCTGCGAACATCAGGGCACACTTGTGCTCACGGGTCAGGCGCAGGCACAGCCGCAGGGTGGCGTGCAGCGTGTCGGGGTCCACCGGGACGCTGATCATGCTGACACATGACCGGATTAGCACCGTCATCTGCTCTTCCGTCAGTCCCTGGATGACAATGTCGTTTGCTTTAACTTCTTCACTAGGTTCCTTCTCTGCTGTGGCCTCGGGGACAGGCTCCACATCTTGAGCAGTAAAAAGAAACGCACAAAAATTAATGACGGTCAGGACTCTGGCATCTCGAATCAGACATTCAAATTCTCACTCAACAGCTCCTCACCAGGAAGCATCAGAAATTAAAAGAAAAGGGGACTTATTTGGCAGCTTTCACATCCTTATCAGTTGACAACCAATGAAGCAATCTGAAATGTAAAAGGCTAAAGATCAAATTGTCATAGTTTTACTGGACCATTGGGCTGCTCTCTCAGACAGCGCAAGAGAGCAAGAAATGAGTCATGGTTGTTTAACCGGAGGGTCAATGCACCTCCTCTAGTGTGCATGTCTCTGCCCCTGTACATCCTGCGTGCGTGTCTGTCTGTTTGTCTTGCTCTCTGTGGCAGTTTCTGTAAAGGCCATGTGTGTGCCTGTCTCTCTCTCAGAGAGGGGAAAGAGATTGAGAAGGATACTCCTTCGTGATGACCTTAGCCAGTATGTGAATTGAACCCACTGCATCACAAACCAGCTGGCAAGCCAACGAAGCTAAGCGACCCCTAGTCTGAAATGTAGACACCACGGTAATGTAGGAAAAGCAGCAGGCAATTTGGATCACTGACTATTTCAATGCGACCATCTCTCAATTGACTGAACTCCAGATGCTCCAACCCACACGACCTTTCCTCACAGGACACAAGGCTTCATCCCAGGAATCAGTTAACCGGACCACGGTGGCTCAGTGGTTGGCGCTGTGAGGCAGCAGTGCTAATGACCTGGGATTGATTCCAACCTCGGGCGACTGTCTGCGTGGAGTTTGCATATTCTCGCTGTGCCTGCTTGGGTTTCTCCTGGGCACTCTGGCTCCTTCCCGCAGTTCAAAGATGTGCAGGTTAGATGGACTGGCCATGGAATATTGCACGTAGTGTCCGGGTGTAAATCAGGTGGATTAGACATGGGAAATGCAGGGTAACAGGGAAAGGGTAGGGGGATGGGTCTGGGTGGGATGCTTTTCAGAGGGGCAGTGTGACATTGTTGGGCCGAATGGCCTGTTTCCACACTGTAGGGCTTCTACGATTCTCTGAACTGCCTGCACAGCATTTATACCCTGTGACAGGTGGGTGCCCACCCCACATGTACTGCAATACTCACCAGGAAAACATGAGGAGGAATTAGGAATGGGCAGTGAGACCCACATGTATTCATGGGACAAAAAAAAGTCAGAAGAGTACTGACACAATACCAACAGCATCCCAATCTAAATGAGACCCCCTCCGTCTTGACCCAACACAACACTTAGATGAAAATTAAGAAATGCTGCGGACCCTGCTTTAAACCATCCTGAAATACAGAAGGTGTGCAGTCTTTCCAGGGCCCAGGTCAGATTCCAAAACAGGAACAGGTTTAGTGAGAGCTTCAATGCTTTGAGCTACCAGTCCCACAGTCCACTGGTTGCTCAATCTATTACACTCCTAAAGACCATCACCAACAGCTCTGAAGTGAACAAAATCCTGCGCAGACACCGGTTGACGTGAGAAGGGAGGAAGGAGCTTGATTCAGGGCCCATACCGTTGGCTTTCTCTTCCTTGGATTTGGCCTCTGGCTCAGGATCGGGCTCCTTCCCTTCTTCGAGGGTTTTCTCCAAGTCTTGCACAAACTGGGAGCTGCTGCTGCCCTTGCAGCTGGGTTCCTTCCGGGGCAGGCGCTGCAGCGTCAACATCACTGGCCGTCGGTTTCCAGTCTCCTCATTCACCTGGAGGTGAAAAGAAAGATTAAAAACAGGTCTGGGTACGTGGACAACAGTGCCATGGCCAAAGGTGACAGGCCCACGGCAGACGGGATATGGGCGCCACCGGCTAGGCCAGCATTTATTGCTCATCCCTAATTGCGAATAAACCCACCAACTGTAGTCTGTCAAAGGGTGTAGCGTCCATTAAATGGAGGTGTTGTTGGCTACTGATACACACAGAATGTGCAATGCAGCAACAGGTTATTCACCACCTTACCGGTTCACAGGGGTGTTAGTGCCCCACATGTGCACTTCCTATCCCCGACAGCACCTCTCCCACCAGACACCATGTTCTTCTATTGCCTTCTTCCTCGTGTTCATGTGCAGGTTCTCCCGCTTCCCCAAAAGCGCCAACCACCTTGACCACTCTTAATTCCCACCTTGCCACCCACATTGGACAAACATACGTATGAATTAGCAGCAGACTGTAACCAGGCATTAAGTTTGTAGCTGATCTGACTTTTTTCTAAAAAATTCATTCACGGGATGTGGGCAGCACTGGCCACGCCAGCACTTATTGCCCATCCCGAATTACCCAGAGAGGGTAGTAAAGGTTCAACCACATTGCTGTGGGTCCGGAGGGAGGGGGCTCGGCACTGTGGTCACCATTAACAGCAAGCGGAACGAGTACGGCACGCCTCATTACCTGCACCATGGTGTTGAACTGCACGGTGTACCTCCTCCGGCCGGCTGTGAACCGCACGCTGGTTTCTCCTGCCCGCCAGGCTGCGTCAATGGTGCTATTATTGCTCGCACTGTAACTGCACCAACGCCCAGATCGATCATCAAACCACCTCCAGTTATTCCCAGTTGGCTGCAGATACTTAGAGGAGAAACACAGCAGATTGTAATCTTGAGACTGGGACTATTGTTTCTCCCCACCAACCACCACTCTCCGCCAATCATTAAAGACCACTCAACCTGCACAACCCTGCAACGTGCTTTCATCTACAGGGTCCCACCACCAACCAAAACAGAAAATAAAGGATGATAATGTACTAAGTGACTCAAACGGTATGAACCGAGTGTTGATATGGGGTTGGGAATGGAGCTTTGACATCATCCCTCGAGATTGTGGTAACACCAGAGAGATAGCAAATCATAGAATTCCTACAGTGCGGAAGCAGGCCATTTAGCCCACCAAGTCCACACTGACCGTCCAAAGAGCATCCTACCTACCCACCTCCCAACCCTATCCCTGCATTTCTTCTGGCTACCACCATTAACCTGCACATTCCTGGGCACTACGGGACAATTTAGCACGGCCAATCCATCCTGACCTGCACTTCCCTGGACACTATGGGGCTATTTACCATGGTCAATCCACCCTAACCTGCCCATCTTTGGTCTGTGGGAGGAAACCACGCAGACACAGGGAGAATGCACATTCACGCTCCACAGAGACAGTCGCTCCAGGGTGGAGTCGAACCCAGGTCCCTGGTGCTGAGAGGCAGCTGTGCTAACCACTGAGCCACCGTACCACCCCACGGCACGTTTAAAACGACCCCAAGGGGGCAGCGGCTGGCTGGGTTATTGAACACACTGGCCATCAACTGCATTAGGGCAGACTGGATACTGGGGGCAATATATGTTCCCTTCTGTGAACTGCATTTACAAAGTCCAACCTGGTGGCCGCGACTGTTAATACTTCTTCCCCTGGGTGCCTGCACTGACACTATCGAGCTGGCTACTTTGCTACCATTAGTGAAGAATGGAAATAGAACAGGCTGGTGTTGGATGGAAACGCTCCAGGCAGCTTCGTGGGTCTTTCCCCATCACAGATGCAGCAGGATCACAAACAAGAACCAAGCACAGCTAATTATTTGACACAATGTACTTTTTAAGCTGGACAGCAATGGTTAAGCATGTGGAAATTTAATCAGATCCAGCTCACGTACTGAAAATTCAGCAGTCACCTTGTTCATCTGCGCTCTCCTCTTGGAGGACACGGACATTTTCTCGTAGAAATCGATCAACAGCAGGACAGGAGTAATCCACCTGAGCAGAAGCAGGAATATAAAATGGGAGTTACACGTTAGGGCTCAGATTTAACGTACACAACACTGGCACGTTAGCACAACATGCTGGACCCCTGCGGCCACACAGAACTGTGTATGGCTCACCTCAAGCCTCAGAAGTAATGAGCCAGCTTGGTCTCTGTTATGGACAGGAAGCTGAGCGAATATTCAGATCTGATAAAAGGCGGAACCGACGATGCATACTCGCTCCTTTGAGCAAAGGAAATCTTTAAGCATTTACCAATTGACTTAATTTAATCCTTTTAAAAAGTGTGGATGAGCAACCACACTCACGAGTAGTCTGCAAAACCCATAAAACAATTATCTTGTGTTTTTCATTGTGGATGGAAATGGGAGTGTGGAAAGCAGTGCATTTTAAAAAGCCGGTTAGTAAAACACACTGCAAACCATGTTTATGCTGCTACTTTGTTGAAACAGCAGGGGAGGCTGCCTGCAGACAGGTTGGCAGACGGGCAGGGGGCGTGCACAGGTGAGATGTGGTTGGCAACAGGTTGCAAATTGGTTCTGGGGAGTTCTGACCAGTCGTAGATGACAAAGGCTGTCAGCCTGCCAACTCAGTAGATGAACTGTGGATGTCAACGATAGTGGCAGGAGCTTTCAGACTGTTCCAAGGGGCAGATGGTGTGTCTAACAGCAAACACCTGAAGAAAGCCAGCTTACTTTCCCTTACCAGCTGCTGTAAGCAGAGGCTTTAAAGCAGCAACTAAGACACTTTGTGGTTGGTGTATCAACTGCCAGTGCCTCCTAGGCCACTGAACAGCCTCCGCCTTCTATTCCCTTCACTTGTAACACCAACATGTTTATGCCCGCTAGTGTCTGTGTGTTTATGTGCAGGTACGTCTTACAAGGGGGTTAGGGTTTTAAGTTGCAGCATTTCATGTTAACAGTTCACAGTTGGTTACCAAGTGCCCAAAGACTCACTTGGGCGTGTGCACTTCTTTCTGTTCCTTGGCTGCCTGAAGACAAGGCTGCGCCACCTCCAGCAGCTTGATCAGGACGTCCAGGATGCCACTCGTCTCTACAATCCTGGCACAGGTCAGCTTGAGCTCCTGGAAACAGAAACACAAGCACACAGTCAGGCAAACCAGACCCGGGGGTGGGGTGGTGGGGAGGAAAACGGACACACACACACACCTTCACGAGGCAGTCAGGATCTTGGCACCTGACCACAATGCAGACGCCTTGCCCCTTCCAGAAGAGGAAGCCCATTCAGCCCATCTTAAATCAAGGTGCCCGCACTAACCCAAATTGCTCAGATATAATCTATCCACCTGACCTTCAAAACTACAATGAGGTACAGCACTGAGTGGCACTGCCAACTGACTCAACCCCTTCCATCTCTGATTTCCCTTCCACCCTACTCCCCAGGACCCTCCTGCTTTGCTTCACCATCTGCACGCTACCCCACTCCCAGAAAAACCCTCCACCCACCACCTCTGCCCCATGGAATCACCACCCCGCCAACAGAACCATATGAAGTGCATACTTCGAACAGGAGGGTAAGGAGAAGGATCCGGGTTGCGAGGTTGGAGGCCTGAGGTAGAGTGGCCATCTGGCTCGTCCATTCTGCCACCGTCTTGGTGTCGCTCGTGGTCAAGGGGAGCGCCGCTTTGATGAGGACGTTGGCAGCTTCCCACACCTGCTGGGACAAACACAAACACTGACCCACACCGCCAACGCAAGACGCACCACACAGAAGGAGGGGACGAGAAACGGGAGGATCCGAAGAGGAACACCGCCCGCCAAGGGCTGTTTGCTGGTGCCGAGATGGGGGGAAAGAATTTCTTTTCCCCTAAAAAGGGATCGAGATCTGGAACGTACTGCCCAAAGCAGTGATGGGGAACAGACGCAACTCCAACCTTTGAGGGGGAAGTCAATAAGTGAAAAGGAAGGAGCAGGGCAGTGGGATTAACTCTGCAGCTCTCCTAAACAGCCACCTCTGCTTTCGGTCAGCATTGAACAACGCAAGTACCTCCAAGCAGTCAGAACAGTAATCCTCAATATAAACATAGCGCTATCATTGCAACCACAGGCTTTGGCCTGGAGCTGACTATCTCACAATGGAACCATTAGAGATCCCGAGGGGACCTGACAGGGTGGCAGCTGAATGGGAGATTACCCCCTTGTGGGACAGGCTAGGGCCAAGGGAGACGCTGTAAAAATTATGGGTCTCCCGTTTAAGATGCAGACGAGGAGGGTTTTTCTCCTCTCACGGGTTTGAATGCGGATAGCCACTGTCAGAACCTTAAAAATGGTCTCTCACCTGCTCAACGACCTGCTTGAGGATGAGGTCCCTGTAGTCAGCGCCGTTGCGTTTGACAGCAGTCATGATCAGGTCACAAACCCTGTACACTGTGTCTGGTAACTCGTCCAGCAGGTGGAAGCAGCCTGGCAGCATTTTCTCTGTGAAGGTGTTCAGCTCATCGGGCTCGAGGGGTGCCACATCCTGATACCTCTCCAGGCTCTTCACCTCCTCCTCCTCCTGCTTCTCGCGGGCCTTGCGTTCCTCCTCCTCCTTGCGACGGGCCGCTTCCTGGCAAAGTGCAGGTCAGTGCAGTCAGAGCCAGGTGGTAAATGCACCCGGGAAACCATAGCCAGATGCAAGATATAAACCTTTGCTGTGCCAATCCCACAATGCCAGGGTTAAAGCGACACACTATGGTCTGAACCATGCTGCCCGAAGGGGCGGTAGGAGGAGATTCAAAGGCAACTTTCAAAAGGAGAATCGGGTAAAATGCTTGAAGCGGAACCACTTCACAACTGTGCAGGACAGGTCTGGAGCTATCTGGATAGTGCTGGAGAGGCAGCAAAGCGACCAGCTGTACAGCTCCTTGCACCGAAATACTGAAGCCCCGAGATGCAGGAGCAAAGACTCAAGTCCCCAACCAGGCAGCTGGTGCAATTTGAATTAATTAAGAAAACCCAAAATTAAAGGCAGTCTTAGCCACGGTGACCATGACTGGAAAACCCATCTGGCTCACTAACGTCCTTTCATAGAATCCCTACAGTGTGGAAGCAGGCCATCCTGCCCAGAGTCTACACTGACCCAGACACATCCCTCTGCCATATCCTTGTAACTCTGCGTTCCCAAATCTAATCCACCTAGTCTCCACATCCCTGGACACCAGGGGTCAATTTAGCATGGCCAATCCAGCCTAACCGACATCTTTGGACTGTGGAAGGAAACTGGAACACCCGGAGGGAACCCGTGAAAACAACTGCCCGAGGGAGGAATCAAACCCAGGTCCCCGGCACTGAGAGGCAGCCGTGCTAACTATTGAGACACCGTACCATCTTATCCTTTAGGAATCTGTTACCCTGGCCTGGCCTAAATGTGACTCCAGGCCACCACAAAATGGGTGACCCTTTGAAATGGCCTCAGCAAGACACTCAGCCACAGGCAGTTAGGGGTTGTGCATATCCCGCAGAAGAGTGAAGTTGCAGAACACAGGGGAACAGCTGATTTTTAAATCCCTTACCTCTGGTGACTCTGTACTCTGGTCCATGGGAATATCCTGCCCCAGAGACATGGCTATTGCCCTCATCATCTGATCCTCTTCAGACATACTGAGCTCCTGAAAAGATTTAGTGTCACATTCTCAGGCAGGAACAAACATCTTTTCAAGTCATGACATGCAGACTCCTCCTTTAAGCTAGAAACCTATAGTAATACATGTGATACGGGGCACGGGGCCAGAAGCAGAACCTGAGACAGTTTCAGGAAGGAATGAGTCGCTGCAGAGAATTGGCAATTGAGTGTGTTGCATAAATGGAGTTACAGGGACAGTCTCAAGACCACCAGCCTTAACCACCTGATACGTAGTAACATTCAGATTTACAATATATAAACTGGCATCATCCACATGCTTTCGCTCCCCCATACCTGTCAATATGATCCCAGCCTGCAAATATAAGGCTCCAGGTATCAGACAACTGGCAGAGTTACAGACTGAAATGTATAGAGCACCAGCCCCCTCTAACCCATCAATTAAATTGCAGCCATCTGTCATTCTACATACAAATCCCTGGCCTTAACTCACTCCCGGCGATCTGTTATTCTGTACATAAACCACCCCGAA
>JAHRHZ010000209.1:372826-391838 GCA_024137785.1 Ginglymostoma cirratum | reverse complement strand
CTGTAACTCACTCCCGGCGATCTGTTATTCTGTACATAAACCACCCCAAACCCCCTCAGTTAGATTCCAGTCTGTAACTCATTCCCAGGGATCTGTTATTCTGTACATAAACCACCCTGAACCCCCTCGGTTAGACTGCAGTGAGCCTGGTAAGACCATAAAGGATCTGACTGAGACATCTCTGCCTTCCACAACCTCCCCACAGCACCAAACCCCACACCACCAGCCCCGCCCCCGCGAAAACCAACCATAAAGTGCCTGAATAAACTGTTACTTGCCCTCACGCGTACAGCTCCTCCCAGAAGTGGCGGAGGGTGTGTTAACAGGTACTCCGTGGCCTGCTCCATGCTGCTCGTGTTCAGCAAGGCCTCCATGGCATGCTCCCTTGTGAAACCCATGTCCATCAGCTGAAAAGCAAAGAAACAATTCAATCTGGAATTTGTAACCACAATCGGGAAGGTGCTACATTGCGCTGGTTAACAAACATGAGACTGCACGGCCACAAATGACCAGGTCACGCTTAGCACCGCACACCAAAGTTCCCACACCACTCAATAATGACACTGCTCCTGGGTTTTCCACCTCACAAAATCTAACAACCAGGGGTTTTGGTCCTAGTCCAGTTTGTTGGAGAAGTTGAGCACTGGAGGTCCGTCAGGGAGTTAAGCTGCTGCCCTCTGCTAACGTGCCTACCTACACAGAGTGGGCCATCCGCCAACCATGCTGCATTTACACAGTGCCTGCAAGTGAGCAAAAGGGGCAATTAGGAAAGCCTCACACTCAGCAAGCAACACCATTCAACACTCAGCACTTTCCATTCAACAGTCGGGAACCCATTGTGGCCACATCAGGCAATGCCAGTACCATACCCTCAGCAGTTCTGGGTAGACAAAGGCTGACAGGTACCAAAGCAGGTAATGCATTTCTGGCTAAAGGGCATGAGCGTGGCCAAGAGAAAGGCTATTCAAAGACTCCAAACTGTCAAAAAGAATCAGTTCGAATTACAGCAGAAGTGTGGGATGCATGTCTATGTGAATTCACGTGAGAGTGTGTAAGTGAGAGTGAGAGAGGAGGAAGGAGGTGAAATTTCAGCTGCGGTCATCCACAAGTCTACGTACGCTTTACCCAAGAAACTGTGGCTTTGAAATTCCCACTGACTACCAGGGGATGCAAACTTGCTGAATGAGTCGGTCAGTCTTCTGGTTTCCAATTCATCGAACCCTTAATGTTGAAGCAGTCCATTCGCCCCTTCAGGTCCACATTGACCCTGTGCAGAGAATCCTACGCTATCCCTGTAACCTAGCATTTCCCATGTCTAATCCACCCGAACCTGCTAATCCCTGGACACTTTGGTGCAATTTAGCATGGCCAATCCATTCTGACATGCACATAGGGGAGGCAATGGCCTAGTGGTATTATCACTGGGCTATTAATCCAGACACTCAGACAACCTTATGGGGACCAGGTTCAAATCCCACCACGACAGATGGTGGAATTTGAATTCAGTTAAAAAAAATCTGGAATTAAGAATCTAATGATGACCACGAATCCATTACCGATTATCGGAAAAACCGATCTGGTTCACTAATGTCCTTTATGGTGGGAAACTGCCATCCTTACCTGGTCTGGCCTACATGTGGCTCCAAGCCCACAGCAATGTGTTTGACTCTAAACTGCCCTCTGGGCAATCAGGGATGGGCAATAAATACTGCCTGGTCTGCAACGCCCTCATCGCGTTAATGAATTAAGAAAAGTAATCTTCGGACTGCAGGAGGAAACCAGAGCACTTGGAAGAAGCTCACGCAGACACGTGGGACAACAGGCAGGCTCCAGACAGTCACCTGAAGGTGGAATCAAACCGGTATCCCTCGTGCTGCGAGGCAGCAGTGCCAATCACTGAGGCACTGGGCTGCCACATCTCCTTTTCCCCCCCGCTGACCCGACAGGTGCCAGAATGAGCAAGTGCAGCCCATTTCCCATCCCCATTCCCGGTCCTCACCTGCTGAAGCTGCTGCTGGTTCACTTGCGGCTCACGCCTTGGTGCCGTGCCTTCTTCCTGGGGTCCTTCCTCCTCTGTCCTGCTGCCCTCTTTATCCTTGGACAGGCGTTCCCGGATCACTGGCTCACCCCGCAGGATGTGGCACAGGATCGCCAGCATCGACTCGGCCATGCGGCCACCGTACACCTTCAGCGGCTTGCGGTTCCACAGGTTCTTGATGCAGTTGAAGGCCGCCTGGCAAAACAGTTCAGAGAAGAGTGTGAGGCAGGTAGGCATGAGGACAGCACAAGAGGGGCTGGCACTAACTGTGAGAGAAAGAGAGGGGGCAGCTGAGCACAAAGAGATGCAGGCACAAAGAGCAGGCCAAACGGCGAGAGACAGAACAAGACAGAAATTATAGAGAGGGAGGGGTCAGATACAAACAGAGATGGGGTACAAGTTATACAAGTGATCCAGAGGACTAGGATTGGAGGGTTTGAGCTACAGGGAGAACCTGGCTGAATAGGCTGGGGCTATTTTCCATGGAGGAAAAGAGGCTGAAGGGTGACCTTATAGAGGTTTATAAAATCAAAAGGGGCACGGATAGGGTGAATAGCCAAGATCTATTCCCTAGGGAAGGGGAGTCCAAAACTAAAGGGGCATAGGTTTAAGGTGAGAGGGGAAAGATTTAAGAGAGACCCCGGGAAACTTTTTCACACAGAGGGTGGTGTGTGTATGAAATGAGCTGCCAGAGGTGGAGCAGGCTGGTACAATGACAACATTTAAAATGCATCTCAATGGGTACGTGAATGGGAAGGGTTTAGAGGGATATGGACCAAATGCTGGCAATGGGACTAGATTAATTTAAGATATCTAGTCGGCATGGACGAGTTGGACCAAAGGGTCTCTTTCTGTGCTATACAGCTCTTATGACTTCATGACTCTATGACTAACTGCTGGATAGGGCATCACAAGCTTAGATCCAGTCTCCTGCACAACTGGGGGTGGAGGAGGAATAGCTAGTGCAGTCCATTCAACTTGCCAAAAGCTGTTGCGGGTATTTATTTTGCACAAAAAGACGGGAAGGAACCACTGGGGAGAGAATGCAATGAGTTATGACCTGGAGTGTGCTTGCTGCAGGGCGAAAGGAAACCGCTTCAACAGGACATGTTCAAAATGGAGAACTGGATAAATACTTCTGGGGTTTGTGGGGGGGAGGGAGGGAGAGGATGAGGAGGAGTGCTGTTGGGCTATTTGGAGGTGGGGGGGCAGAAAATGAGACTAATTTGATAGCTGTTTCAAAGATCTAGCACAGGCCTGATGGGTTCTCCTACCGAGTCCCATTGCAGGATTCTGCACCAACCCAGGGCCGGGGTGGCGGGCAGAGGAGGCGGCGGAGGAGTGGTGAAGCTTACCTTCTGGGTGACCACCAGGAACCGCAGGGCGCTGAACTGCGGGATGCTCTGGCCTCCGGCTGGCTTGGCCGGCAGCGAGTGCGGAGACTCCAGGACTGTCGTCGGATTCACCATCTTTTCCACCAGCATAAGCCAGGCATCAAGGAACTCACCAGTGCCGTCCGGAAGCTCCATGTGTTCCAGGCCTTCAGTGATTGGTACCTTCCCACCCATCGAGAGGGCCCAGTTAAAGGTCCTGGCAGGAAGAAAGAGAGTTCAGAGCTTTAAAAGTCATGCACATGGTTACAACATTCACCGCACCCACCAGGCTCATTAACCATTGCGTTTACAGTGGGCGAACGGACAGGGGATGCTATAGCCACCAAAACACAGATTTACGTCAAAGCAGATTTTCCTGCTCCTGCCAGACTTGCATGCTCACGAGGCCCCCTCATTTCAGTTTCAAATTACACTCACAACACTTGGTGAATCCGGGTGGTTTCCTCGACGGGGTTACTCACTCAAACAGGGCATCGTGTCCTCCAGAGCACAGGAATTTCTGCAGCATCAAGTGGTAAGGATATTTCCTCTCATCGAACAGCATGGGCGACGTGAAGCCCACTGAACAAATGAAGAATGTCAACCTGAAGGTACCAGATAAATGAAGAAAAAGAGAAAGAAACTGAATCTCAGGACAGTGCACACGACTTGAGGCACAGAGTGCCAGGGTGGGTGAAAGACTGAGCCTCCACAGCTCTCGACAGCAGACGTCTCTTCCCTCTGAGAACCAATTCTTGGAGTTAAATAATTTCAGTGTCTTGGACCCAAGACTAAAAATGGATCCGGCACACAAAGGGAAAGATGTTACTAGAGTCACGAGGCCACCCAACGTTGGTGAGGGGGTTTCTCAGAAGCTTCTCTGTCCCAGATCTCAGTGCTGTGGGTGTGGGTCAGCTGCAGCTCTCCAAGTAGCACCATGGCAATGACACACAATCTACTGAAGAGGAGGTGGCTATAAAACCTCACCCAAAGAGCAATAACCCACCAGCGATTGGTAGTCAAGGTAGGAAATTTAACGTCACTGCTTTCCAAACCTTTGGCTGACATCATCCCATTTTAACACCTCAGACTGCGGATGACCCCAGAGGAAACAAAGGCATTTGAGCGCTATTCAGTAGCGAGAGAATACAATAGGTGATGGCTTCAGATTTTTATTTGAAAGTGGGAGCGGGCAAACAGGCAGGGAACACTATGGCCCCTGAAACACAGATCTGCACTGGAGTGCACTGTCCTGTTCCTTCAGTTGATAAAAGCAAAACTGGCTGTGCACAAAAACGAACACCCAACACTATCTTTTCCTTCTCTAGCAGCAGTGATTGAGTCTCAGAGAGCAGCCCAACAGGTAAGAAAATTCCACAAAGGATTAATGAGGCATCACAGCTACCAGGAGACAGCCTGAGCTCCATGGGAGCCATTGCACGCTCAGAGCGGGCATACCCATCATTTAATCCGTAACAGGTGCTGGGATTACAAATCTAACACCATCATCGATCAGTGTAAAAACCCACCTGGCATGCTGATGTCCTTTAGGGAAGCAAATCTGCCACCTCTACCCAGTCAGGGCCTACCCATGACACCACACAAGGCTGGCTCCCAACCACCCTCTCAATCGGACCTGGAAAACCAGCTCACTTAGGGATGGATGGCAAATGTTGTCCACATCCCACGAACAAAGAACCAAAAAAAAATCCCAATGCCTTGCTTTTTACCCTGGAAGCTGTCACCTGGTGAAGGAGGGCAATGGCTCCTTTATGAACTCTGGAAGGAAGTTGTAGGGAGGTGAGGGAAAAACTCTTGGAATAGGGCACACAAGAGTCAGAGCAAGGCCATCCATGACAGAAGTGAGGAAATCATTGAATCAAATCCCTACAGTGTGGAAGCAGGCCATTCGGCCCATCAAATAGAAACTGCCCCTCTGAAGTGCATCCTCCCCTACCCTATCCCTGTAACCCTGCATTTCCCACGGCTAACCCACCTAGCCTGCAAATCCCTGCTCACTACGGGGCAATTTAGCACGACCAATCCACGCTAAACTGCACACAATGCACAAACTCCACACAGACAATCGCCTGAGGCTGGAATTGAACCCGGGTCCCCTGGTGCTGCCAGGCCGCAGTGCTAACCACTGAGCCACCATGCTGCCCCCAAGCATTCTAAAAATCCAAGTCATTTCATTTTACACAGCAGGGAATAGTTTTCACTTTCACCAGAGAGGAAGCAGTGCAGATGCAATCTAACATAACAGGCTCAATGGACCCATCCCCTGTTCTAAAGTTCCACCTGACTGAGCAGACTGGACACCAGCACGTCACAGGTCAGGGCTGCAGTGATGGGAGGCGGAGGGGAGACCAGCAAAACCTACCTGAAACGGGGGGTTGGTGTGTACGGTGGCGGCTGCCACGACAGACCTTTGGTCAGGAGCTTGGTGAGCGCGGATGCTGTCCCTCGTGCCGCCGGGGTGGGCGCGGTGGTGGTGCTGGCAGGGTGGTGGCTACGTCTCTGTCGCACAGGCGATCCGACGCACAGCTTGACCAACAAGCCGAAGAGTTCGGCCAGCGCCCTGCCAAGCCGCGAGGATGCTGCGGGTTACAATAAAAAGGTCATTGTCAGAAGGTTTTTGGGGGGGTGGGGGGTCAAGAATACAGTCAGGAAAAGAAACAAATGGCTATGTACAGAGAAACCAATTCCCAACGGTAACGCTGTCACAGTCCCAGAGGACCACAGGTCTGCGCTCTCAGGTTAGACAGACACAGTCTCCCCTCTCTAACAGGGAGGCCAGGGGACAAGGTTCAGAACACGGGACCTCCATGGTGACCTCAGCCAGTATGGAAACTGCACCCACGCTGTTGGTGCTACATGGCATTGCGAGCCAGCCATCCAGCCAGCTGAGCTGGGGGAGGGGTGTCGTATGCGTTATAACCAGCACCAGGCTGGATGGGACCCCCCCAGGACCCATCCAACACCCTGCTCAAATTGCTGCAACCATGGTCTCCAGGCTTATCCTTCTCCGCACCAGGCAGAATAGACAAAGATGGAGGCTGCGGGTTTTGGGCGGGGGGTGGTTGTGGAATTAGGAAAAGGAATGGGGGGGTGGTGAGGGGAACAAGAGATAGGGAGGGGAGGGAGAAGGAAACTAGGAGAGGGAGAGAGGGGTCAGGGAGGGGGGATGGCAGGGACGGAAGGGGGGGGGGGATTAAAAAAGTGAGAGACGGAGCAGGCAGTTGGGGTTTGGGGGTGGAGGGGGACAGAAGGAGGAGGCAGAGACGGAGGAGAGAGAAGGGGGAGCGAAAGAGACAGACAGACTCTGGGTGGGGGAACCCAACAGATGGCAAGTCCAGTCAGCGGTTGACCACTGACCATCTCCAGTGTCTCTCGGGAATAGCCCCAGTGAAGCCACTGTGCTCATCTTCATTAGACAACATTGTTAAAGCAGCAACACTGCGGCCATGTCGGAGGGAGTTGACAGCATCCACAGCGACTGCACCTGCCAACGCTGGATCCGTTCTGGCACAATTCACTGGCAACGACTCACCTGACAGCAAGGGTTTGATCTGCTTGATCCGTGCAGCCATGGCTGGCGTAATCTTGGACTTCCCTTTGGCATCGGAGGTGCTGGGTTCATCCGTTTCCATTGGTGCAAGGGTGTCCCCATCCAGGCTAATCCCCTCCAAGAGTCCCTGAGCTGATGCCTCCACTGTACTGTTTGCAGCGTCCATTTCTGCTTCTGAAATGCCAACAAAGAATATGGGATTTTTGGGGGTTGGGGGAGAATTGGAGGTTTAAAAGGAAAGAGAAGGTTTGGGGGGGGGGGGCGGAATTAGCGTCAGGAAGCCTTTGATTTCTTTGCAAGCGGGAGTTGGACCTCCACAATGTCTCAGAGGTCTCGTGAAACAAGAACAGCCGCATAACATGATGGACCTCCCGGTGTCCAGTGTGCATTAGATCTGAGCCAGGGTACTGCTGACTTGCACTTTCATTCACTGCAAGTCCTACTCACATATCATCCTGTGATGTCCACTGTGCCAGCCCCTGGCCCTTGACCATGCAACATCTACATTTTAAAATCCCCTCCACAACCAGAGTCCCTTCCACTATCTGGAAGCCTCGCTATTCTCAGAATCTCAGCATTGCACCAGTCCTGGTCTCTCCCAATTTAAATCGTGCCAGTATTGGTGGATGTGCCTTCAGCTCCAAACTCTAATTCACACCCCACCCCTACCAACCTCCTTCAAGTTAAAATCTACCCCTGGGATACAGTTTATAGCGTCTTGTTCTCATATCTCCGCACGGGGTCCAGCATCACTTTTGGTTTGCCAGCACCATGAAGCTTAACAATGTTAAAAAGGTGTTGCACAAACGTGAGCTGTTGTTGACTGGCATGACAGTGTGAAGAGCTCACCTGCTCGCTTCGCTCCAGTGGAGGTACCTGGTGTGGCAGCAGTGGCAGGCTTGTCCTCTTTTGGCACCAGCTTCTGCATGTCGGCCTGGCCAAACTCGCAGCCAGCTGGAAGACTGAATCCAAACAAGACAGTTAGCTTCCACATGTGCCTTCGAGTTGCACTTCATAACCTTGTGCAAAGTGTCCAAAATTCGCAGATCGCACTGCAGTGTGCTAACATCAGCAGCCCCACCGCCCCCCACAAGATCTCACTGTTGCTCGCAATCCATTTTCTCAGGGGAAGGACAGGAAAACACTAACAGGAACAGGCCTTTCAGCCTGTTGAGCAGGCTCCACCACTCCATCATGGCTGTTGCATTTTATCCACATCACCTTGTATCACTGGCAGCTCAAATATTAGAATCACTGATACTAGATGGTCAACATTCCCTTGTCAAGGGGAAGTCATATCTGACAAATGTGATTGAGGCCTTTGATGCGGTGACAAAGGCAGTGGATGAGGGTAAAGCTGTGGACGTTGTACATTTGGATTTTCAGAAAGCATTCGATACAGTGCCACACAGCAGGTTGGTTAGCAAGTTAGAATTATTTGGGATTGATAGGTCCTTGGCAGCATGGATTAGAAAATAGGAAACAGAGGATAGGTACAGATGGGCATTTCTCAGATTGGAGAGAAGTTGAAAGTGGTGTTTCCCCAGGGATCGATATTAGGACCCTTGTGTTTTCCGATTTATACAAATCATTTGGAGCTGCGTGTTGAGGGCTGCAAATCTCTACATTTGCAGATGATACTGAGCTAAGAAGAATGGTGAATTGGGAGGATGTTGAGCAACTTCAGAAGGACATTGACAAGTTGCCCAACAGGCAGACGAATTTCAAAGCAGAGAAATGAGAGATAATGCCTTTTGGTAAATGAAACGGAGAGACAATACAGGCTTGATGGTACCACTTGGAGGGGAGTACAGGAGCTGAGGGACCTCGGGGCTCACATACATCATTCTCTGAAGGTAGCCAGGCATGCTGCAGTTATTAAGGAAGTGTAGAAGGTTTATAAGTAGAGACAAAATACAAAAGCAAGGAAGTAATGCCACAGCTCTACAAATGATTAGTCAGACCACATTAGGAGTACTGCAGTCAGTTCTGAGCACGCTAAGGATGTTAGAGCCCTGAAGAGAGCTCCAAAGAGATTTACTAGAATGATGCCAGGAATGAGGAATTTTAGATACAAGGTAAGATTGGAGAAATTCAGCTTATTCTTGAAGCAGAGAAGACTAAGTAGTGATCTTATTGAGGTGTTCAAAATTATGAATAATTTGACAGGGTGAGAAAGGACATTTTGTTTCCAATAGCTGGTATGTCAACAACTAGGGGTCACAATTTCAAGATGGTCAGTGAGAGAACTAGGAGATGAGGAAAAACTTCTTTACTCAGGGCTGTTAGAATTTGGAATGCCTGCAAGAGTGGTGGTGGAGCATTCCATAGGAGGTTTCAAAAGAGAACTGGATTTATATTTGAAAGGGATGAAGTTGGAGGACTACAGAGATATGGCTGGAAAGTGGGACTAGTTGGGTAGCTCTTTCAGAAGCGGGTACAGACATGATGGATTGAATGGTCTTTTTCTGTACTGTAAAATTCTAATGACGTTGTGAATGCACCGAAGCTGCCTCCACTAATTTTCCACACGGTGCATTCCAAGACCCAACTGCTTGCTGTGTGAAAAAGATTTTTCTCACTTCACCTACTCTGTTCCAAGTCACTAAAACCTCTGGTTCTCTGATAAGCAGAGGGAAAAGTTTCTCCCAGTCCAGTCCCTTCAAGAAGGACCCTGACCCAAAATATCACCTTTCCTGCTCCTCTGATGCTGCTTGGCCTGCTGTGCTCCTCCAGCTCCACACAGTGTTATCTCTGTCTCCAGCATTTGCTGTTCTTACTTTCTCCCAGACCAGTTTGTCAGACACCTCGTGGTTCAAACACTCCCACCAAATCTTCCTTTCGCCTTCTCTTGCACAAGGGAAACAGGCCCAGCTTTCGTCAAACCTGAAGCGGTTTGTACTGAACCATTCTTGTAAACAAGCACAGTAACTGCGAGCTCAAACTGCAATAACCACATCCTGGCCAACGTCAAACAAAGTGCCGATATGCAGCAGCCAGGCAGCACAACATTTTGGCGCAATCCCCCAATGGAGGCTCGCTCTACCTTTAACTACCCTACTTGGATAAACTGCAGAATTGGGCTGAAAGGTGGCAAATGGAGTTCAATGCAGATAAATGTGAGGTGATGCACTTTGGGAAGAATAATAGGAAGGCAGAATACTGGGTCAATGGAAAGATTCTTGGTAGTGTGGATGTGCAGAGGGATCTTGGTGTCCAGGTACATAGATCCCTGAAAGTTGCCACCCAGGTTGATAATGCTGTTAAGAAGGCGTACGGTGTGTTAGGTTTCATTGGTAGACGGATTGAGTTCCAGATCCGTGATGTCATGCTGCAACTGTACAAAACGCTAGTGCGGCCTCACTTGGAATATTGTGTACAGTTCTGGTCGCCCCGTTACAGGAAGGATGTGGAAGCATTGGAAAAGGTGCAGAGGAGATTTACCAGGATGTTGCCTGGTCTGGAGCGAAGGTCTTATGAGGAAAGGCTGAGGGACTTGGGTCTGTTCTCATTGGAGAGAAGGAGGCTAAGAGGGGATTTAATAGAGACATACAAAATGATCAGAGGATTAGATAGGGTGGACAGTGAGAGTCTTTTTCCTAGGATGATGATGTCGGCTTGTACGAGGGGGCATAGCTGCAAATTGAGGGGTGATAGATTTAAGACAGATGTCAGAGGCAGGTTCTTTACTCAGAGAGTGGTAAGGACGTGGAATGTCCTGCCTGCCATTGCAGTTAACTCAGCCCCATCAGGGGCATTTAAACAGTCCTTGGATAAGCATATGGATGATGATGGGATAGTGTAGGGGGATGGGCTTAGATTAGTTCACAGGTCGGCGCAACATCGAGGGCCGAAGGGCCTGTTCTGCGCTGTATTGTTCTATGTTCACACAGTGCTTGGATTTCTGCACTTGGGGTCCAGTCTCTCCTAGTTCCTGGTGCATCAATTCCAGGAGGAATTTTAAAATCTGTCCTCTCACCCCTCTAGGATCGGGGCTCAACATCCTGAATGGCTGCACAACCCCGGGACCTCCAGTGTTTCCCAAGCTTCCAGCACCAAGAGATTCCCTCCTGGCTCCTTCGGCCTTGCTGTGGTGCTCACCTGTTTGGGGTACAAAGGGACAGTAGGACAGTGCTCTCCCACACCAGTGAGCAGTATAGTTGGCTGAGCTTGTTCAGGACATTCAGGCCCAGCTGAGAGCCCCATTGGTTCACAGATATGGAACGGATTTCACTCTGGGGAAAAAAAGCAAAGAGTCAGGGCTTGGCAAATCAATCCATTTTGCAACACCACTTGGGCTTATTCACAGATGATCAGAGACGCCTCACACGCTCGGAAATTGGACGGTTCTCACACTTATAAACCGGACCCTTAATGTGGCAAAATACCCCGGCAGCAATTGGAGTAATTCAGAATCATAGAATCCCTACAGTGTGGAAGCAGGCCATTCGACCCACCGAGTCAATGCCTCCGAACCCAACATCCCACCCAGATCCACCCCCTATGCTTTTTCTGTAACCCTGCATTTCCCATGGCCAATCCACCCGAACCTGCACATCCCTATATGCTACCTGATAATTTAGCATGGCCAATCCACCCTAACCTGCATATCTTTGGACTGTGGGAGGAAACCAGATCACCCAGAGGAAACATGCAAACTGCACACAGACAGACAGAGATGCCTGAGGGTGGAATTAAACCTGGTGCCTGGCACTGAGAGACAGTGCTAACCACGGAAGCACCAAGCTGCCTCCAAAGACTGACCTACATAAGGAGACCCACAGTCTAATTCTAAGGCACATCTCACAAGGAAACTAGCAGGTAACAGGTATCCAAGAAGAATTAAGCATGGCGGCGGTAGAGATGGCAATCATATGCAAGGAAGGGCACACGAGCGAGCGAGCAAAGCACGCAAACCAGCAGTTAACGTTGCAAGGCATTCAGCTTCCAGAACTTTGACCTCATGCCTCTTTACCCAACAAGCAGAGCTTTTGACCCTCACCTGGCCCACTCTGCAGGTGTGCACAAACATCATGATGTAGGCGTGTGCCGCAGTGAGAGCGTGCAGCAGCGGCGTGGCCTGTGCCGAGAGCGTGGCATCGACCACGTTGCCAGCATTCGCCAGCTCCCGCAGGAGGACAGAGCCACCGGGAGTGTCGATAGGTCGGTGCAGCGGCTCCAAAGACGACAGTATGGTGTCAAGCTGAACAAGACCTTCCTGCAACACCTTCAACTCGTGCGACAATGTCTGTGGGAATACGATGGGGACAAGACGGATTAGATTTGAATCCTGTTCTAGCTGATATTCCTGGCACAATACAAACTAGCTAAGCACCTCATTTAAGAGAGAGGCATATTACCAAATCAAAGAGACTCACCACCTTTTGCTAATTAATAAAAAAAATCAACAATGGCTTTACAGCTGATGGAAGCTTCTGTAAATCAGACACAGGCAGGCAGCGAGAGCACGCGCGAGTGGCACACAGACACAGAGAGCGAGAGATCTTGTGACTACACACCAGAATGGACTTGCACACCCCTGCGACAGCCTGGCACGCAGCAGAAGTGGGGAAGTCGATGGGAAGATTCGGCAGCCCCAGGATGCAGACGAGAGGCTGCAGCCCCTTCTGGGTCACAAACTCCTGACAGTGGTCATCGGTTGTGTTGTTGCTCAGGATCGACTCGACAAACTTCATCTTGTGGAACGAGAGAGATACATACAATGGTTAGGGGACACTAGATTTAAAGGTTGGAGTAGAGAGAGACAAGCTTAGTTAGAATTCTACAGGCCTTTGCTGAGAACACATCTGCAACACGTGCGCACAGTTTTGGTTCCCATGTTTAAGAAATAAAGTCCCACATTCGAGGTGCTACAGTCAAGGTTGATCTCTGGGAGGAGCAGTTTGCTGAATAAACTAGGCCAATATCCTCTGGAGTCAGAAGAACAAGAGACAACCTCACTCAAACATACAAAGGTTCTGAAGGGGCTCAGACAGAGTGGAGGCTGAGAGATTGTTGAAGAATCTAAAACACATGGGAAGACATTAAGAATAATGAGACAATTGTTTAGGGCTGAGACGAGGAGAAATTACTTTACAGAGGTGGCTCTGAATATTTGGAAACCTGTACACAAGAGGGTTGTGGCTGCTCCATCGTTGAGGCTGGGTCAGAGGGATACAGGGGGAAGGCAGGCAAGTGGAACTGAAGCCATAGATCAACCATGTCCACAGTGAATGGTGGAACAGGCTCAACAGGTTGAATGGTACACTCCAGCACCCAAATCACACACTCTTATCAACAGGCTCGGATCAGTTAAAGTGGGACGAAGCACAACTGGGGCAGAAACACAAGAGACACAGCTCGGTCGGTTACTGTGCCACCAAATTCCATGGAAGTCACGGACCAAACCTGGCAACTTTCTGCAAGCTTGGTCAGAGCATTGGGATAGTGAGGCAAAGAGGTGAGTGAGATGGTTTCTGGTCTAACCACCTGACATTTGCTGTGCAACATCTCTCAGCCAGAGCAGGCTGCACCTACACCATGCCTCAGGATTCTGGGCAGGGAAAGGGTAGGGAGTTAAGATCAAATATAGCGGCGGGGAGCAGGGAAAGAACTATGAAGGCCCACTTGTGGCAGGACTGCATTCTGGATGGGACAAGCAAGGAGGTTGCAACTTTCGACGCAGAGCGTGAATCTGAAAAGTACCAACCACAAAACACATTTTTCTTTTATTTCCTTCACAGGACAAGATCTAGCAACTATTGTCCTCTTGACTGCCTCTTAAGGCAGCAGTGGCGAGGCGCTTTCTTGAACTGCTGCAATCCACGTGGTATAGGGCCACCTGCAGTGCCGTAAGGGACGGGGATTCCAGGTTTCTGACCCAGTGGCAAAGTGAAGAAACAGCCAATATTGTTCAAAGTCAGGAAGGCATATGCTTTGAAAGGAAGTTTGCACTTGACGTCCCGTGTGCAGCTATGGCGTATAGATACTAGGTTTGGAAGGTGCAGCCAGTGAATACTGGCTCAGCTGCTCGAGTGCCTTTTGTAGATAGTAGACACTGGTCAATCTTGTGTTACGTTTTCCTTCAATGGGATTAGGGGAAGTCAAGTTGCATACAGCCAGAAATCAAAAACAGCACAAAAGCTGAACTGATCATAAATTCAGATCTATTTGGAGTGAGCAATAAATGCTGGCTTAGCCAATGACACCCACAGTCTGTGAAACAACAGTAACTGTAAAGGTGCAGCACTGCTGGGGACGGGTCTGTCGCTGTATAACACTGGGGTACAGCACCAGTGGGGGACAGGTCTGTCACTGAATAACACTGGGGTACGGCACCAGTGGGGGACGGGTCTGTTGCTGTACAACACTGGGGTACAGACTACTGGGGTCTGGATAGGTAACAAGTCACTTACCACGTTCAGTATGTAATCCATCAGTGGGATAGGTATCCTCTCCTCCGTGCCAACCACTCTGAGAATTCAAAAAGGAAAAAGACAATGTTTTGGGAAGCATTTAAAAGAACCAAGACAGGAATCGTCTCCAGTCAGGGACCCACCCAGAGCCAAAATGGGCCTTGCTATAATGATGTCCAAACAGTCACTGTACCGAAATGATTTGAGCAGCTCTCGGGTGTACATGCGCAGAGAGAATCATACAACAATGGAGGTAATTCTGCCCTCATGTCAACGGAAAGCTCCAAAAAGCTAGCAACCTGTTCTCCTCTCATTGCTTCAGTCCCCTCCATATAGGGATTAAACCTCGTGTAAGTCATGACTGAGTCTGGCCCCCTCTTCCTTTCCAGACAGCATCTGAGAAGATTTCTCAGGTCCCCCAAGCTTCTGAGGGCCTTCATTTACAGAGCTCCCTAACAAGAACAGTTACTGAGCAAACAAAATCTCAGCCACTTAGCTCCAATCCTGCTGTACCATGTAATAAAGATGTGGCCAATCTATGTTTACAGTCTGAATGCCAGGTTCCCGTTCACCCACAAGAATCAATCTACCTTCACCTTATTCAACCATCTCACCTTCCCTGACTTCAGAAATAGTGTGTTAAAGTCACACAATGCTCAGAGAAGAACATTTCCCTCCATCTGAGTCCTAAAAGGGTGGTCGTGAATTTTAAAACAATGTCCACTCACTGCACTCACCCAGAAGAGGAAACATTCATTCCATGCCCATGTTGGGTAGGCCATTCAAAATCTCGCCCATTTCCAACCTGGAGTCACCCCTCACTCTTATAAACTCCTCCTTAAAACTCCCGAAACCAGACGTGATTCTGATCATAACCAATAAACTGCCTCTAAACACTTTTAGCAACACAAACCCGGCAGCAGTCTTGCCCCACAACAATTTAAGCAGCAAAGGTTAACTGGACACACAGCAACCTAAATGGATGCCCACTGCAGATGGGTCAGACCTGCAGTTTTACACCTGCTGGGGTGCTCACACAGGGCTAGACCGTTCCTCATTGGGAGGGGCGCAGGGGCGGGAGGAGGCGACAGATGGGGAGGGGTGCAGGGGCGGGAGGAGGCTACAGAGACGGGCGTAGGGATGGGAGGTGACAGAGACAGGGAGGGGCGTAGGGGCAGGTGGTGGTGACAGGGACAGGAAGGGATGGAGGGGTCAGAGGTGACAGAGATGAGGATGATCGAATGGCTGAAGGAAGTGACAAAGGCAGCATTGAGCCAAGGTGACCATAATGGATGAAATGCATGATCTCTTGTGCAGTCAGCCTGAATATCTGTCCACATACAGCAGCTTGTAACAGGGAGCTGCAAGAGCCTTAAATCATTTCCCTCTTGCTCGAGGTATTCCTGTAATTATTAACAGGAACTGTCTACAAACCCTGGCACATGGGGTTAACAACTAGTGCATTCCTACAGAAAATACTGCGTCTTTTGTTTTGAAGGCACACAACATGCTTTCAGCCAATGCTCCGCGCACACCTGGAAATCACACCAAGATGTGAAACAAGTTGATAAAAGCACATACTCACTTGCACCTGAGGCCACAAGCGGACTTCCATCAAAATGGCGACCACCCTGCTCACGACACAGAATAATTCATCTATGAGATGCCCATGCCCATCTCAGAGGCAGAGGCATCGGCGACTTAAGTCACCAAGGGCTCGAGATCAAGTAACACCGGGGAGGCCTTTGGTACACGGAGAGACACGCGTTTCTTTGAACTGAACAAATTGGCCCAAGTTCTCAGACATTTGTCGCCACTGCAATGCGGCTGTCCCTCCCTCTCGATCGCTGGCAGCCCCCCAGCCTTCTGGGTGGATGCCTGTTGCGATTCTCCACGACCACCTGAAGTCCCATTCATTTTAAAAACGGAAAACAAAAACACCGCGTGTCGAAAATTAGTCAAGCCGAAACGCTGTCTGCTCAGGATCCCCCACCTCCACCCCACAAAATTCATTCAGATCCCCAAAACCCAGGTGAGGGCTGGGCAAACAGGAACGACCGCACATGCTGGCTGCTGAACCTGACCAGAAGCCAATACAGCACGATGTTCTCAAGAAGAGACGGGCACAGAGAGCCCCATCGCCAGCCCACCGATGCTGCCTGCCTCGAGTCTTCGACAGCCGCAGTCCACGGGCATGAACGAGACTGGCCAGTGGAACGGCCGCATAACAATACAGCCGCAGCGAATTTCTACTGCGCCGGCGTGAATGGTACCACAGCCTTTGATCCCAGCCCGAGGCGGCCCGCCCTCGTCAGAACGAGGCTCTCTGGGTCAGGAGATCGCCGACTGACAGGGCTTAACTGTTTGAGAGCAGGAATGCTGAGGCAGCCCGTGTCAACAATTCCGCATCCCAACTCTTGCAAAGGATTTAGAAGTTCGGAGACAGAAAGAGAGAGAGAGAGAGAGAGAGACATTTCTCTCTCTAAGGCACACAGAGGTTCAACACAACGTGAAAGGCGAGATGGCATCTCCGACAGAGTGCTGGCAAACTGCAGGACCTGGGCTGATGCCAGGAGCCTTTTGGGCTTGGCAGCAGAGCGGACAGAGTGCCCTCCTTACACAAGAGCTGCTCTTTATGTTCTGTATTGCATCTTTAACTCAGTGGAAACATCCCCAGCCCACCCCAGTCACGTCACGTTTGTGCAATCATGACAAGAATCAGCAGCAAGACAGAGGGGATTTCTGCACAGCTCAACCAAAGTGGGAAATTTTAAGGAACATTGCAGGCAGAGACAGAGAGATGTGAAAAGGTTTTGGGAAGGATTTCTAAAGACCTAAAACCCAGGAAACTGTGTACAATTTGAGTCTCCTTACTTGAGAAAGGACGTACTGGCACTGCAGGGGGTGCAGAGGAGGTTTACTAGGTTGATTCCAAAGTAGAGAGGGTTGGCTCAGGAGGAGAGATGGAGTAAGCTGGGGCGAGAGTCAATAGAATTTAAGAAGAAGGAGGCGGGGGAATCTTTTAGAAACATATGAAATTATGAAGGGAATAAATAAGACAGAAGCAGGGAGGTTGTTTCGACTGGCAAGTGAAACTAGAACTAGACAGCATACCCTCAAAATAAGGGGGAGCAGCTTTTAGACTGAGTTGAGGAGGAGTTTATTCACCCAAAGGGTTGTGAATCTGTGGAATTCCCTGTCCAGTGAAATAGTTGTGGCTTCCTGATTGAACGTTAAGGCAAAGAGAGATGTTTGAACAGTAAAGGAATTAAGGGTTATAGTGAGCGGGTAAGTGGAGCCGAGTCCACGAAAAGATCAACCATGATATTACTGGATAGCGGAGAGGCCTGCTCCTATTTCTTATTTCTTAAAAAGCCGAACAACAAATGATGGTGGGGAAGGTGAAGGGAGCATGGGTGCGAAGAGACAGGGGTCCCCACACTGACCTCCAAAGGGGATATGCTTAAAGGAGTTTCATTTGACAACATTCAAATTGGGAAGAGAGGCAGAGATTCAAAAGTCAACATACGGCTTCCTCCAGCAATGGGAGGACAGACTGAGACTCTATCATCAGAGGGAGAACTTAGGCCCATGGCAGGACATTTCAACAATTCCAGGTGAACTCCAGCGTGGCACATCACAATTAAATTCCTTCTTCATAAAGACCAACTCCCCTATCAGGGTCCAAGCCACATTAGTGAAGACCAGGACTGAAAGATGGGTCATCTCCAAAAGTAGAACACAGTAACAGAGCATCCTGTGCAGGTCACCATTCTGTGCACCTGTCCACAGGCTCCAAACAAGATGCCCACAGATGGAGCCATTGGATCTCAGGAAGAAACGAGGGATTAATATTCCCCCACTCTGATCATTGTTGGGTCAAACCCAGCAAACTTTGTTCTTGCACAGCAGCATTTAAAATGCAAGAGAGAAACCTAGTTCCTGTCATAACGAAAATGCAAACCTCCAACTGTCAGGTGATCACTGTCCCAAGATAAGAGCTCGAGATTCACAAAGACATTTGCAGGAAGGAGCTGGGGCTTTTGCATAAACTGTTCTTTGTACTGGACCGGCATGCTATGCACCTCAAAGACTGCAGGATTAAATGTAGGCCCTGCAGTGGTTAAATTGCAAACATGATTCCTTCTGACTGAGAACTAACAAAAAAATAGCCATCTCTGCAACATCGACCAGTTTGTTCTTCACGTGGCTCAGGTGTAGAAATTAGGAGAAAGAGTCAGCCCTTCGAGCTTTCTCCACCTTTCAATAGGGAATGCGACGGCCGAATGGTAGTATCGCTGGACTGTTAATCCAGAGACCCAGATAACATTCTAGGGACCTGGGTTCAAATCCCATCACAGTAGATGGTAGAGATAACAAGCATGGGGGGCTGGATGAACACAGCAGGTCAAGCAGCATCATAGGAGCAGGAAAACTTGACGTTTCGGGCCTAAACCCTTCATCAGAAATGGGGGAGGGGAAGAGGGTTCTGAAATAAATAGGGAGAGAGGGGGAGGCGGATAGAGGATGGATAGAGGATAGGTGGAGAGGAGGCAGACAAGTCGAAGAGGCAGGGATGGAGCCAGTAAAGGTGAGTGTAGGTAGGGGGGTAGGG
>JAHRHZ010000209.1:277519-372426 GCA_024137785.1 Ginglymostoma cirratum | reverse complement strand
GAGTGTGTGAGTGTGTGAGTGTGTGAGTGTGTGAGTGTGTGAGTGTGAGAGTGTGTGTGTGTGTGTGTGTGTGGAGGGTGGAGCCGAGGACAGTTGGGATATACGGGAGTGGAAAGTCTGATCCTGGGAGCAGATGCGGCGGAGGCGAAGGAATTGGGAATAGGGGATGGCATTTTTGCAGGAGGGTGGGTGGGAGGTGGTGTATTCCAGGTAGCTGTGGGAGTCAGTGGGCTTGAAATGGACATCTGTCTCTAGGTGGTTACCCGAGATGGAGACAGAGAGGTCCAAGAAGGAGAGAGAAGTGTTGGAGATGGTCCAGGTGAACTTTAGGTTGGGGTGGAAGGTGTTGGTGAAGTGGATGAACTGTTCGAGCTCCTTGTGGGAGCACGAGGTGGCGCCGATGGAGTCATCAATGTAACGGAAGAAGAGGTGGGGTTTAGGGCCAGTGTAGGTACGGAAGAGGGATTGATCCACGTAACCTACAAAGAGGCAGGCATAGCTTGGGCCCATACGGGTACCCATGGCCACCCCCTTTGTAGGAAGTGGGAGGAATTGAAAGAGAAGTTGTTGAGGGTGAGGACGAGTTCGGCTAAGCGGATGAGGGTGTCGGTGGAGGGGGATTGGTCAGTTCTGCGGGACAGGAAGAAGCAGAGGGCCTTTAGGCCATCAGCATGGGGAATACAGGTGTATAGGGACTGGACGTCCATAGTAAAAATGAGGTGTTGGGGACCTGGGAATTGGAAGTTCTGGAGGAGGAGGAGGCGTGGGTGGTGTCACGGACGTAGGTATGGAGTTACTGGACCAAGGGGGTGAAAATGGAGTCTCAGTAGGTGGAGAGGAGTTCGGTGGGGCAGGAGCAGGCGGAGACAATGGGTCGACCAGGGCAGTCAGGTTTGTGGATTTTGGGAAGGAGACAGAAGCGGGCGGAGCGGGGTTGGGGAACGATGAGGTTGGAGGCGGTGGGTGGGAGGTCACCTGAGGTGATGAGGTTGTGGATGGTTTGGGGTGAATTTGAATTCAATAAATATTTGGAATTAAGAAATTAATGATGACCATAAATCCATTGTCGATTGTCAGAAAAAACATCTGGTTCGCTAATGTCCTTTAGGGAAGGAAACTGCCATCCTTATCTGGTCTGGCCTACACATGACTCCAGACTCTCAATGTGGTTGACTCTGAACTGCCCTCTGGCCAATTAAGGTAGGCAATAAGTGCTGCCTTAGCCAGCGACGCCCTCATCCCATGAATGAATAAAGAAAAAAAAAGTATGACCATGGCTGATCCTCTATCTCAACACCATATCCCCACTTTCTTTCCAAATGCCTCAATGACATGAATATCTGAAAATCTACTGATCGTTTTCTTGACCCAGCCTCCACAGCTTCTTGTGGTAGTGCATTTCACAGCCTGACAACCCTCAAGGTGAAGAAATATTTCCTCATCTCAGTCCTAAATGGCCTAATGTCTATCCTGAGACTGTATCCCCAGTTCTAGACTCTGCAACCAGGGGGAGCATCATCCCTGCATCAATTCCATACAGCCGCTGTTAGAATTTAATGTGAGGGGGGTAGGGACAGTTTGTGTAGCAGTGAGGGAGCTCACTTCATTCAGAATTCTTGCATGGAACGTAGGCATTGTGGATAATTCTCCCAGGGCGGAAATGACTACTATGAGGGGGCATAATTTTAAGGTGACTGGAGGAAGGTATAGGAGAGATGTCCGAGGTAGGTTCTTCACACAGTGTGGTGGGTATGTGAAATGCACTGCCGGCAGTGGTAGTGGAGTCAGATACATTAGAGACTTTTAAGCAACTCTTGGATAGACACATGGAGGACAGTAAAACGTAGGGTACGCAGAGTAGATTGATCTTAACAGGGTAATAAGTTGCCACAACATCGTGGGCCGAAGGGCCTGTACTGTGCTGTACTGTTCTATGTTCTATAACATCATACATTCTTCATTACACTTGTGAAGGTGGCACCGAGCTCCCCTTCTTGATCTGCGGCAGTCGGAGTACCGTAGGGTTGTTTGTGACCTCAGTGACAGCAAAGAGACGGCCTACATCGTTCCACGTTGGGACAGGACTCAGACAGGAACTTACAGGCAGTGGGGTTGCAATGCAACTGCTGTCCATCTAGGGGACAAGAGGCGGCGGCTTGGAAGTTGCTGTTGGAGGCGTCAGGGAGAGTCGGCTGCAGTGCATCTTGCAAACTGGCTGCTGCATTCCCTACATCGCTATGCACTTGACAAGTAATTCACTGGTCATTCAGGGCAGTCTGTCAAGGCATCACAGAGACACTCATCTTGGTAACAGCATTCAAATGAATCCAAACGCACCCGGTGGGCGTAGGTACTGGAGACATTGCAGGGTAATGTGTGTCAGGAAAACATTTGAAAGCCTCACAAAGGGTAAGGAGGTAGTTTACCAGGAACTGATCTCAGGCAAGGTTGAAAAACTATTCCCTCTCTGGGGAGTGGGTGCAGAAACAGTGATTCAATGCCATTTCACACAAAATCCAGGAGAGGTGGAAAACGATTCAGTAAATAACTTTCACTGGGGAGTTGGACAGGTACTATGAGTAAGAACGACTTTGGAACTATCAGTGAAAAAACAGCGGGCCTGCAAACAAACAGGACTGCCCTGTCAAACAGGCAGAGGCTTAACTGGACTCATACTGTGTACTACAATCCAACTATTGACACATCACTAAAAAACTTTTTTTTTTTTTTTTTTTTTTAAAACCCTCCTCCCGCAGGAACTGGAGATGTGAAACACAAATGAGGAGAGATGAACTGGTGCCAGCCCGTGGCGAACCTAGCCCCACCAACCTGTGGGAAGTCAGCAGCCTGGCCACTGCAGGGTTAACAGACCAAAGCTGGGAACTGGAGGGGCTGTCTTTCCATTCCAATGCACTGCTGGCACAGCTTCAGAGGAGACGGGGGGAGCATTTGCCAAAAGCAGCAAAGCCAAGCTCCAGACGAAGAGGAGAGAACACACACGGGACTTTTTAAGGTCACTCAGGAAGCTGTGAAAAGACTGCGGCCAGTGGGAGACACTCCACAAGAGAGTTCTCTGTCACTGCGCAAAGGGAGGATCTTAGCAGATCCAAGCGTCAGCATCTAAGCTGAGGGGAAAGGCCTGGGGGAGGGGGCTCCTTTCCTTAAAATCCGAGTGACCAGCAATCAGCAGGCACAAGGTGACTGGTACTTGAAAGGATAGTGGTCCAAAAGCACTGAGCATTTTCAACTGCACAGGAAGCAAAACGGATTTACCTCACCCACCTTCGATGGCTCATGGCAGTGAGATTGACTGCAGTTGCATGTGACCTTCAGTTCTCACGTTTACACTCAACCTGTACAATTTCAATTATCACGGGGAACTGGAGAGAGAGATTTAGGCAGGGGGCTAGAGAACGCACACCACAAAATACTTTCAAAAGAAAACTGTATTGATGGAACTTCACTTTCAGTTTAAAAGTATAGAGGGAGCTTTACTCTGTATCTAACTTGTGCTGCCCTTGTCCTGGGAGTATTTAGGTTTTTTTCCCAGGCAGGAGTGGTGGAGGAGCGTACAGTGAGCTTCACTCAGCATCTAACCCATGTTGTCCATCTCCTGGGAGTATTGATGGGGATAGCATAGAGAGGACTTTACTCTTTATCTAACCCCGTACTGTACCTATCTAGGATTGTTTGATAGGGACAGTACACAGGGAGCTTTACTTTCAGTTTAAAAAAGTACAGGGAGGATTCAGTGTCTGAAATGGAGAGGCGCTGACTTTCCTCCTTCATATTAAAAAAACCAAACCAACTGCGGACATTGGATATCAGCCAAAACAGAAAATTGCTGAGAAATCTCAGGTCTGACAGGCTCTGTGTACAGAACAGTGTTAACTTTTCAGGAGGAGGTCTGACACAACCTGAAACATCAACTCTGATTTCTCTCCATTGATGCTGCCAGGCCTGCTGAATTTTTCCAAGAATTTTCTGTTTCGTCCTTCGTATCTTCATTGTACTGAAATTGAGAGTCACGACAGAATCACCCACTCCTAACCTCATTCACCCCATGTGCCTGTACGCTGCGTGAACCCCAAACCTCATTTCTTTAATCTGCTGACTTGATAACATCCTGTTTGGTGACTACACGGCGGACCCTGACCCGCAAGCAAACGAAAACATAACAGCAACACATGACCGACTTTTTAAACGCAGCTTGGGTGTGGAGTAAAAATTGCTGCACAATAACTCAAAGGTGATTCTCTACAACTGCCACCCGACAGCGTGAATGCACAGGCGTCTATTAAATACATCCACCCTTTAAAGCGGCTGAGTAATGACTTACTGCTGGTTGGGTTCAGGGTCACTCTGTTGAGCAGCCATGCTGCTGCTGAAGCTCTGCATGGCCTGAACTTCCTCCTCTTCTTCATCTTCACTGGATGCTTCTTCAGCAGCATGATTGGAGCGAGGTGGAGGAGCAGTGGCACTCCCGTCCGCCTTCTGGATAGAAGGTTTCTGGCAGATGTACTTGGGGTCTCTTCCCAGGTTGCAGATTTCCTCGAGCAACTGAAAAGGCGGAGCAAAGCATGTTAGGTCCAATAATACACCCAACATCTTCGCCGCCCTTGGCACAGATCGCAGCATCAGTAGCTCTGCTCACCCAAATCTAACAGAGAACCCCAACCAGACTGTTCAAGAACACGGGACAATCACACCCAATGATTACTACCCTCACTAGATATGTATATAAGTGTAGGAATGGGAGCAATAGCTAGCAGTCAGAAGAGGGCACATCCCCAGATTAATAAAGACCAAAAGAATTGCGGATGCTGTAAATCTGGGAGCAAAAACAAAGTTCTTGGAAAAGCTCAGCAGGTCTGACAGCATCTGTGAAGGAAAAAACAGTTAACATCTCGGGTCCAGTGGACCCTTCCTCAGAACGCTGCATCCTTCACAGGTGCTGCCAGACCTGGTGAGCTTTTCCTGCAACTTTGTTTTGATTAATAACCAATACAACTTGAGGAATAATGCAGAAAACAAGAGCTCAAACCACAACCCGGCAGCTTGAGCTCTCAAACCTCAATTTATACGGAAACATCAAAACTAGGAGTAGGTCATTCAGCCCTTTGAGCCTGTTCTGCCGTTCACAATGATCATGACCAGTCCTCTTTCCCAATGCCATAGCCCTAGTTTCTCCTCATATCCCTTGATGCCTTTATCTTTAGAAGAAGCCAGTCACAGGGTCATACAGTTCGGAATCAGACTCTTCTGTCCAACTTGTCCATATAGCTTTCAGCCACATCATTTCAGGGAAGGAAACCCTGTTGTCATCAGTCCAGCCTGGCTTGTACACACACCACCAGTCTCTCAGTAACGTGGCCCTGTGCAGCAGCCCAGACACACGGTTAAGACCAAAACCACCATGGCCACCTCCTTGAGTTGAGGGAATAAATACTAGCCCTGCTGACACCCAGAGGGAGAATTTATTCTCAAAAAGAAAACACCCAATTTGCATTTCCTCCTGGTTTGGATGTTAACCGCGGCATTCCAGCCATTTCTCTGGCTAAAACCTGTCGCTCCCCCTGCTTGCTCTGGCTCAGGGTCACATACCTTAATGATTGCAGCAGTGGCATCAGTCTTCAGAGTTGGCTGGTGTCTCATCAGTTCATCCACAGCACTGCCAAGGTTGGACGCCGTGTCACCTGTATAGAGGGACAGCGTCAGACAATCAGTTACTAAAGTTAGCAATGCCAACTCCCAGAGGATGAGACCAAAGGGTTTTACTATTTACCAGCCTTGGAGAGTCAAGAACAAAGGAACAGGCCATTGAGAAACCCACTGAATCTGCCCTGCTGTTTAAGGAAGTCATAGCTGGTTGGCAATCTAATCCTGCCTCTGACCCACATCCCTCATTACCTTTGGTTAACTGCATGCAGGAGATGATGGCATGGCAGTAACATTGCTAAGCCAGTAACCAGAGACCAAGGCCAATACTCTGGGGAGATGGGTTCAACTCTTACCAAGGTGGCTGGTAGAAGTGAAATAGTTATTAAAATCTGTAATTGATAACTAGTCTCAGAAATGGGAACCGTTACAGCAACCACCAACTGTCCCCTAGGGTTCCATATTGCCCTTACCCAGTCAGGCCTCATATCGGTTCCAGACACTCGGTCACGTGGCTGACTCATAACAGCCTCTGAACTGATCTAGCAGCCATTTAGTTTAGCAACAAATGCTGGCCACACTCCATGAAAGAATAATCTCTCAGACCGAAGACGAGCAACTGTCCCAGCATCAAACGTCGTTTGTGAAAGAGTTACAAACAAGTAGCCTTCAGATGTAGAAAAGCGTCTTAACGTTCTATAGAATCCCTACAGTGTGGAAACAGGCCCTTCGGCCCAACAAGTCCACACCGACTCTTGAAGCATCCCACCCAGACCCATCCCCCAATAACCCACACACCCCTGAACACTATGGGCAATTTAGCATGGCCAATCCACCTAGCCTGCACATCTTTGGACTGTGGGAGGAAACCGGAGCACCCGGAGGAAACCCACGCAGACACGGGGAGAATGTGCAAACTCCACACAGACAGTCACCTGAGGCTGGAATTGAACCCAGGTCCCTGGTGCTGTGAGGCTGCAGTGCTAACCACTGAGCCACCGTGCCGCCCTCTTATTCCTGTAAGGTCGGGATCTCGTTTCTAAACTTGGCCCCTCAACTAGCCCTAGGCCAGGGCTTTCCAAAGTGGGGGTCGAGACCCCTGGTAGGGTTGCAAGTGCTGTCCTGGACACTCCAACCAGCAGTAGTTTCTGGTACCCACAGACCCCAAACAGAGGAGAGACAGTCTACAGCCAAGAACATGGCAGCGCAATGAAAAGTTTCTAAAAGCCCCCGCGATCACTCCTGTGCCCCGATATCTGCCTGCCAGGGAAGTAGAGCAAAATTCAGCACCAGTCCCGGGATGCCCCAGGTTTGTGGTTGCATTGCGTCCCTTGGAGTCACTGAAGCTCTGACATAAAAATATTTCCACCAAATAACACACCTTAAGTACCAAACAGATCTCGGCACCTCAGTTCAGGATTTACTGTATCTGCAATGAAGGTTAACAGGACTCGACGTAACTAACGGAACAAGTAGAACCAAATTTCCCCTGGCTTTGCGGGATGTACACACAAGGCTCTGAATTGCAGCTTAGATCCAGACTTCTCACTTTCCCCACACAGAATACCCTTGGGTGACTCCCATAGGAACAAGCTGCCCACTGACCTAATGGGTCCGAACTGCGACGCCTCCTCATTGCAGGCAGGTAGTCGGGAGATAGCAGCACCTTGAAGAGACGGTCAAAGGGCTGGCACTGCACGAAGGACTGCAGCCCACGGGCATTCAGGCACAGCGCGCTGAACACATTCGGCAAGGAACCCAGAACTTCGCGGGTCGCGGGTACCTGAGGAAAGGAGGAGGTTGGAAATGGAGGTGAAAGGGGTGGCCATGCTGTGAGAGACATTTCTCAGCCCCTAACGTAACTCCATTTTGGAAGAACTTTTCTTTTTCTGTGTAAAATGATCCTCAAGCTCCATCTTACCATACAAACGCTCCCAGCTCACGTAAAGTTAGAAACCATGTGGGGACTCAGAATCCAATGTATTCCTCCCCCCGCCCTTAACAATAATTAAATACTCTGGCCGTACTAGCCTCCCAGATGCTGGGGGAGTAGGTGTGATATTATCCCATGAAAGAAATTTGTTGCAAGTGAGGGGCAAACAAAGGTTAACATTTTCTGGGAGGCCATCCTTTTCTAAGAGGAGATCAGCAAAATCAAACTGAAATCTGCTTCTACAGGCCACGGCACATTTCCCAGACATGGTGGATTTAAAAGGCTATGCCTGGAGCTCTCTGTCTAGGTAGAACTCCAGCATCAACAGTGGAACTGGTGGAACAGAGGAACCCCTTCACTTGCTCCCTGCAACTCCAGCACAAGCTGGAAAACAGGACAGGAACCTCATCCAAACTGAAGGCGATGGCAAGGTTCCCTCAGTCAGCATAATTCCAGCACAACAGTAATGAGAGGCCATTCAGCCCCTGGAGCATGTTCTGTCAATCACTTTCCTAACATTGCACCCCACCCCCCACCACCATAGCTCTCAACCAATCAAAAATCTCTAACTTGGCCTCGAACATATTTGATGACCCAATTTCCACAGAGAAAGGTCATGTCACCTGGCTTTTTTGGTGGTGGTGGTGGTGGTGGTGGCATTGGGAGCGGGGGGTTTGGCAAATTACTCCTCAACAGTATCTTAAATGGGAGGCAACTAGTTTTTAAACTGCAAGGGGAAAAACCCTCTCAGCATCCATCATGTCAAAGAATAGATAGATAAACAGGGTGACATCAGATGGTGAAGCACAAAACATGACAACTCATTTGTTTGATTCATTCGGTCCCCAAAGCATATCCCAGAGTGGCACACAGCCTACAAATTAACTTTCTGAAGTGCAGACGTGGAGGAAATGCACAACCAGCTCCAAAGAATCAGATAACGACCAGATCAGTTCTCTTTCAAGTAAGGTGGGTTGAGGTGAAAACATTGACTGCAGATTAATTGCCAGAGAGGGGGAATGAGAACAGAAAGACAGATTGACGAGAGAGAGACAGACAAATACACACCCCTTATCCTCTTCAGCACAATGACCTGGGGATTTGTTTTTTTTTTGGGTTCCCAGGACTAGAGACATTGGCTGTATATCTCACATGGAAGACTGCCCTTCTAGACAAGGGCACAAGTGTGTGACCTTCTTACTCAAGGCAGAGGTTCGAGCTGCAGGAGCAGGGCTGATTATCATGAAACTATGGCTGGCGTTGGAGCAGCAGAAAGCTGGCAGTAACACAAACAGGTGGAGATGGCTAAGGAGTTTGCGTAGGGGTGCCATGGGGCAATTAGAAGGGGACTCAGGAGAGAAGAAGAAGCCTGGACGACAAGAAGCCCAGTGGAGCTATTTTGTGCAGTGTAGAGAAGTGATGGCAAGATTCGAGGGCGTACTCACATCTTTTATCAACAAGGCATGAAGCATGACGTCTGTCAGTCCGTTATCCTGGAGAGAGGACAGCAACGACGGCTCTTGGAACACAAATACAGTCACCACCTCTGTCGCTGGAAAGAAAAATTACAAAGACAAAAACAGAGACTCATCAGTGCTGCCGCAGACAACTCCATACGCCCCCACATACCCTCACTGGCAGACTGGCCGAGGCAGCCCACTGACAGATACCCACAACAACAAAAACAGCCTATCAGGCTGGGTTAGCGGTAGACAAGAAAAATAGGGGACTGGATCAATAAATGACAAAGGCCAGACAAAAAACGCGGCCTTGATCAATACAAGCTGGGAGTATGCAAACAAGACATCCAATGCAGTTGCCATCACAAACTGAATCCATTCCTCCCTCCCACTTAAATCAGAAATCCATTACAATATTTTAAATGCTGCAGCATCTATTCATCAAGGCATTCAAAAGTAGGAGAGAGAGTGGGGAAAGAGTACGATGATATAGACAGAGGGATAAACAGGAAAAAAAGGTTTGACTTGCATTTCACATTAGGAAAGCTCCCCTCATCCTCTTCGAGAAAGTTGAGAGAGATGTTTTGCACTCAACCGAATGCAGTTGAGAACAGAGGACTTGGGAGTAGCAATAGGCCATTCAGCCCTTCAAGCCTGCTATACCATTCAGTAAGACCATGGCTGATCTCCACTTTCCTGTCTGTCCACCACACGCATGTGCGCACTGCTCAACTCCCCTGCACACCTTGCAGCGGCCAACAATAACAAGTGCAGACATGGGTAAGGGGCAGTGCTGTCGTCCGTGTAGCTGGGCTGTCAGCAAATGGCACACCGGTGCTTACGTGTCCCAGAAGAGCACAACACACGGCCGCCATCCTGTCAGGCCACACCATGGTGGCAGCAACAGCGTTGATGGTCTTAAGTCACATCTGATAGTGAAGCATTTCTATCAGCGCTGGTTGGCTCAGGGGAGTGACAGCCTAGATTTTTTATGTTCACTGCCTTCGGACTTGAATGACATTCCCATTTACGCATTTTTTTTTTATTATTTTAAGGATCCACTGACATGGGTGCCATCTGCAAGAAACGCTGCCTTCATTTACAGAGGCAAATTAGCAAGGCAGTTGCTAACAATCTGGTGATTAAACCCAACGTTTAAAAAAAAACAAAAAGGAAAATCACTAAAAACTCAGTAGGTCTGGCAGCATCTGTGGAGAGAAATAAGAGTGAAGTGACCCTTCCTCAGAACTGATAATAGCTAAGAAATTGTTGGTTCATATGCAGAAGATAGGGGGTAAGGAGTAAATGATAGGTGGAGATAGAGCCCAAAGAGAGAAAAGACAGACAAAGGAAAGGGTAACGATCTGGCTAGGAGGGTGAATTAATGGGGATGGTTAGTGGTTAACAATGGGAACTCTGATTTCTCTCCACAGATGCTGCCAGGCCTGCTGAGCTTTTCCAGCATCCACAGTTCTTTCAGTTTTTATTCAATAAGACAATACTGAGTTGAACATGAGATAATAAGAACTGCAGATGCTGGAGAATCCAAGATAACAAGGTGTGGAGCTGGATGAACACAACAGGCCAAGCAGCATCATAGGAGCAGGAAAGCTTGACGTTTCGGGCCTAGACCCTTCATCAGAAATGCTTGTTTACACAGCTGAGTACGCTGCACAGAGAATAACACCACACTCCCACCAGCCTTATTCCATGCAGGTTTCATATGGCAGACTGCTGCAGCAGACTCACTGACAATAGTGAGGGGAGAGATACAGGGGTAAAGGGAAATGATAAAACAGTGGGAGAGATAGAAGGCTGCAAGATAAGCAGAGATAGCTCCAGGATGGGAGACAGCAAAACAAAAGAAATCCATGACGGATCAAGACACTTCGATGTTGCTTACCGAGCAGGAACAGTGACGGCCCGTAATACTCTGCATTGCTGATGATGTGCTTCAGTGAGGTAGGCAGGGACCCATCCATTACTGAAAGGTAAACAGCACAAGAGGAATTACACAAGTGCTTCTTGCTTAGGGTTAGAGTGAACTAACAGAGCTAACAACATCATGGGAACTTTTATTCATAAGTTGTGGGAGCCGCTAACACTTAGCCAGTATTGATTGCCCATCACCTAATTACCCTCGAGGAGATGGTGAGCCACCTTGAACGACCAGAGTCCTGGATGGGTTGGGGGAGACACTTGTGGTGTTATTAGTGACAGTGTTTCACAACTGTCTTCCTGAAGGTAGATGGAGTTTCAAGATACAGTTTCAGAATTTCTGTGACACAGTGGTAATGGCCCTACCTTTGACCCAGGAGTACCAGGTTCCAGAACCTAAATAGGTTGATTCAGATGTTTTTTAAATCTCAAAAAAAAGATAGTTTTGTCACAATCTAAGTGGATGATAGGTCAGACTGGAGGGGCTTGATTGGCCTTATCCCTGCTGACTGAAAGATGTCAAAACACTGGACAAACTTGCAGGGCCCAATTCACCGAAAATAAACTGAAGCTTCTAACAGCAAACTCAATCACATCCACAAAGTACAAAACTGACGTCATATAAAACCTCAGATAACAAGGTGTAGAGCTGGACGAACACAGCAGACCAAGCAGCATCAGAGGAGCAGGAAAGCTGACGTTTCGGGTCTATCCCAAAGTGCTTGGAACGCAGCCATGCCAGGCAATTTGCACAGAGCAGTCCCATAAATGACATGCAACAAGCAGCCAGTCAGCCTGTTGTTTTCTGCCAAGGGAGGTATGTTGGTAAATACTATCACAAGATACTGTACATCCACCCAGCAGCGCAGACAAGTCTCTTTCATACCTCACCTGACAGTACGACTCAAACCCATGACCTTCTGATTCCAAGGTCAGAAAACTAACAACTGCAGGGAGATTATTTTAAGTAACCTCCTCTTGTGCAGTACAAGTTGTGGTTCCCCCGACAGACTGAGTATTCTTTTATGATTTTATTCTGATGCACTCGACAATTAGCTCTGACAGTATGTCTCTTTCTCTCTGCCATCCTTATTCTTGTCTGTATTACATGTGACTCCAGACCCATAGCAATACGGCTGACTCTTAACTGCCCTCTGAAATGGACTAGAAAGAGACTCTGCTTACAAGGGTTTGTAGACATGAGGTTCCCAAACCACTGAAAAGTGAGTTAAAACAATATTGCTGAGAAAAAGTCAGCGCTTTTCATCATGTCACAATTGCAAGAATTCCAAACAAGAGAACAACATCAGGACACAATCGCAGGAACTCCCAACAATGGAACAAGTGTTGGCTTTGCCAACAATACCCATACCCCATTAATTACTGAAGCAAAAAAAAGTGTCAACATTATCTAAACTGCTTTAAATGCGATTAAGTATTTTGTCAAATAGGAAGACCTCAACTGCATACAGTTCCTTAGGTGTGGTCTTGCCAATGCCCTGTACAAAACATCCCGACACTGATGCTCAACTCCTAGTTTAGAACAACCAATTCCATTTGCTTTCCTGATCACTTGTTGCAGGTGCATACTAACTTTTCATGACTCATATGCCAAGACATTCAGATCCCTGTGCCCTGCAGAGTTGTAATCTCCCTGCATTTACATGACAGACGATGGGAACTCATTCAGCTACTTCTTCCCTGAAAGATAAAGGACCTTAAAGAGAAGATATTACCATGCCGAATGCTGTCTGAGAAAGCTGGATCTTGAATGGCCTTCTTCAGAAAGTTGAGCATGGACTTCAGCAGGGCTGCTCGCTGCGGGATGCACTGAACCCCTGCACGGAGGAGAACAAAAACACTGAATTACATCAAAAGCCATTCACCATCTTAGCACATCTTGGTGTATTTGGCAGGCCAAGGCATCATGCTTTCAGATCAAAGTTGCCGTTTTATTGGAGGGAATAGTGGCCAAATTGCAGACAAACTCCCACAGTACAGCATCATTCCGAGGAGATGCTGGCTCAAGGACAGATTTGGACAAACACCCCCCTGTGACGATGCTGTGGCTTGAAAAGGTTCTTTTGTCCTTTTGTTTTGAAGAAAGGACCTGAGCACTCTGGGGTAATGTAAACAGCTTGGGAGGGCCTTGGAATTTTTTTTTAAAACTGCCTTAATGGGTGTGGCCAGCTCTCTCAGATCAGAATTTCTGGGTTTTGGTTTTTCAGTAGCATCAGAAGCTGTTGGGGTTTCAACAGAATTGGAAGCTTCAGTAAAAATCTCCTAGCTGCCACTCTTTCTCAATTTTGTCTTGATGCATTTCCACCTGAATTGGAGAACCGCATGTAAGAATCTATGTCTGAAATTGCCTTTTTGCCCAGGAGTGTGTTTACGGGATGTTACTATATTGAAATAGTTCATAGAATCACTACAGCGTGGAAACACTGAATTACAACAAAAGCCATTCACCATCTTAGTACGTCTTGATGTATTTGGCAGGCCAAGGCATCATACTTTCAGATCAAAGTTGCCATTTTATTGGAGGGAATAGTAGCCAAATTGCAGACAAACTCCCACAGTACAAGTCCAACAAGTCCACACCGACCTTCAGAGCATCCCGCCCAGACCCATCCCCCTATAACCCTCCTAATCCACTCATCCCTGAACACTATGGGCAATATAGCATGGCCATTCCACCCTAACCTGCACATCTTTGGACTGCGGGAGGAAACCGGAGCACCCAGGGGAAACCCACATAGACGTGGGGAGAACATGCAAACTCCACACAGACAGCCTCCCTGGTGCTGTGAGGCAGCATTGCTAACCATTGAGCCACCATGCTGCCCCTTTAATTAGTAATAGCTACTGCACCTATTATTCGGTTAAGTTTTCCAATAGTGTTGTTATTCTAAATTCCTCTTCTCTTTCGTGCATTTTAGTGTTTGAATAAATTGTTTTGCTAAACATCAAGTAGTTGAACCAGTCACATTGCATCTGGAACACAAAGCTGCACTTATCTTTGAAATAAGAGAAGGTTAAGGTCTAGGCTACCTTCTTAAACTATTTTGAGGTGGTACTGTCTGGTCCTTAACACCCTCTTAGCATGCACGGAAGAGGAAGGATACCAACAACCCCACTCCACATCTAACCCGTCTTATCTCAAGACATTAACTGAGGCGAAAGGGACAACTCCTTCTGCCCACTCCTGCCACACACACAGTCGGAGCACCTAACACCCTTACCAGCTCTAGGTGGGTAGCTTGGGACAGCGCTCGGCCCTCGTGGCTCTGCCTCTGGCCTGGCCTCAGTCGAAGTTGAAGGGCCAGGACTGCTCTCCATCACGATATCTGAAACTGCGGAAGGCAGAAGTAAACACTGGGTGGCAAGCAAGCCTGCAAAGGATACACTGTGCTCGGGAATGTTTAAGTATTTTGTTAACTAAGCCTATTACCGTTTATTGGGCTACCCCCACCATCCCGTTTCCCAACAGCAGAGCACACAACCTGGAAGAATTAGAGGAGGGCTGCACAGGAGTGAGACAAACCCTTTCAAATGCTGCTGAGACTCAGAAACCACGGAAAGCTTCAAAGCTGAATGCTGGAAATCAACCCCACAGAGAACAGCATCAGTGCAAATGTCAATAACAGCAAGGTTTTAGGAAATCAAATGGCACGATGGCCTTTATAGCGAGACAATTGAGTACAGGGCTACAGAAGCTGCATTACAATTAGGCAGGGCTTTGCCGAGAGCACGCCTGGAGAACTGTGCATGCTTCGAGTCTACATTCAAGGAAATAGTCGCTTTTGGAGAGGACTTGTACCACATTCCCGACCTCTGGGTGGGAAGGCTCAGGTTCAAGTTCCACCTGCTCCAGAGGTGGGAGATAAATGGTTGCTTAGAAAATATCTACCCTCACTTTGTAAGTGGCACAGTGACGGTTAGGTAAGCTGGAATGAGGGGGTTGAGAAGTTGAGTCAATTATTCTCTGGATTATAGAAAAATGGGATGTGATCCCACTGAGACAGGATGAAGACCGAGCGACTGTTTCCACTACTGTCTCAGGATAAGGAAGTGTTTCTGCAGAGTGTGAACCCTAACATGAACCATAAGCAGCTCTGCCACACAGGATGGGAGATGGCACTGAGTTTCAGGACAGTGCGAATAGGAAGGAATCATTTACCTTAGCAGAGAGGTCAGTGGCTAGGGAACACAGATTTAAAATGAATTGGTGGGAACGTTCAAGGGAAGAGGAGAACAGACTTTCCTCTTAAAACCCAAAGGGCAGCAGGAGTGTGGAACATGATGCCTGAAAGGGGAACGGAGGCAGAAACCCTCCTGAAACCTTTTGCAATGTTAAAAAAGGCCCAAAAACATTATCCCAGTCAAGCCAAGTAACTAGGGGACTGCTGGGTATTCACATTAGTTGGAAAATACAAATGTCCAATGCGCCAATATATTACCTTCAGAATCAGTCTCCATCTCCTCACCCTCCTGAGTTGTGCTCGATCGCTGAATCTTTGGCTTGATGACAAAAGGACACTCCTTCCTGCAAATATCAACTTCATGCTTCAAAGAAGAAGAGAATAACAGTTAATCAGGCAGCTAAGGTGCAACTTCCAAAGTTAGAGCTAAAGCATAGGACTGGCACAGAATAATGGGGGCTTTATTCTGTGTCTAACCCCGTGCTGTCCCTGTCCAGGGAGTGTTTGATTGGGACAGTGTAGGGGGAAATTTAATGTGTCTAACTCCATGCTGTCCCTGTCTTGGGAATCTTTGATGCGCACAGTTTAGAGACAGCCTTACATTTAGTTTTAAAAAAGTAGAGAGGGTTTCAATCTGTAACTAACACTGTGTATTTTGGCTTTGAATAATTTGGCATAAATAGAATGTTACAGCGCAGAATGAGGACTTTCAGCCCTTTTATCTGTTCCATGTCTTTGGAAAAGCTGTCCGTTGAATTCATTTCCTTGTTTTTTTTCCCCCCTCACATTTTCCATGCAAGAACAGGAAGAGGGTCCCAGCCCAATGAGCTCATTCTTCCAGCATGTCCCAAAGTAACAGGAGGCGGCCATTCAGCCCCCTCCTCAAATCTGTCAGCCAGGAACAGGAGGCTATTCAGCAGCTTGAGCCTATACACCCATTCACAGAATTCAGATGCAGATTGGCCACGATCTCAGCTTGCTCACATTCCTCAATGTCCTTGACGGACAAAAGAGATTTTCCTAATACCTGTTAAAATGTCAGACTCAAAACTGCTTTTCTCACGTTTTTCTGTTTCTGATCATAACACATCACAGCCATTAAGATTCACCTTCTTGAACGGTAACCTGATTTTCAAAACAACTTGTCATAGCAGAGTCACCCAGCAGGCTAGAAAGCCACGTACCTCTAACCGGTTGATGAATACGGCCAATCCACTGTGTGACTGGAAGGCTGCCATGTCCAGGTTGGTGATGAGGTCAACCACTCGGACAGCTCTGGTCACGAAAGTGATCTGATCCTGCTCATCGCCGAGGTACTTGATCACCTAAGTAAAGACGAAGGTGAAGGGGAGGACAAAAATTAATTCCCAAGTCTACTGTTATTAGGCAAGAATGCATGCATATACCCTCACACGACACTGTTGGTACAATTCCTTCATGATGAGTTTGAGGGATACAGAGAAACTGTACTACCACTAGTGTGCACGACTTGCAACTTGAGTCACTGGGAGCTGTAGACCTGGGCAGTTTGCAGGTTAAAATGCTGACAAGAACAGAGATTATGATAGAGCAATCCGAGTTGTTTGTTAAGTACTTTTTACAGTTCTGCTCACCACACTATAGGAAGGATGCAATTGCACGAGAGAGGGTGCAAAGGAGATTTACCAGGATTTTACCTGGGCTGGCGCAATCTGGCTACAAAGAGAGGCTAGACAGGTTGAGGCAGTTTCCTCAGGCTGACGTGGGCCTCATTGAGGTGTTCGAAACGATGAGTGGCATTTGACAGGGTGGATAGGAAGAAACTGTTCCCCTTAGTAGTGGGGTCATTAACAAGGAGGCACAGATTTAAGGTAAAGGGCAGGAGGGTTTGAAGAACTTATTTGGAACTCACTGCCCTAAAGGGTAGGAGAGGAAGGAACCATCACAACATTTCAGTAGTATTTAGATGGATATTTGATACGCCACCTAGACTGAGAGGTCACTTAGAATAAGAGGTAGCAGATTTAAAACAGAAGAGAAATTACTTCTCTCAAAGGGACGTGAATCTGTTGGATCATCAGAGTATGGTGGTTGCCAAGATAAGGAGTAAATTTAAAGTGGAGTTCAGGCCAAGATGAAGTGGTGGAGCAGGGTCAAGGGGATGATTTATCTATTCCTGCTCCTAGCCCTTTCAGCATAAGAAATAGGAGCAGGAGGCGGCAATCTGGCCCCTCGAGCCTGCCCCACCATTCAATAAGATCATGACTGATCTTTCTGTGGATTCAGCTCCGTTTATTCGACAGCTCACCATAACCCTTAATTCCTTTACAGTTCAAAAGTCTATCTTCGCCTTAAAAACATTCAATGAGGTAGCTTCACTGGGTGGGGAATTCCACAGATTCACAACCCTTTGGGTGAAGGAGGTCCTCCTCAACTCAGTCCGAAATCTGCTCCCCCTTACTTTGAGGCTGTGACCCTTGTTCTAGTTTCAGCTGCCAGTGGAAACAACCTTGATGCTTCTATCGTACCTATTCCTTTCACAATTTTATGCATTTCTATAGAATCCAACCACCCCGCGAACCAATCTTCTAAATTCCATTGAGTATAGTCCCAGTTTACTCAATCTCTCCTATTAAGCCAACCCTCCCAACTCTGGAATTAACATCCTCTGCACCCCATCCAGTGCTAGCACATCCTTTCTCAAGTAGGGAGACCAAACCTGCACACCAATACTCGGCTACCGTTACCATGCTGCCAAATGGAAATAAACAGAGGTGCTTGAAGACCAGTATGGAGACAGTGGGCAAAAAGTAATGTAGCCATATCTCTACATAACCTCTCTATGTCCACTTCACAACCTATTATCTGACTTTTCCTTTCATCAACAAATTTAACACCACCACCTTTGAACCCTGCATCCAAGTCATATATAAAAATTAAAAATTATAACAAGTTGCAGTCCCACTGATCTCTGTGGGACTCATTACATCTTGTTAAAAAAAAAAATCCATTTACGCCTGTGTATTGTTCGCCAGCCAATCTTCTATCTAGGCCAACATAATACCTCCACAAAAAAGTACGCAAGTTTCCAAAATAACCTTTGTGAAATCTGATTGGATGCCTTCTGAAAAGTTCCCCAAGTATTATCCAACTCCTCTTGGAAAATTTCAACTAAATCTGCTTCCGCTGTTCTTTCATTCAACGCATCCCAGATTGTAACTTGTTATGTATTATTCTCCTCATCTTAATCAGCTCTTTTGTCAGTTGAGTGAGGCAGCGTGTAGACAGAATGTCAGTGGACAGTAATCCAGAAACCCGGGTTAACGTTCTGGGGATGTGTCTGAATCCCAACATGGCAGATGGTGACACGAACTCAATAAAGACCTGGAATAAAATGCTGACCTGGCGTCCAGTTGTAAAAGCCCATCTGGTTAACTAATAACATCCTTCGGGGAATGAATCTGCTGTGTTACCCAGTCTGTTCTACATGCAACTCCAGACCCATAGCCACGTGGGTGACTTGTAGCAATGGGCAGCAAATGCTGGCTCAAACAGTAACTTCCTTCCGAAACTTTGTTGCCTAGAACTGGCCATAATAGACAAATGGACCGAAAGCCTCATAGTGAAATGCAGAATTAAATCCTTTTCTTGGTTATTTATTTACAGAATACCACACTACATGCATGTGCCTCCTTCATCCGAAGACAACGGTCTCATTATATAGCATCTTGGAAAATCCCCGTGAAACAAATAAAGTCAAACAGCTCCTTAAGCAAGCAACATAACTCAAAAGGGACTGACGAAACAGGAGTAAGGTTTGGCTTAATTTGGCATTCATTTTAAATTACACAAGCCTTTGTGGTGGGATTTCATTTATTCATTAATTCATGAGATGTGGTCGTCACTGGTTAGGCAGCATTTATTGCCCATCCCTAATTGTCCAGAGGGCAGCTAAGAGTCAGCCACATTGCTGTGGGTCTGGAGTCACATGTAGGCCAGACCAGGTAAGGACAGCAGTTTCCTTCCTTAAAGGACATTAGTGACTGGTCTTTCCTTCAATCGACAGCAGATTCACAGTCACAATTAAACTCTCCTTTCCCGAATTTTATTGAATTCAAATACCACCTGCTGTGGCGGGATTCAAACCCGGTTCCCCAGAAAATTATCGGGGTCTCTGGATTAACAGTCGGGCAACAATCCCATTATACCATCGCCTCCCACACCTTCCCCTGAGCAATAGCCCCTAGATCACTAATCCTCCACTTGTCCCAACCAAATGTGAACAGTGGCAGCGTAAGCAGTCTCTCCTGGCAGCAAAAGCCAACTGCACCTGGCATTAATTCCTACTAGACCACGATCCAAATATTAACCAGGCCAGAGTCTCTTTTTTTTGGGGGGGGGTGGGGGGGGGGGCATGCGCCGGGTGCTTCAAGTGGTCTCTCTTTACAAGTACCTAATTAAAGAATGTTCCTGGCCTGCATGACTCAATATAATTAACAACGAAGCGAGGGTTGAGGCCGGACCATTGGCTCGAGAGAGAGACAGTCCAGCCTGGCATCAATGCCTTGCTGAGCCCCTGGTCGAGGTGGTGCCTCTCTTCCTCTCTAGGACAGCACTGAAATCTCAGAGGGCAATGAGAAGGCCCTCAATCTTTCTCCATGACGTGGATGTTTTTACCTTGAGTAAAGCTTCCATCATTCCGCAGGAGACCAAGGCTTCACCACCAGCGTCGTAGCTGGCCAGGTGATACAGAAAGGAGAACAGCGCTGTTGCAAACTGATGAGGATATGGTTCCATCGATGGATCTGACAGCAGTGAGAAATTTTAGAAAGAAAAGACACAATTAGCACTCAATGTCTTTCTGGTTCAAACCTTGCAGCTAACTGCTCAGTGGGGAAGAGTGAATGGCAGACTGATATTTAAGTGGTGGGAAACTGTTCCATCATTTCAAACCAGGAAAAGTACATTTAAATCCCTGCCCAAATGGAGCAATAAACCTTGGCTACAACTGGAAGATTTCAGCTCCAACATCAATGGTAACCACACAGAGACACTGTGCCCAACTTACAACCCCCGCCAATGAACAACCTACATTTATATACAGCCGCATCCAGCTAGCAAAAGCCCCAGCATGCTTCACATGCTAGCAAACAGAGCAGGACAAGCCGTGTAAGGAGATGTTAACGCATGGGACCAAGAGCTCAATGAAAAAGGGCGAGCTTTCAGGAGCATCTTACAAGAGGGTGGTTGGGTGTTGGAGGTGTATACAGGAGGAATTCCAGAGCTTAGGGCCCCAAACAGCTAAAGGCCTGGATGACAGTGGCAGAGCTGTGGAAATCATTGATCCTACAGAGGTCAGAATTGGAAGAACAGTGTCAGAGGATTGCAGAGATTTTGGAAGGGCAAAACGCGTCAGCACAGGCTTGGAGGACCGAAGGGCCTGTTCCTGTGCTGTATTGTTCTTTGTTCTTTAGATGGATGCCGGGATAGGGTGGGGCAAGGCACATAGGGATTTAAAAATGTAAATTTTAACACTAAAATCCTCAATATTTGATCTACAATCGAAGGTTACTTGCAGCTCCTAATCCCAAATTAAAGGTCAGAGATGACAACTGCCAGAAAAGACATTGCCAGTAAAAAAACAAAACTGCATTATACCCCGAAGAGCTATTGAGAGCACATTAGCTGATGTCCCATAACTCGGTTCATGTTATGTTGAGAGACAGGTAGCTTTCGTACTGGGGGCAACAAATCGTCAGCAATACACAGATGCCATAAAAATTATAGACACAAAAAGATGACCTGATTCGTGGGCCTCATCTGTGATAAATCAGTTAACATGGTGCAGTAAAGGAGTTCTGACTGCAAGTTAAAACCAGCTAGACTGATTGTCTTAGATCTGTAATCAGATGTCCAACAGTACATGACGACCAATGTTGAAAACCAGCAAAAATCTCTCTCCAATTTCAGTCATTAAATAGTAATTGATGCTGACATCTCCCAACTCTGCCTGTGACGTGCTGCTTCACTTTTCTCCACCAGGCTCAATGGTGCCAGGAATCCCTCCCAGAGTCCCAGGTAACGTGGCAGCCTGTTGGGTAAGTTAAGGGACAGACAGCCGAAACCTGCCTGGTTTCCCACACCACCCCACCGCCACACACAGTCAAGGGGGCAAAGTCTCAGTTCTTCCACCAACCCGATCCCAGGGTCGCTGCAGTTGGGCTTCCCCGTATTTCATTGCGTTCTATAAGGTGCTCGCAAGGAGCAAACAGGGCTGAGGGACACATTTCCAAGAATGCCACTGACCAAAAACCCATCCCAAACAAAACCCAGCTTTACCTTTCCTCTCCAATTAGCGCTCTCAGAAACTCTCACACTATTCAGTCACTAAACCAACAAGCAGAAAGACAGGCGAAGTTTCAAAGCACTCACCGATCATGGCCTGGATGCAGTTCCGCACCAGCACCGGGAGGAAGCCATGGTATGATGCCGTTCCTGTGCAGTCTATAATGCTGCTCAGCTTCGGCGTCCTTTCCAAATGAACTATCGACGTCAATGTCCGCAAAGAAGCGGCTTTAATATCCTGTGCAAGATGGAAGAGAATGAATGAGGGGAGGGAGCGACTTTCATTCGAATCATAACCGGTGATTCCTTACCTCCTAACTCTGCCAGTTTCAGATTCCTGTGTTGGGGCAGCAGGGGATTTTACCTCTACTGGGGCCAGTTGCTAGCCCAAAGCAAGGAGCCTCGCACCACAGTTTTCAAGCTGCCTCCACTGGAGGTCTGACACAGGGTGAATGCAGAGACAAGCTCTCATCTCTGACACAACTTATCATTTCAGAGCAGACCGTCAATTCATGTGGTGACTCCGAATCCTGTCCAGGCACTAGGGGTTGGCAGAGTCCACTCAGAAGTCACTAGCTGCAGTAAGCGAGCTCCAATCACCACATGGCACCAAGAGCTTGCAGGTCCTAACCGATGCTCCATCGGTCTCCAAACAGATTCAGAAATGTACAAATGGATAATGTTCCAATTAAAAAACTCTAGGCCAGTCTACACTCTTCCTCACAACAATTTGTTGCAGTCAATAACATTTCCTGCTGGAGCACAAACAAAAATCTGCAGCAGTAGAAGACCACTGGGCTCTGTAAGCCAGCTCCATTTAATAAGATCATGGATGATCTAATTACTCCACTATCCCAGCTACCCTCAACATCCTTTCATCGACACCACCCTGCTCATCAAGAATCTACCTCCACGCTAAAAATATTCTAAAGCTCTGCTTCCAGTGGCTTTTGAGGAAGAGTTGTAGAACTGGAAAGGGTTGAGAAAGGATTTACAAGGATGTTACTGGGGTTGGAGGGTTTCAGCTATGGAAAGAGGGTGAGCGTCAGAGGTTGAGGAGTGAGCTCAGAGGTTTATAAAATCATGAGGGGCATGGATAGGGTGAACAGCCAAGGTCTTTTCCCCCCAGGGTAGGGGAGTCCAAAATTAGACGGCATAGACTTAAGGTAAGAGAGGGGAGAAATATAAAAGGGACCTAAGGGGCAACTTTTTCCACAGAGGGTAGTGTGTGGCAGGAACAATTAGAACATTTAAAAGGCATCTGGATGGGTACATGGATAGGAAGGGTTTAGAGGGATATGGGCCAAATGCTGGCCAATGGGACTAGATTAGTTTAGGATACCTGGTCAGCATGGGTGGGTTTGCACGAAGGGTCTGTTACGGTGTTGTACATCTCTGTGACTCTATAAAAGAGTTCCAAAGACTCAACCTTCATTTTTAAGAAAAAAAATTTACTCAGCTCGCTTTAAGAAATGGGTAACTCTTGGTTTTTAAACAGTAGCACATAAGAGGAAACATCCTCTCCACATCCATCCTGTCAAATTCCTTCAGGATCTTAATCAAGCGGCCTCTAAACTCCAACTGATACAAGCCCAGCCTGTCCAACATTTCCTCATAAGGCAACCGTTCCCATTCCAGGGATTAGTTTGGATAAACCGTCGCTGAACTGTTTCCATCACGTTCACGTCCTTCCTTAAACAACGAGATCAACAATGGGCATGGTACTCTAGCTGTGGTCCAACCTGTATACCTGAAGCATAACCTCACTAGATTTGTATTCTCCTTGCTAGCCCGGGGTGGCTCAATGGTTAGCACTGTTGCCTCACAGCACCAGGGAGCCGGGTTCAAAGCCACCGTCGGGCAATTGTCTGTGAGGAGCTTGCACATTCTCCCCGCGTCTGCGTGGGTTTCGTCCAGATGGTCCGGTTTCCTCCTACAGTCCAAAGATGTGTAGGTTAGGGTGGGTTGGCCATGCTAAATTATCCTGTAGTGTCCAGGGATCTTCTGGCCAGGTGGGATAGCCATGGTAAATACGGTGTTACAGGGACAGGGTGAGCAGTCGGATCAGAGTAGGATGCACTTTGAAGGATCGGTGCAGACCTGATGGGCCGAATGGCCTCTCCGCACTGTAGGGATTCGATGATTCAATAAGCCTACAGACTCAGCGGCACAGGTGCGAATCCCTGCAAGCGCTGAACATTCTGGGCACAGTTTACTCAGGTCAACTGTGCCCTCACTCTCACATCTACACAGGTCCACTGGCCAGCAGATTCTGGAGCCTCAGTGGAGACAACTGTAACAGCATTGCTGCCCATTCATTGACAGGAGGGTGGTATCAAACAACAGCCCATCCCATTCCACCTCGACCATCTACACACCCTTGCCCACCTTCCTCTGTTCCTTTGGAGCGGTTTCAGAGCGAGTCATGAAAATATATTTCCTACCAAGACGCACGTCCAACTCACTCACCATCAGTTGTTTGTCTGGAATCTGCAGAACATCCACCAGTTCCTCTATCAAACCGTTGTATAATATACTATTGGCAGACTCTTGGAGCGCATTGGAGTAAACTGTGGACAGAAACAAGAGCAAAGTGAGTGGGACAGTTACCAGAAGCAGAATCCCTGATCGATTATACCTTTCCCAACCTCTCATGTCAACCATTAAAACACTTCCCCTCCTCCCTAAGAGGGAGTCAGGCCAACTGCAGTGTCAATGACAGTTATTGCATCTCCAAGCCCTTTCTTTCATTCACACCAGCAAGTCCACCCTACAGAACAGTAGCCCGGGCAAGTTACAGGCCTCCACATGACAACTTGAGTGCAAACGGGGACCTTCCATTTGCAAGCAAATTCTGAACGCATCTTGAGAATTGTTTTAAAAATAAGCCATTAACCAAGACCTGCCCTGCAAGGACATCGCAAGTTTCTCCAACTACTTCCAAGTTATACACAATTCTCTTTCCAGTGCTCGGCCCTGGAGCTTGGTGCTCAGCATTCAGAAGCCCTGCTGACAGCATTAGTTCACAGCTTATCGGTGTGGGAGATGGGCTTCAGCCATAGAAAGGATGCCATCTCTCTCCCTGCTGTTGCCCAAGACAAGTTGCTTCACCTCAACAAGTCAAAGCTCCAGGAGGAGAACTTCATGCGCAGTTCTGTGCCCCGACCACTCGTCCGCTCAGGGCGAACACTGCCCCATAAGATACAGGGCTGTACCGTATTTGCAATATTTGCGCTGTGCTGCCTCTGCCTGGGATGTGCCACCCCAGCCAGCATACACTACCACTTCCAGACAGCCTCCAGAGACAAGGGCAGACATCAGGCATTACCCGAACCCTGAACCAACAGCTCATGCACTGCTTCACTCACTGTGGTTGGCCTAACGGGGCGTTCAAGCTGGCTCAGGAGCTGCTACACAAACGTGGCAGAAATTGACTTCTGTGAAAGATCGGCTCGGGGGAACATCAAGACCAAGCTGAGGTGGCTTCCTGAGCAAGCGCACACTGAAACCTCCTGATGACCGCTGACAGCTAACAATACAGACGCTCAGAAACAAAACTCATCTGCAATCCTGCAGTTACAGCCAGAACACATTCCACACCAACGTTCCCTCCGATTACCCTTCCTGATGCATAGACCTCAGAGGTCTATGCGCTCAGAATGGCACGCGTAAGGAGTACTCGGAGCCTTGAACCCTCAGAGGGAATTGTATCTCCACACCCTACGGGCTGGTAACAGCCCTATCTCTCCCAGTGCACCTCCCGGTTCACACAAGCATCACCAACCGGCATTCAGCCTGCCCCAGGATATCTACAGAAACCTGGTTAGCTCAAGTGATGGCCGAGAGGGCGGGGGATGCTTAAGGAACAGCTCAAGTTGCGACTACAGCCACTCCCATCAGACTGACACCCACAGGGAATTCCTCCTGCCCTAAAAAGATCCACTTCTGTTGTAGCCATTACCATTCACATTGCTTGTCAGACTCAACGGACTGCATAGCTCGGCAAGGAAATATAACAGCTTCCCCAGCCAGGAGCAAGACGACAACTCCCAGCCGCTACTCACCTAATATTGAGATGGCATGTAGCCTAGCTTGTACTGCTTGCAGTCTCTTTTTATGATTCGAGAAGCCGTGTGCTAGCCGTATGTGTGTAAACAGTAGCATCTATCACAAAAACAAACAGGCATCAGGTAACAGCAGTAAACTTCAAACATTATTCCGCTATTGCCTTGAAAAGGTGATTGAGGTGGCAACAGGTTGCCCAATCCAGATTCTGACAACAGCCTTTCCAGAGAGCAGTTGAGAGTCAACCACATTGCTTTGGGTCTGGAGTCACATGTAGGTGAGACCCAGGTGAGGATAGTGGATTTCCTTTCCGAAATGGCATGAGGGTTCTATGCCAATCAACAGTTTCTTGACTAACGGGATTTTAAGGGCACTGGGGTAGGCAGTAAAGGTGGAATCAAAGCCAGTCCAATCAGCCAAGGCCACACTGAATGGTACAATGAGTTTAAGGGCTGAATGGCCTGCTCCTAATGTGAATGTCTGCAGTGTGGAGGTCACCTTTTCAAGGCAGACGTGAGGTGAAATTCTCTCACTGAGTGTGGAATTCTCTTTCTCAGGTGACAAGGGACGTCAGGTCTTTGAAATTATTCAAAGCCAAGTTTTCACTGACAAGGGAATCAAGGGCAATCAGGAGCAGACAGGGAAGTGGAGATACGATTTTAACCAGATCATCTGCAATCTTTCTGAATGGTGGAGCAGGCTTGAAGGGCCAAATGAGTCTAATTCCCCTCTTAAATTCTATATTCCTTCACTGAAGAGAGGTCAAGTAGATATTACACTCTGAGTTTAGAGGAATTAGAGGTGAAATGTGCCAAGATTCTCAAGGGTCTTGACACGGGCGATGTGGAGAGGCTCTCTCTCTTCGTGAGAGAGCCTATGACCGGAGGACATCATCTCAGAGAAAGGAGTCACCCATTTAAGACAGATGAGGAGCAATATTTTCTCTAAGAGGGCTGTGAATCTGCAGAACACTTCACAGAATCCCTACAATGCAGAAAGACTCCATTCAGCCTATCAAAAGAGTCTCCCTCCCCTTGTATCCCCATAACCCTGCATGATGTTTTCACCACGTGAAACCCACCTAGCCTGCACATCTCTGGACACCATGGGGCAATTTTACACATGGCCGATCCATCTCACCTGCACATCTTTGGACTGAGGGGGGAAACTGGAGCACTGGGAGGAAACCTGCACAGACATGAAGAGAACGTGCAAACTACACACGGACAGTTGCCCGAGGGCAGAAGCAAACCTGCGTCCCTGGCGTCGTGAGGCAGCACTGTGCCACAAAGAGTACTGAAAATGGTATTCTGTGAAGCACATTCAAGGCTGTCATAGAGACAGTTCAAATTATTAAGGGAATCAAGTGTTATGGGGATAAGGCAGCAGAGTGGAGAAATTTCAGATCAGCCATGATCTTATTGAACAGCAGAGCAAACTCAAGTGGTCTAATGGCCTACTTGTGGTCCTGTTGGAGACATTGAGAAACACTGTTCACATTAAGTTCCATTGGCCAGCAGCTTCCACCTCTCTCCAGTTTGGTCTCTATATGAGGCCAAGTCTCAGAACTGAGGGGGCTAATTCCTGACCTGTACAAAGCCTGCTCCCCACCCCCCCCAAGCACGGAAGGTTAGCTTCAGGTACAACAGAATTATCCTCGTAGCGTCACACCCACACCAGCATCAGGAAGAAGAATTAGTTTTAATTAGATGAAGCATGCAGCACTCACCTGCTTATCTTTTGGGATACTGTACATTTTGGTTAAAGACTCCATAATTTCAGAAGGACTTTCAGATATCTGAGAAAAGAAAGGCAAGGATGAGAAAGCACATCTCAGGGCATAAAGTGTCTTGCTCAGGGTGCATAAATTTTCTTTATTCGTTCATGGGATGTGGTTGTCACTGGCCTGGCCAGCACTTATTGCCCGTTCCTAATTGCCCAGAGGGCAGTTAAGGGTCAACCACATTGCTGTGGGACTGGAGTCACATGTAGGCCAGACCAGGTAAGGATGGCAGTTTCCTTCCCTAAAGGACATTAGTGAACCCAATGGGTTTTTCCAACAATCGACAATGGATTCGTGGTCATCATTAGATTCTTAATTCCAGATATTTATTGAATTGAAATTCCATCATCTGCCAGGATTCGAACCCAGGTCCACAGAACTTCATCTGGGTCTCTGGATTAACTGTCCAGGGATAACACCACGAGGCCATCACCTTCGATGCCCACAGATTTGATGAAACACCAGCAGGCACAGTAAGATATCCCAGTTACCAGGGGTTAACTTGGTCCTGGATCTGGACTTGCACAGGCAGGGCAAAGGCAGAACTTCACTCCCTTGCGACGCTACCAAGGGGCGGTGCCCTCTCCCACCAGGGGCATAGCACCTACTGCCACAATCCTGGCTTCACAAATGGCAATCAAGTTTCAAATTAATAACTGGCTTGACGACACAAACAATTCAAATGAAATTACAATTCATAGAATCCCTATAGTGTGGAACCTGGCGATTTGGTCTATCAAGTCCATACCGACTCTCCGAACAGCATCCCACCCAAACTCACCCCTGACACCCTGCATTCCCAATGGATAATCCGCCCAGCCTGAACATTCCCAGGCGCTATGGGGCAATTTAGCACGGCCAATCCCGCTAACCCGCACATCCCTGGATACCAGGGGAAATTTAGCACGGCCAATCCACCCTAACCTACACATTGTTGGGCTGTGGGAGGAAACCGGAGCACCCAGAGGAAACCCACACAGACACGGGGAGAATGTGCAAACTCCACACAGGCAGGTGCCCAAGGGTGGTATTGAACAGAGGACCCTGGCGCTGTGAGGCAGCAGTGCTAACCACTGAGCCACTGTGCTGCCCTAATCAAGGCCACGCAATTGACATTTAGGGTTGGAGCAGGAAATGTGGCCAGAGGCAGGAGGAAAAAGCAGCACAGTTCATCTTTACAGTTCTTATTTCAAATGTGGAGATATCAAGGAGCAAAACCAGAGTCTGCGTGCCCAGTCACAGCTTCCTCCAGGGACAGGGGAATGGAGTTACATAGAGTCAACGTTCGGCGATAAAGCAAGATCCAGAGTTTGACCCCAGCCTATGGGGCAGATGGTGAGAGCTATTGGTAACGGCCAAAAGATAAAACCGTGAGACTTGTATGTACAACCACTGTCATTCGAGCAAAAGCGCCAACCGGAGAGGGGCTTGGGGGCAAACAGTCTGCCAACATCTTTGCACAAATGCATACAACCACCCAAGGACTCACCAGTCAGCACCCCCAAAACTCACCCCATAACTAAACAGTCAGCCATACCAATCTGGTTTGACACTGAGCCACAGAACAGAAAGGCTCCAGGTTCAACCCCTGAACTGGTCAAGGCATGCACCATTCTCTTGCGAATGGCATCAGTGGCACAGCACAAAGTGGGTGGGTGGGCTGAGTGAAAGAAATAAAGGAGAAGGGACAAAGGTAGTGCTCAATGCTGCTCCTGCTTGGGGCTGGAAGTCTCAGTGCTCTGTTCACATTTTTCAACACACAAGACATCAACTTTTTTGGTTTTCAGGACAAGCATCTATTCACAATCATAAAAACAAAAACAAAATAACTGGAAAAGCTCCACGAGTTAGGTGGTGTGTCGGGAGAGAGTTATCGTGTCTGGTCAGAGTGATGCTGCCAACAGCTCTGGTTGAAAGTTAAGAACCTGAAACGCTGTTCCTCTCTGCCACAGATGGTGCCTGACCTGCAGAGAATTTCCAGCCTTTCAGTTCTGGTGGCAGGTTCCAGCACCCGCGCTCCCTCCCATATTCACTTAGCATTTCACGCCCTCTTCTCCATTCCCCCACTGCTTCCCACTCCACACATCGACTTTAGACTGAAAGGGAGTGAAACTTAGAAGCACTCACCTTATCTAACTGCTCTATGTGAATGTAATGTAGTGTGTTGTTTGCTGTGGCCTGCAACAGAAAAGGTTACAAGACATGGGTTAACACCATGCAACACTAACATATCTCTAACACATCGCAGAACATAGCACTCCCCTGACAAATGGGAAGCTGCAAAATATGATTTATAAAGAGCACCAAAAGGTTAAACTGCAGTACGTGCATGCATGTTGGGAAAACATGGGCAGATGAAACAAACCTGACGGGGGAAGAGGGTGCCTTACAACCCATCGATACTGAAGCAAATCTAACGTGGTTGGGTCAGCTCACCCGAACATGTAGGCCTTGCTCTTTAGGTTTATGTTTCGCAAAAATGATGAAGCTGGTTGACCTGTATGGAGAGTTTGAACGTCTAGCTTTATACACCAAGCTCAGAAGAATAGACAATGATCATGTTGAAGAGGGCTGGATGGAGGTGGGTGCTACTGCCCCCAACTGGAGAGTCCACAACACTGTCACGCTCTCAGAATATGGGGTTGGCCACTCCAGAGAAATCCCTTCCCTCTGAAGGAAGCGTGTATTTGCAGTTCCTTAACCCAGGGGCTGTGGTTTCAGTCATCAAGACAAGAGTTCAACAGCTTTTTGGGAGACTTGGCGTATCAAGGAATGGGGGAGGAGGCAAGAAGGTGGCATTAATAACCAACCACACTGACGGACAGCAGAGCACCCACTCTGCTACCCAAGCTTTGAGAAGCTCTTGGCTGCCCTCAAGCAGAGTATAACTGGCGTCTCTGACCACCATGCCAGGTGGCAGCTTGAACCAATTCTGCCTCTCCGATCCCAGTGGTACCTCAAAGTAGCACAGTACAGCGAGACATCATTCTACACAAGGGAACAGGGCGTGACATTGGGGGAGGCTCATGGCACCCAGCTTGACAGCTCGAAGCTGTGTGAACAGAGCACACCCACGTACCTGCAGAGCATTCTAAATCTTTCTGTATGAGATACAGTGTTACTCAAGTTCGAAAGGGCACTTGAAACCTCATTCTTCAGGAAAAAACACACAGCTCAAAGTGATTGACCCCTTGACTCCCAACAGCCAGTCACCATTCCACTTTAATACCGTCTTCACTCCCAGCCACAGTGGATCACCTGTTGCATACCTCACATGATGGGGAATCTTTCCTCTCAGAGGTCATAGTCATACAGCATGGAAACAGACCCTTCAATTCAACCAGTCCATGTGCCAACCATAACCCCAAACTAAACTAGTCCCACCTGCCAGCGCTTGGCCCATATCCTTCCAAACACTACTTATTCATGAACTTATCCAAATGTCTTTTAAACACTGTAACTGTACCCACATCCACCACTTCCTCTGTTTATTCCACACACAGGGCAACTTTTTTACAGTTGTTTTTTTTTTTTGAATTTCTCTTTCCTATCACCTTAAAAACATGCCCCCGGTCTTGAAATCCACCATCCTAGGGAAAAGACACCTGCCAGTCACCTTATCTATACCCCCCATGATTTTATAAACCTCTCTAAGGTCACCACTCAACCTCCGATGTTCCAATGAGACAAGGTTTAAGTCAGCTTTCTGCAACAAGTTGCTTGCATGCCAGACATGCCATGTCTAATCCAGCATGTTGTTCTGATTTGCAAATGATCTGTTTTCTAGAAACAAGTTTACCCTGAGGTTTGTTACACCCAGCCAGCCAAGGCACACTCCCCCAAGTCAGGTGGTCTCAGAACCCCCAAACACGCACACAGAAATACAGGTTAACACTCAAGTGCAGCGCTCCCTCTGCTCTATCGGAGGAGGCACCTTTTGAATAAGATGCTAAGCTAAGACCATGTCCACTCTTAAAATTTAGATTAAGCAAAAAAAAAAACCCCACAAGGCAAGAGAGAGTGCCAAACCTGGGTGTCTGAGCTAATATTTAACCCCATCAACCAACATCGCTCAATCAGATTATCTGGGTCCCGAATTTTTCAACTATTTCAGCACAGTCACAATCTTGATAATGAATGAACTATTATATTGTTTTTTTCCAGCAATGTGAATTTTTTTTTTTTTACACTGCAGGGTTGAATCAATAAGCTCAGTAAGGAAATCAAGGTTTATGGAGCTAAGGCAGGCAAGTGGAGTTGATGTTTATTAGATCAGCCACAATTTCATTGAATGGTGAAGCAAACTTGAGGGACCTAATGGCCTACTTCTGCTCCAACATCTATGCGTCATTATCACATCACTGTTTGTGGGAGCTTGCTGTGCACAACGTGCTACTGCTGTATTTCTTGCATCATCACAGTGACCACACTGATATTGAGATTGTGAAAGGCAGCGTGCAAACTAGGAAGGGGAATATTTCTCAGTGGGATCTCAGGCTATTTTAATAAGTGCCACAAATTTACTTGCGCGGCCTTGTGCAGTTTGACAGCTGATGACGACATTTTTGGCACTCTGTAAATAGAGAAGACTCCAACCGCAATTTGCTTAATATCCATCTACAGCTGGATTATCACAGCACCGTGTCAGTCCATACCACCCACTAGTTTGGGACCCTATGCCTCTGATCATACGACTACCAAAATCAACCTATCCAATTTCAGATACAGCCCCACTTGACCGGCAACGCCTCCATAAACAGTGCACAGGAGATCCAAAAGCTGACGAGGGATAGTTCACCCCCATCAACAAACCCCTCATGAAAAGAAACTCTCAGGATACTGCTCCAGGTGCTACCTACCCTTCACTCAAGCAACTGTCTACACAGCAAAAATATTATGGTCTGAAGGGTAAAACTACAAGGACAGGTTGTATAAGCGTTGTTTATAACCTTGAGAACTCAGTTGACGACTGAAGGAGATCTAAATGAGAAAATTAAAACAATATATGGATTTGATGGGGTAATCAGGGAGAAATTATTTCTTTTAATGTCCAACACAAGGAATGAGGGAGTCTAGGTACACAGATCATTTGTTTCTTTGTTTTCTCATGGGGCGTGAACATCACTTTTGTCCGCCCCTAGCTGCCTCGTGACCATTTCAGAGGGCAGTTAAGAGACAATGTCGCTGCGGATCTGAAATTACACACTATTCAGTGGGTGAGAACAGCAGATTTCCTTCCCTGATGGTTCTGGAACAGCACTTTCTTTTTAAAAAAAAAACAATATTCAATGATACCTGTCGCGATCACCCTTCAATTTCAGATTTTATGAAATAAGCTTAAAAATTCCACTAGCTACTGTAGAGGGATTTGAATCTATGACCCCAGCGCATCGTCAGCCAGGAGTTCTGCGTTACTAGCCCAGTGACCTTACGATGAAGCCACCATCTACCCTCCTAGCAATTTATCAGGGACAGTTACAGAAAATAAGCAAACTAAAATAATGTTATCCTTTATATCAGCTAGGAGTCATACTCCAGCCATCCAAATCCCTGGTTAGAACACATCAGGAGTTACTGTAAGTAGTTGCCAAGTGAGTGCAGTGGAGATTTACCAAAACAACACTCAGACACAGCTAGGAGTTAAATTACAAATTGGGGTTAGGCACGGACTTGCACTGTGTTCCCCGGAATTGAGGTGGCTAAGGGGGCAGCTGAACCAAAGTTTCAGAGCTTTGTTGGTGAGTTAATATGGTCAAGGAAAGAAAATACTTCTGCTGCAAGGAAAGTCTGGGATGGGACAGGATAAGGGCTGTTTAGTGAGGTTTGGACCTCCCTTCTGCAATCAGTTACTGTTGCAGGATCAGTTGTTGATTTTAAATCTGAGATAGAGAGATTTCTGATAACCAAACGCTATGAAGGGTTCAGATCAGATCGGCAGAGCAGGCTCAGGAGTGGTCGTCTCCAGCCCTGTGACCAACAAACAAAGCAACAGACCTAAAAGTCAAAGAATAAACACATATTACACACTAAGCCCACTCTTGCCTCCAAGTGCTTGTGGGAAGCGTGGTGGAGGGGGATGGGTCAATAGAGAACTGCAAGACAAATGGTGAACTGACTTTTGTTAGGCCACAGATTTTAAATAAAATGGAGAGCCACAATCCAACTGAACGGCAGTAGAGGCCCAAGTAGCTGAATGGCCTGTTTTCTTTGACATAGGAACAGAAACATCAGAGTTGCGCTGAACTCAGCCTAGAACAGTTTCTAAATGATGTGCAAGGCCCACGTCTTAGTTTCTAACTCGTTAGCCAAGATAGGTCCAAGTTCTGCTCCGACAACTGCAGTCAGGAATCAAAAAGGGATCCAACGCTGTACAATTCATACCACGTTCACCTTTTCTCCAATCTGAACAGCAGTGCAAGGAGCTCATACACAGTCCAGTGCTCAACACAAAATATTTCTCAATGAAAAAATAACTAGGCTCAAGGGACGCCCTTAGTGCGGATAACTCTTAATTACTGTCAGAATGCCACGAGCCAGTAGAACGTAGGGGATGGCTAAAGCAAGGCTTTGTTTGTGATCTCAGACCAGATAAAAAGACCCTGTGACTGAAGAGGAGCAGTGGCCATTCTGTCCACTATCTCGGCCTCACATTTGTCCCATAACTGGCCATTGACCCTCACTGATGACTGTGGGAACTTCCTATACACAAACTAGGCTGCGGCGTTTCCCTATGCAAGCGAAGGCTACACCTCAAAAACGTACTACTTTGGCTGTGCAAGGACGGGGTAGGGTTCGGGGTGATCTGGAATGTCCCAGGATTGTGGAGGGCACTTGAGAAGTGAGAGAGCTCTGTCCTTTTAAGCTAATGCCTGCTCAGAATATCTTTGGGGAGAAAAAAACGAAACCTCACCTTTTTGTCCAACTTCACCTCGGCACTTGGCTCTGCATAGAACTCAAAGTGTAGTGTTGTTGCACTAGGTGGGTACTTCTATATGAAAAAAAAAGGACAAAAAAAAGAGGGAATTTATTACCCGATTTGCAATTTTATGGTTTTCCTCACTCCTGTGTAAGCTGTTTTGCTTGTTTTTACTCTAAACACTTTAATTAGCTCATGTTTAATTACAAAGCTTCTATCATCTAGAAGGGGGGGCAGGGGGAATTGATTGCTGAGCTGCCAAAGGTATTTGGCATTGAATCAGAGCTGATGGAATCCTAGGATCTGGGTCCCAAACTTACAGCAGATGGGACTGACTGACAAAACAACAGAAGTGGGACTGGGAATGTGAATGCACAAGCTTGCTTAACGCACTCAACTAATGCAGGAGCGGCAATTTCAGGCCAAACATTCGTGTGTTTGAGCATTTTCTTTCCCATCCTCTCCCTCGCTGTCCCAACAGTTTCAGGGCTGCGGTCCTTTCTTTACAGCCAACTTAAACGAGAAACAAAATCAAACAGCACAAAAACAAAAATGGGTATAATTGCACAACAGCGTGCGCCGATGCACCACAGTTGCAGGCTGTCATTGTTTGCTGCTCCTTAACAGGACTGTGTAGGGAAACAACGCACACTTCTCTCCACTGAAATTGCAACTAGAGCACTCCCTCACTGCCAAACTGGAGCACATCAAACGCTCAGACCTTTATAGGCCTGTAAAAGAGCACAGCAATTCTTTTGGCACTATGCGAAGTGGCTGCTGACAGAGCTGTGGAGAAGGGTGCAGAACCTACAAGTGACCTACACCCTGGAAAAGACCACACAACGGCTGAAGGTACTCTGCACACTGGCTAACACTAAAACGAGTTCAGGCAGAGCTGGACACAGAGGCCATTACACATCCCCGAAGACCTATCATTTTAGCCACTGCTCATGCCACCCTCAGATCAAACACTCACCCCACAACAGCATTACATGACAGACTTTTCTTTTGGGTGTGGGGTGCAGTTTATTTCCTACGTGACCACAATATCGAGGAGCAAAGTCCAAGTGCCAGGGGACGCTTTATTTTTGATGAGATAGCTACTCAGTGATGTAGAGACCCACACAAACACTCCCACGAGGCCTTCATGATTACATCCAGCAGAGAGGAAACAGGGAGTTAATAGTTAGAGGTAAAGTCGTAATTAGAAAAGCGGACTGCAATTCAAAACCCTGGAAAGTGACGTAATCTAAGCCTCTGGAAGAGGCCAGCTGCACCCACAGTCTGGCTCAATGAGTGGGCACAGGAAAGCTGGCCTCCATTAACAGCAGGGTGCAAGTCCAGAGCACATCTCCCTGTGCAGAAGGGGCCGTCCTGAGCAGTGAGACTTGACGCAATTGTAAACGAGAGGCGCGCAGAGTGTGTCGGCGCGCTACATGGCTCAGGTTCATTTCTGGTTCATTAGCTGACACCACCCTGGTACCGCACATGTTGGCGACCACGAGCAAGTCACACCAAGAGCAGAGCATTCACTCGATGTCAGAGGCTGCGTCAGATTTAACCAGAACGTCCCTAGAATGTCACTCACCGACATCTGTAAGTCACGGCAGCACTCCGCAAGGCCAAATCCATTCTCTTTTCCACCCCAACTCTGTTGAAAGAAAGACAGGAATTTTTTTTTTCTCTCTTAGCAAGTAAATTATGAGAAAGTAAAATCTTGCTCGATGAAGGCTCAGCCAAGTTACTGAAGGAGCAGCTAGACAGCATGGATTTAGAAAGTAGCTCAGATCTCTGAATCAGGGAATAATCTAAACTAATTGAGCCCCTCAATCCTTTTTTCACCCCACCCTCTGACTGTGAACACGTTTTAAGGCCTGACTGCTGTAACCCCAACAGTGAGGACTACGGCACCGGGGGGCAGTTTATTAAGCACAGCAGTCAGGAGTGTGATGGAATACTTCCCACTTGCCTGGATGGGTGCAGGCCCAACTACGCTCGAGAAGTTCGACACCATCTAGGACAAAGCAGCCCTCAGCTGACCAACATGTTAATATCTGTAAGAGGCCCATAACATCTAAAAAATGTCTTTCTTGAACACAGTGACCTACCTGATTACCTTCTGTGGCAGTGAATTCCCAGGTTGAAGAAACATTTCCTCATCTCAGTCCTAAGTGGCTTACTCCACATCATAAGACTGTGATCCTCTGGTTCCCTAACAGAAGGGTAACATCCTCCCTGCATCTAGCCTACAAAGCTATTAGAATTTGATACGTTTCAAACAGATTCCATCTCATTCTTTTAAACTCCACTGAATCACAGGCCTGGATGATGATGGGATAGTGTAGGGGGATGGGCTTAGATTAGTTCACAGATCGGCGCAACATCGAGGGCCGAAAGGCCTATTCTGCGCTGTATTGTTCTAGGTTCTATAAACCAATCTCTTATCGGAAAGTCGTGTCATCCCCAGTACCAACCCAACGAACCTTCAGTGCACTCCTATAGCAAGTGTATCCTCTGAGCTAGAGGCACCAGAACTGCACACAATACTGCAGGTGTAGTCTCACCACGGCCTTGTATAACTGCAGTAAGTTATCCATACCTCTGAACTCAAACCCTCCTGCAATGAATGCCAACATACTATTTGCCTTCCTAGTTCCAGGTTACCTGTTTATTTACATTGACTAGCATACAAAGACACTCAGGTCCCAATATATTGCCAATTACAATAATACTCAGCCTGACTTTCACACCAGAGTGTAGAATTTCACATTTAGCCACATTGCACTGCATCTGCCATGAGACTGCCAACTTACTCAACTTATCTAAATCACATTGAGCTTCTCTGCATTCTCCTCACAACTTTCAATCCCATCCGGTTTTGGGTTAGAAGCAGCAGGGTCTGCTGCATTTTCCAGCAATTTTGGTTTACAGTTAAAAAATTGCCATTGGTAGTTTTTTGGTTTTAATATGCATGTTGTGGGGAGGGGGGGTAAGAGAACAGGAGAGAGGAAAAACAGAGAAAAGAGAAAAGAGAAAAGAAGATAAATAGGAAGGGTTTAGAGGGATATGGGCCAAATGTTGGAAAATGGGACAAGGCCAGACTGAGATATTTGGTCGACGCGGACGAGTTGGACCAAAAGGTCTGTTTCCATGCTGTATGACTCTATAAAAGGAGAGAGCACGCGAGAGCTGAAAACAAATCTGCCGAGAATTTACCTCCGCTAAGTGCTGTAGCCTTGATAACAGAGGAGTCCTCTTCTCAGATCCGAGTCTAGTGATATAATTGGATCTCTTGCTGAACACATACAGCAGATTTAATACAGCAAGTACCACTTGCATATCACATGATGCTAATAAGGTAGTCAGATGCTGTGAACAGAGAGTGTGGAGAGGTCAGTATACTGCACTCGTTTTCTGGAATACGTACTCCATTTGGTTGACAATCTAGCTTACGCGCTCACCTCAATAGAGCTGTACAGGTGCCGTGAGAAGCTGTACTCAATGAGCAGGGCCGTGAAATTTAAGACAGCCAGGAGGAGAGCTTTGAGCTGTTCATTTTCTGGCCTGTCGCATACCAACATCCAGGACATGGTTTCCACAGTCTGCCCAGCATCTGCCAAAATTCCATCGAACCGATCCAGCAGGTCTACCCAGTGGTACAGCTCGCACTGAGGACAGCGAGAGAGAAATAAAGTGTAAGCAAAACCGCTCCGTTATAGGAAAAACTTTATCAAGCTGCAGACGGTTCAGAAAAGATTTACCAGGATGCTGCCAGGTATGGAATTATAAGGAGAGGCTAGATAGGCTTGGGCTTTGTTTTTAAAAAAAACTGGAGCATAGGAGTTTGAGAAGTGACCTTTTTTCAAATCATGAACGGTATAGATAAAGTGAATGGCAGGTGTCTTTCCCCAAGGGTGGGGGATTTCAAGCATATTTTTAAGGCGACAGGAGAAAGTTTTAAAAAGGAGTGATGGGCAATTTTTCTACGCAGTGTGGGGAACGAACTTCCAGAGGAAGTGGTGAATGCGAGTACAGATACAAAGTTTAAAAGACATTTAGATAAGTACATAAAGAGGAAAGGTTTGCCAAGTGCAGGGAGGTGGAACTAGTTTAGTTTCGGATTATGGTCAGCATGGACTGGTTGGACCGAAGGGTCTGTTTCCATGCTGTATGGCTCTATGAAAACAGCAAGAGCAGAAGAGATGGTTCAACAGATATGGAGAGAAAAACTGCACAACAAATATAAAGCTTCAGCATTTTATTCCTTTCACTCATCCAAAAATCAAATTAACAACTGTATGTCAACTGCATCCGGAAACCAACTTAACTAGGGGGGTCATTAACTTAAGAGGGAGGGCACAGTCTTAAAGTAAGGAGCAAGAGGTTTAGAAAGGATGAAGGCAGAAGCTTTCTTGCCCAGTGGTTATCTGGGACTCTCTGCCTAAAGGGGGAGAGACAGGAACCCTCAAGACATTTAAGTACTGAGATGAACACTTAAAACACCACAGTATACAAGACTACTGGACGAGCACTGGAAAATGGATTAGAATAGATGTTTGATGGGCCTTTCCCTCCGATGATACTAAAGGGAGGGGAACTAAAAATCAAACGATTCAGTTGCAAATGGCAGATTTTTTTGTTAAATGTCTTTCATTGGCTGTAGGCTCCAGTTGCAAGGACAGTATTCACTGCCCCTCAAGAAGGTGGTGGTGAGCCATCTTAGAGCAGCACTGCAGTCCAACTGGTGTGTGGACTCAAACAGCACTGTTCAGAAGGGCACTCCAGGATTTTCACCCAGTAACAGGGAAGGAACAACACAACTGGACTCAAAACATTAACTTTGTTTCTCTCTCCCCAGGCACTGCCAGGTCTACTGAGTTTCTCCGGCATTTTGATTTTATTTCAGATTTCCAGCATCCACAGTATTTTGCTTTTATTAAAAAGAGTTAGAGAAACGTTTAAAATAAAAAAAGACTACAGAGCTGAGCAAAGTCAGTGATTAAGTAGAAACTTAGAAGATCATTATTACGTGGTGGGAGCTAGCCACGTACAAGCGATTGCTGCATTTCCAAGTGATTGCACTCAGTTAACTGTGAGTACTTCAGGATACCGGAGGATGTAAAAGGCACACTTTTGACTGCTTAAAAAAAAAAACAATCACCGTAAAGGCAGACTTGTTGCCAAAGGTGTTTGTCTTGCACTTATTAGGACAAACACAAGAACACCAAATTTCAGAGCATCACTGCTGGAGCAAGGAGGCCACTGTTTGGTTGACACTGCCATGGTGAAAGGCGTGGGGAAAAACAACCAATTCGCAAAGCTGCTAGGTATTTCAAAATAGGCACAACAAAAAGAACATATGCTCTTCAGGCTGTAGAAAGTTGTGTACAAAAACAAGACCCTTGAAATTCGGCGCACCCATGTTTGTCCCGATGGTGAAAAACTTCAGCAATATTCAGCAAAAAATTTTCAGAAATAAGTCACTTAGGTAGTTGGCAGTGAAGCTACATACAAGGACATGGATTTTTAAATCTCAAGCTCCAGACAGGAGATCTGGGTGTTCAGGTTTAAATGAATCCACCAGTGAGGTAACCATGCTGAAAGGGGGGCCCTTCTCCAGCGCTAATCAAGCATGTTCAAGGTGGTGATACTTGGTCAGGGTTGCTACATGATGCCATACAGTCTATGGAGCCACAGGTTATCGCAGCTGTTATCACAGACACACACACACAGACACACACACAGAACTCCTACCTTTCCGATATTCCATGTCTTGATTTGCTGAAGTTCCGTCAGGAGCTGCTCATCATTGCAGGCCTTCAGCTTCTCAATCAGAGTTCGGCAGTCAGCAGGCTGCAAGGGAGCAGAAAGAACAGTGACCTCAGTTTGAGAAAGACTCTAGCCAACGTTTTACTTTTCAAAGCCAGTCCCCTCAACTTAAAAGGAAACAGGGCCTTATATTGGCAGCGAGGACTCCACTGGTTCGAGAAAACATTAAGCTGCCACGTCAGTGCTGCCTGCGCATATCAAAACCAATATTATAACTCAAAGCCTCATCAGTAAAATCCCCATTCATGTACCTGCCTCCCTAAGCGACTGGCCAACTAAAATAGCTGCAATGAAACATCAACGACTTGGGCCCAGAGCTCACCACAGAAAACGCACTAATTTTTCCTTCCAGTACGGTCTTTGGGCTTGGGCACAGCTGCTGCCACTGATGAACACATGCTAAAAACGTGCCAGCCCCAGCTGAACTGGAGCATCTTCATCCCAAATCTAAAGGTCCCAGACACTCCACAGCACACCACCTGCCGCAAACTCAAATAGCTGCCGGAGGCTGCGCACCTCGGCCTGATCCGAAGCTGCAATCAGACGCACTGAAGGAGTTAACAGACAGAAAACTCCAAGTTCATCTTGGCTCAGCCCAAAGTGAATACCATTTCAGGCAAGTTAAGGGAGAATCACCATGCCAACCCACCTGAAAACAAAACACTGATTATCCAAGTTTCCCTGCCAAGAGGTTTGTGATGCACGCCAACGCGGCCAACTCTGAGCACGAAACGAAGCAGATTCAAAAAGCTCTGACAGCAACAATCTCAAAGAAGATTTGAGCTGAATTTAAGAAAACGGAAGCATGGTAGCAAAGTTACTGAGGGCCTGGAGTCATGACCCAACAGATAGCAATTCAAATCCCACGGCAACCGCAAGAATTTAATATTTAACTAAATCAACCTAGGAAAAAAGCTGGTCTCAGATACAGTGACAATGAAACCCAACAAGCCATGCATTGTACCTGCTTCAAAAGAAGTGTCCTTTAAGGAAAGAAATCTGTCATCCTTGCCCAGTCTGGCCTATATGCAAACACCAATTCAGATCCCACTGCAATGCGGTGGACACTAAGCCATTTCCAGAGGGTAGCCACTACTGGGTTGTATTGAATGTGCTGCAAAAAAATTCCACACATCTCTCTGGAATGTTGTCATAGATGTAGTTACACCATATCAGAACAGCTCAACATGGAACCTCACCAACACTTTCAACAGATTGGGAAGAGTGAGAAATCGGAATTAATTTTTTAAAAAAAAAGGATTCCTCCGCCTGTCAAAAATCTTGACAGGTCCACCACTACAAAGATTTGCAACAGTGCTTGGCATAAACGTCGTTCAGTGTACATCTCAGAGTAGCACACTGGAAATCAGGCCCCAGTATTCAGAGTTGTCAAAAAAGTGATAAAAATTGCAATCAAAGTTCTCCATTCTGACAGAAAAAACATCAATTTTCTGCAACTATCAAGTACTACTATGTGTAACAAATAGTTGTTTACCTGTGGTTTACAATCTATGAACTATCAACATATTTAGCAGTTAAAGCACTTACCTTCTTGTAAAACCCCTTTTGTAAAACACACAGAGCCCAAGGCATCCTGAACTCCACAAACCAATCATCTACTTGCTGGCTGAACCTCACTTTGTACCCACACCATCGTGCCAGCCTGTCAGTGTACAGTCTCACCTGCTGCTTGAAGCAAGCAGAAGTGCAAACACCACTTCAGTAACTTGCTGTTTGTATATGCAGCGATTCATCTGACAATGTTACCAGCAAATGCAGAAAGCTCTTGTGCATTACAGAAGCTAACGAAGCAACGTGGAAAGTCTCCTCTCCAGTTCAACATGTTTAAACCAAGACAGCCAGGTAAATTAGGATTATATCCTCCGAAGTTTACAATAGAAGGATGTCATTGACAGGTACGAGATCCTGATGGGGCTTGGACAGAGGAGACAGAGGTTATTTCCACTGGTGGTGGAATCCAAAACACTGGGGCACAGTCTCATGTTAAGGGGCCTATCACTTAGGACTGAGATGAAGAGAAATTTCTACAAAGGGTTTGAATCTATGAAATTCTGTACCACAGAAAGTTGTGGATGCTCCTTTATTGAAAGGTAAAAGCTGGGAAGTTAGTTCTGAATCAAGAGATTTAGGGAGTAGTTGTGACATCAATAGGGTTGCTCAGTCATGATCTTACTGAATTGCAGAACAGGCTTGAAAGAGCAAAGTGTGCTCCAAGTCCTAAGTCAAATACAACCTGACAAATACGCTTGACAACCTGAATGGCATATCCCTGCTCCCATTTCTTGGGGTCTTACTTGTAGCAAACAGTGCAGTCCAAATCCTTTTTTTTTTTTTTACTGTGGGACCAAATGGTATCCCTAATTGGCCTTTGGTCGAATAAATCCCTGGGTTACGGAGCCTCCCACCAATGGAAATAATTTGTTCATGACCAAAGCGCAGCATAAAATTCAACAGCTGTATTACACTGCTCCTTCTCCATGAGGAGAACAATTGCAGCCCTCAAGCATGAGAAACACTGCGTTCAGCTTCCAATTCCCCAGCTGGAAATATCAAATTGTCCCCAAGAGCTGACAACCCCACCCAGCAAATCAAATCATCCCCTGACAAGCTGGGAGTACTACAGGCCACTAAGGTACCCCTTTCCCCATGCTCCATAGGAACACTTTCACCTTTCCAACCCCTACAAAAGGAATACTAACTGCCAATATCAGACCAGCTAAATATTAGGCCAGCTTTCTCTTGCACTTGCAACAGTAAGATGTGATCTCGTTACAGCTTTCAAGATTCACACAGGGCTCACTAGAGTAGATGCTCAACATTTGCTCTGGACAGAATGACAGAACAAGAGGGGTTGGCCATTTAGGATTGAAACGAAGAGGACTTTCTTCACTCCACCAAGGGATGGAGGTAGATGATCACCCACAATCAAGATGACAGAGAAGGTTCAAGGGACTGAAGGCTGCTCCTACTCCAAAGGACATGTTTGTAAAAATAACAGATCATAGCCAGCATTCCTAATTTCTTTTTCTGATCAGCGTGCACAGACTCTTGGAGCAGCTGCGCACATGTGCACTTAGAGGGAACACTGGTCATAAACCATTTGATACAAACCAGATACAGACCAGGCAGGTCAGTCGAAATCACAGAATTATTAATACCACAATAATTCCACAATGAGGGTGGGTGGTGAATTGAGAAAGGAGGGGGAAGAAACATAGCTCACTCTGTCTCAGGTCAATGCAACCAGTTACAATGTGGACCTTGCACTCCTCAGTAAAACGATTTCACGGGCTCCTTCACAACCCAAGGGTGCAATTCCTTCAAGTGTGTGTTGGCTCAGGTGATTAGCACTGCTGCCTCACAGCACCAGGGATCCAGGTTCAAATCCACCCTCAGGCAACTAACTGCATGGAATTTGTACGTTCTCCATGTCTAGGTGGGTTTCCCCCCACAATCCAAAAATGTACAGATTAGGTGAATTGACCATGCTAAATTGCCCTGGTGTTCAGGGAGATGCAGGCTAGGTGGGTTAGCCATGGAAATTGCAGGATTATGAAGATGGGTGGGTTATGGTCGGATGCTCTTCAAAAGGAACAGCGTGGACTGGAGCTGAAAGGCTTGTTTCCACACTGTAGGGACTCTACAATTCTACGAACTACGGTGATCAACTAATTCGTCATCTCATACATCAGGGTGGATTCCTGGCAAGAGATTTAGGGGAAGAGGTAGGGGAGGAGGTAGGGGAATTCCTACTGTACTGCGCCAGGCATTTCCCTTAACATGGAGAGCAACAAGGTCCCATATGGGCTGCAGTGGCATGTGTCAGGTAAAGCAACGATCGAGTACCTTGCCCATACACACTACGGGGAAACAGGAAAGTTGCTGATGCTTATGCATTGGAGTACTTGAGGGTTAAAATCTCTTTCTTACACATGGAATATGGGTGACATTGGCAACACCATATTTATTTCTTGTCCTAAGGTGCCCAGTAGCTTTCTTGAAGCAGATTAACACGCACAAAATCTATACCTGGCATGAAGGTATCTTGTAAGGAAAAAGGGTGAGCAGGTTGGAGCTGTTACTCACTGAATTTAAAAATGAGGTAACTTTATTGAAACATATGAGATCCTTGGCAGGGTGGGAGGGGGGGTCTCGACAGAATAAGTGATGAAAGAAAGCTTCCCATTTTTGGGAATCCAGAACTAGACGGGACAGTTTAAATATTAAGGGCCTCTTATGAAGAGGAGAGCCTATTTTCTGAGGGCTGTTGGTCCATGGAATTCTTTTGTCCAGAAAGCAATGGAGGCTGGGACTTTGGATAGATTCAAAAGGGTGAGTTGGACAGATTATTGATTCGGAGGAGTCAAGGGCCAGGAATACTGATGGGAAAGCAAGGTTGAGGCCACACAAACAGATCAGCCACCAAACTGAATGGAGAAATGGGCTTGATGAGCTGAAGGACCTTATTCCTACTCCTAGCTCACATGCTGCTGTATCATCATGTAGACTGTAAAGATAGGAAGAGATAAGGAACGTCAGGATATTGAACCCATCACTACAAGGGGGCAGCAGTGCGCAACCAAGTCAGGATACCCATGTGAGATAAAAACGATGTTGCAATGGGTCATAACACAAGTAGGAGGAGAAGGCGTTTTCAGCCTGCTCAGCCATTCTGTAAAATTCACCAACTCCACGTTCTCATCTTAGCCCTCGATTCTCTTAAGATCTGTTAATCAATGGCCGAGTATTCACAGCCCTCTGGAATACAGACTTCCACCTTCCTAGTACCAGAGTAGCCCAAAAAACCATTGGGCACATGGAGATGCTGAATGCACGCTTTATCAAGGGATGTGGAGCATAGGTGGGGAAAAGGTACCGTCTTAGCATTGATCAGAGTGAATTGCGGACTCGAGTGGCAGGGTGGCCTCCTCCTAGGGTAGGAGAGTATTCCATCACACTCCTCACTTGTGCCTTGTCAATGGCAGGTAAGCTTTGTGGAGACAGGGGACGAGTGAGCTGTTGCAGATATCCCAACCTCTGACCTGCTGTTGTAACTACAGTATTGATATGGTCCAGTGCACTTGGTCAGTGGGAATCCCCAGGATGGTATTGGTGGGGGATTCAGCGATGGTAACTTAATGAACGTCAAAAAGGCAACCATTAGATTCTCTCATAAGAGCACAAAGAGGTGATGACGGCCATCTGGCCCCTCGAGCCTCCTCTGCCATTCAACAAGATCATGGCTGATCTTTTCACGAATTCAGCTCCACTTACCCACCTGCTCACCTTGACCCTCAACACCTTTACTGTTCAAAAATCGATCATTGCCTTAAAAACATTCAAGGAGGTGGCCTCAAGTGCTTCATGGAGATAGTCATTGTCTGACACTTGCACGGTGCTAAACACAGTCAGCACCCCAACCTGAGCAATTTTGAATTCAGAGCATCCAGAATTCAACCTTTATTATTTCCATCCAAGTGCAGAGGTCAGGACGCAAATCCAACACCACATAGTAAACATCGTTAAACTCACCGCTTCAGTTGGCGTTTTCTTCAGCTTCGTTCTGTCGACTTTCATTTTCCCATTCGTTTCTGCACTCTAGTTCTGCCAAAATAAGGAGTAAAGTTTAAATGAGTAGCTAAGTTTCAGGTTCTTTTTTTAAACATGAAAATAAAACATGCACGGTATTTCTCATTTCTGAAAGAGTACAAGATGACTGCAACCGGCAGAAAGACTTTAGAAACTGTTTGGAGAAGTTAAAGCAAAGAACGCATTCACTTCTGATTCTGTTTCCTGTGCCATGATTGCAACGCAAAATCATTTCCATTCTTTTTATTCATTTCCAGAATGCTTCTAATAGTATTTACTACCTGTCTAAATTTAACACTCAATAACCCAATTATGGAAGAGTCTCCAGGAAGTCCAAGTCATCAATGGTGGCAGTGTTACCTCCCCTGAAGGACAGTCCTGAGACGATCCAGTTACACAATCCTCAGAAGAAGGCTGTGCTTGTGCCTCCTGACTCTCTCAAAGTTCTGGTACACTACTTATGTCTTCCACCTTGAAGACTGACATGGAGGAACTGAAGAGGTACTTTGTTTCAGTCTTCATGGGGGAAGACACCAGTGGCATACGAGAACAGAGTTAGAGGGCAGAGATGGACATTGTCGCCATCACTAAGGAGAAAGTGCTGGAGAAACTGAAAGGTCTGAAGGTGGAGAGATCACCCAGACTGGATGGACTATACCCCAGGGTTCTGCAGGAAGTAGCCGAAAAGATCGTAAAGGCATCGGTAGTGACCTTTCAGGAATCACTAAAGTCGGCGAGGGTCCCAGAGGACTGGAAAATGGTTAACATAACACCCTTGTTTAAGAAGGTGGGGGCAAGGCAGAAGACGGGAAATCACAAGCCGGTTAGCCTAATCTTGGTCATTGGTATGATTTCAGAGCCCGTTATTAAGGATGAGACTGCAGTGTACTTGGAAGTGCATGGTAAAATTGGGCAGAGTCAGCACAGCTTCAACAAGGGGACTTAACACCTGACAAATCAGTTAGAATTCTTTGGAGGTAAACAGCAAAATAGACAAAGGAGATCCAGCAGATGCGATCTACTTGAATTGCCAGAAGGCCTTTGACAAAGTGTCGCACAGAAGGTTGCTAAATAAGCGAAGAGCCCACAGCATTAGGAGCAATGGACACAGGATTGGCTAACCGGAGAAGGCAGAAAGCAGGGACAATCCAGTCTTTTTCAGGCTGGCAGCCAGTGACTAGTGGAGTTCCGCGGGAGACAGTGTTGGGACCACAACCATTCACATTACATTACATTAACAACCTGAATGAAGGAACAGAGGGCATTGTTGCTAAGTATGCAGGTGACACAAAGACATGTGGAAGGACAGGTAGCGTTGAGGAAGCAGGGAGGCTGCAGGAGGCCTTAGGCAGGCTGGGAGAGTGGACAAGTGGCAGGTGGAGTACAACATGGGAAAGCGTGAGGTTATGCATTTTGTTCGGAAAAATAGAGGAGAACGTTATTTGCTAAAAAGGGAACGGCTTCAGAAAACAAACATAAAAGTAACTTAGGAGTTCTATTTCAGGAATCTCAAGACTAATGTGCAGGTTCGGTGGGCAGTTAGGAAGGAAACTGTAATGCTAACATTCATTTCAACAGGGCTAGAATAAAAGAGCACAGATGTACTGCTGAGGCTGTATAAGGCTCTGGTCAGACTGCATTTGGAGCTCAGAGCAGTTTTGGTACCTGTATCTGAGGAAGGACATGTTGGCCTTGGAAGGGTTCAACAGGCTGTTTACAAGAACGATCCTGACAATGAAAGGCTCATCACATGAGAAGCATTTGAGACCCTAGGTCTGTACACGATGAGTTTAGAAGGATTGGGGCAAGGAAGTGGAATCTCACTGAGACCTACAGAATACCAAGAAATCTGGACACAGTACTCGTGGAGGTGATGTTTCCACTAGTTAGAGAGACCAGGACCTGAGGGTACAGGGTCAGAGTGAAGGGATGAGATTTTAGAACTGAGCTGAGGAGGCAGTTCTTCAGCCAGAGGTTGGTTAATCTGTGGAACTCCCTGCCACAGAAGGCTGTAGAGTCCAAGTCATTGAGTGTACTTAAAACAGAGACAGGTTCTTGATTAGTAAGGGGATCAAAGGTTACGGGAAAAGGCAGGAGGAATCGGATTGCAAAATATAGCTATGATCAAACAGCAGAGCAGACTCAATGGGCTGAACAGCCTAATGCTACCCCAATATCTTAGTCCTAAATGAGGGACCACACAGGACATTCACACCATCAGGTTTCCTCAGGGTTTTACATATTTGAGTAAGATAACTTCTGGTTCTTCTAAAATTTAAAAGGACATAGACCCAACCTTTCTTCACAAAATAAACCCCTGCACACCAGGAATCAGTCATACTGGCCTTCTCTAAACTGTTTCTAGTACCATGATGTCCTGACACATTTTGCATCACTGAAATGCGGCAGCTGTTACTGGGGTGGTAGGTGGTGGCTGGTGCGTGTGTGCGCAGTTTTGCCTTTGCGTTCTCAATTATGAACCCAGCACAAAGTTACCACACTCCCATACAGAGGGTGATGGATGAAAAGGTAACCGAGCATCACCGATTTTGCCAGACACAAGACTTTCCCCATACTGCCTGTGTGTGGAACATGCCTGAACAGCACTGGCAGAACGGGCAGCCTCCCACCCATCGAGTCCGCAATAACCACACCCAAGTTGTTTGGCCACAGCAGACAGTGGGTGACAGGACTAGAGGGCACAGCCTCAAAGGGGGAGCAGATTTCAGACTGAGTCAAGGAGGCACTCCTTCAGCCAAACAGTTGTGAATCTGCAGGATTCCCTGCCCGGTGAAGTAATTGACACTACCTCGTTCAATGTTTTTAAGGCAAAGATAGATTTTTGAACAGCAAAGGAATTTAAGGGTTATGGTGAGCAGGTAAGAAATTATGTTTTCAAAAGAAGTCAAACCACGTGCAGCCTACTGCATTGCCATGGTTACAACGGCATCACAAAACTACCTTCTTCTCTCTGGTTCATGCCAATATGGTGAATTCCCCATTATGAAAACATATACAAATAAAAGCACTCCAGTACTCCATTATATCTCAACAGTGCAGCTTCAAAGTTGGCTGCCTCTTCAGTTCTATTGTGCATTCTCAGCTGAGTACCAGAAGCCTCAATTTCCAGCTAGTCTCCTGCCCACCTCCCGAAAGCTTACGTTCGGTTACAAATCTTTGTGGCAAAGACAAGGGGTCAAGCCTGCACAATTCCAGAAAGTGACATACGCGAGGAAAACCAAAACGGAGGTTAGACAAAGGAATGGGGGCAGGCAAGGCTCGCTCGCTCCACAAGGAAGATCCCTTTCGAAAGGGAATTGGAATGGATATAGACCATTTCATTCAGAACAAAGGGCTCACCGCATCTCCCAAGTAATGTGTCACTAATCCTGCCTTCAAAACTAAGGGGCTTGGGTTTTGGGAAACAGTGAACTGAAACAATGGAAGAAAATATTGAAGATGGCATACAAAAACATTCCTGAACTGCTACAATGGAATTTCTCTAAAAACTGTATGCTAATGAGTACGGATCACAGACAAACAACTGTTGTTTGTTGCACATTTCCATGCAGCTAATGCGAACTGCAGACATACCAGTTTATCATTCCCCTTGCTCAGTGATTGCAGTTTTAAGGTGGAACTTTGGCTCTATTTGGGTGACACTGAACTCACTTGGCAGTCAGTGGGTGCAAGTCTCACCACAAGGGTCAGAAGTTCAGTCTGTGCATTAACAGCTGCTATGCCCATTTAATTTCCCAATTTTGTTCTAATGTTGGATTGGCCTCAAGGACCAATTGCTGCAAAAACTAAATAAACCAACCTATGGAGGAGTTTTTTTTAAAAAAAGATAGCCTTTCACCGGATATGGGCACCACTGGCAAGACCAGTATTTGCTGCCCATCCCTAAATGCCCCTTGAACTGAATGTCTTGCTCAACCAGGTCAGAGTAAAGTTAAGAGTCAACCAGGAGTCAGGCCAGATCAGGCAAGGCCAGCAGATTTCCTTCCCAAAGCATGAAATTACAATAGTCTTATCAGTCCATAGGGCTGCTTTCTCATTAGAAAGAGAAGACTGGTGGTGGTTTAACCAGAGGATCTCACACAAGGCGAGGGAAAAGGTTGAAGAGAGTCCTTCATGGTAACCTTAGCCAGTGGGAGAGTTGAACCCACGCTGCTGGTGTCCCTCTGCACTGCAACCAGCCGTCCAGCTAACTCAGCTAAACTGAGAAGGGCAGCACGGTGGCTCAGTGGTTAGCACTGCTGCTCACAGCGCCAGGGACCGGGTTCAATTCCACCCTTGGGCAACTGTGTGGAGTTTGCACATTCTTCCCATGCCTGCGTGGGCTTCCTCCGGGTGCTCTGGTTTCCTCCCACAGTCCAAAGATGAGCAGGCTAGGCGGATTAGTCATGCTAAATTCCAGTGTTCAGGGCTATGTAGATTAGGTGGGTTATAGTGGGGTGGGTCTGGGTGGGATGCTTTGAGGTTCGGTGTGGACTTGTTGGGCCGAAGGGCCTGTTTCTGCACTGCAGGGATTCTATGATTTCCCCCACCAAAAGTGGGTTAGTGAACCAGATGGGATTTCAACCGCATATCGACAGTGGTCACCACAGAGACTAGCTCCCAACATCCAATTTAAATTTATATTCTGCCAGCCATAGTGGGATTTGAACCCATGCCTCCAGATCAGTAGGCCAGGCCTCACCTCCTGATTACTAGTCCAGCATCAGTACCACCAAGAGTGTCTAGCATTTCCTTTGTCTCAAAACAAACACCAAACCTCACCACCCACATCTAAGTAGCTGAAGAGTGTCCCCTCATCAGAATCTCTCAAAATCTAAGGTATTAAAATGGGATCACATTAGGAGAAAGTTTGGGAAGCACTCGTCTGGGATATCTCAGCGATAGCCTATATTGGCAGAGGGCACCAGGTTAGAGGCAAGACGTTAAACTGAGGTCTCTCTACCATTGAGCAATGCTGCAAGAAGGGAGACAAGGAGTTCTGCTTGGTGCAACAACCACCTCTACCCAAAAACAAACTCAGCATTTAGGAACTTGCAGTATAAAAATGCAATGAGGCACTGGAAAATCTTAATTCTGCTCAGGTTACCTGGGCGATTATTTTCTTTTCAGTCTTGATTGAAAGCTGTCATGTAAGCAAATGAGTCCCACATGGAAGAACAGCTAAGCTTAATGAGGGACAGGAAAGCTACTTCTCTGAATCCCAATAATGCTAAAGCAACCCTCGGCACTTAGAAGTATGTACTATTTATAAGCAGGTTACATCTGCTGGTAGCCCAGGCATCAATAAATCAATTGTTAGCTCTCCTCCTTGTTAATTGTTCTCTTTGTAATGTGAGCCCAATGTGAGATGGCACCATAAAGGTCTCCATGATACACACACATCAACATCAAACTACCAGATATGTGGAATCAAAGCCAGGACTGAAAGTACAGTGTATCCATCACCTATGGAAGCTAAACATTCAGGGCAGACTCTGCCTAAACACCACATGTCATTGAACGGCCACCTCCATTAACCACATATTGTTAAGCAAAGTCAAACAAGAATGCAAGAAGTGGATATTCCAGATTCATGTTTTTATGACTCTGCACCAGCCAAGCTATTCTTTTTCCAAAGCTAGCATGGAAGACTACGTGGACGCCAACGTGTTGCTTTAAAACCAGCACTGTAGGAAGGAATAGAAAAGAATAGAAATAAAATCAAACAGGCCCATTGACCTGTGACCTTCCGTTGCACCAAAAATTAATTCAACCACCAACATGCCTGGCCTCTACCCAACTGAGTTTTGAAGAATGAGGGGTGATCTGATTAAAATACATAAGGTTCGGAGGGGAACTTACAGTCATGGAGATCTACAGCACAGTAAAAGGCCTGGCATCACAAGTGCACATCTAAATACTTAAATATTCTGAAGGTTTCTGCCTCTACCAGCCTTTGCGGCAATGAGTTCCAGATTCCCACCACCTTCTGGGTGAAAAGGTTTGCCTCACATCTCCTCTAAACCTTCTGTCACATACCTTACACATCTGTCCCTCCCTCTGGGACAAGTTTCCTGCTGTCTACCCTATGTTGCTCATAATTTTATATATCTCAATCATGACATTCACAACCCAAACTACAAATCTACACTAAAACCTTAGAGACCCCTCTCAATCCTCTCTGCTCTGAGGTAGACAACCCCAGTCTGTCCAGTCTCTTCACAGAAAACCACCCAGTCCAGGCAACATAGTGGTAAATCTCCTCTGCACCCTCTCCAGTGCTATCACATCCTTAGGTGGCACCCAGAATTGTACACACTACTCTAGCAGTGACCCAGCTGCCCTTGTAAATGGTTCCAACATAACCCCTCCCCCACTGCTCTTAGACTCTGCGCCTCAGCTAATAAAGGCAAGTATCTCATAGACTTTCTTAACCACTTTATCCACCAGACAGGGATTTGACTGGATGGATGCTTCCCCTTGTAGGACAGTCATGTATTAGGGGACACAGTTTAACTCTGGTTATTGTGTGTAACTTTTTTCCTCTGGGGATCACTGGAGATTTAAGACTGCGTTAGACACATTGACAAGGGAGTCAAAGCATATAGGACAGAGTCAGGAAGGTAGAGGCGAGAATCCAATTACTGATTGGCAGGTAAGGCTTGAGGAGCCGAATTCAAGTGGCCAAACCTCAAACTTCACCAATGTGAGCCGGCGTCAAAGATTACAAGAACACAAACAACTGAAGTCCAACTGGATGCATCATCCTCTGCTTTCATTAAAAAGAAAACACGAAGTGGTGATTTAGGAACATAAGAAAATGAGTCCATTCAGCCCATTGAGCCTGCTCCACCATTCAATACAGCACGTACCTCAATGCCACTATCCTGCAGTACCCCGATATCCTTTGATTTTTACTCTCCAAAAATCTCAACACACCAGGTTACAGTCCAACAGGTTTATTTGAAAACACAAGCTTTTGGAGCGTAGCCCCTTCTGCAGTAGAAGTGAGAAAGAAGTACAGAGAACACAGAATTTAAGTAAAAGATCAAAGGGTCACACAACTGATGAGGATGTATTAAACAAAACCAAGATGCATTTCTGATGAAGGGTCTAGGCCCGAAACGTCAAGCTTTCCTGCTTGGCCTGCTGTGTTCATCCAGCTCTACACCTTGTTATCTCGGATTCTCCAGCATCTGCAGTTCATATTATCTCTGCTGTTAAATCTTTAATCAGTTGGAAGGTTTTAATTGATTAGTATATGTAAATTCCCAAAATTCTTTCAAGTCACTGCCCTGAGAGAACTAAAGCTTTTATCAGTATAAAGAGGAGGTGACATTCTAGGTCAGACAGTGCACACACTCTCGCGTGCACATATATACATCAATGGAGTGACTTTGTATTGCAGATACATTCTATTTGCTTCGACACACACACACACAATTTATAGACAATCAGCCAACTTGGCATTTTAGAGATTGCTACTCTAGAAATAAAACCATCAAAACAAATTATAAACAATTCTAAACAAGGCCTCACGCCTAACATGCATTGTATGACCTAAAATGTCACATCTTCTTTACACTGATAAAGCCTTTTGTTCTCTCAGGGCAGTGACTTGAAAGAAACTCAGGGATTTACATATACATATTAATTAATTAAAGCCTTCTAACCGATTAAAGATTTACCATCATCTTAGGTTTACTTAATACATCAGTTGTGTGAACTTTTGATCTTTTGCTGATAAATTCTGTGTTGCGTGTTTCTTTCTCACATCATCTGACAAAGGGGCGACGCCCTAAAAGCTTGTGCTTTCAAATAAACCTATTGGACTATAAACCAGTGGTGTGAGATTTCTGACCTTGTCCACCCCAGTCCAACACCAGTACCTCCAAATCCAGGAATCTACTGATCTCCATCTTGAACATGCAGAATGGCAGATTCCATAGCCATGGTAAAGAATTCACCAGCCTCAGATTCCACCTTAACTCACTCCTATTGAGATTATATCCCTGCTTCTGCAGAAGGTCCTGCGAGCCAGGACAGTGGAGACGTGGAACTACATTTCACTGGGGAGGCGATGGCTTAGTGGCATTAGCACTGGACTGTTAATCCAGAGACCCAGATAACGTTCTGGGGATCCGGGTTCGAATCCTGCCATGGCAGATGGTGAAATGTGAATTCAATAAAAATATCTGGAATTAAGAATCTTACGATGACCACAAATCCATTGCAAATTGTCAGAAAAATCCATCTGGTTCCCTAATGTCCTTTAGGGAGGGAAACTGCCATCCTTACCTGGTCTGGCCTACATGTGATTGACTCTGAACTGCCCTCTGGGCAATTAGGGACGGGTAATAAATGCTGCCTAGCCAGTGACTCCCTCATTCTGTTAAACAATAAAGGACTTAGCAGATAAAAGAACATGGACTGACTGGGCCACACAGACTATTTCTCTGAAACAATTCTAAAATAATCCGTGTAAATGGCAATTTTCTTTTTCAAAAGTGCCTCTTGGATCCCATTGAAGTAGAATGGTGGGTGGTGACCTTTTTTTGCTGCTGCAATACCCTGCTTGCAAGCCTGAAAGAGAAACAGATTTTGCACTTGCAAAACTGGCCTGGAACTCACAACATTTTGAGTCTGTAAAAGTGCAAAAACTGTTGGAGACTGTAGCAGAAGCAAACGTGCGACGAAGCAAACATCTTTCAGTAGGGACTAACACATTTCACACTTTGCTAAGTGAACACAGCAACTTCTAAACCAGCCACTTTGAAGCTTCTCAGTACAGAAATGGCGAGGGGTTAACTGGCACCATATTATACACCACGTGCATTCAATACTTTTGGAGACAGTTGTAAAACTGCTAGAACAAAAACATTAGCCCAGTTTCTGTTGGAAAGCACCATCAGCAGAGGGAATAAATATTGCTAACTGCCCACTTTGTTTTGAATAATAATTGCTGATGTATCCAACTTACAACCACAACATCAAGGAAATCAATAGTGTTTCGTTATTTAAAAAAAATAGCAGCTCAGTGCAGCCACGTCAAGCCAGAATGGGCAAAAAGATCTAACAACAGATTCGGCACAGCTGCTGGGTAACAGGAAGCAAAGACATTGCTGTATAATAGCACATGGCCAAGTAAAAATAACACTTCACGCTTATAAGACTCAGTAGGAAGCGTGGTGCAACATTTCTTGAGGGTTTAAGGATTGGAAACAGCACATAGGCACCACCCCCTCCTGCTGCGTCAATGTAGGCCCTTCATCATGGGGAAGCACGTGCTCTCTGATAAAGGGAAAGCTGAGCTTGTATCCATTGGAATTTAGAAAAATAAGAGGTGATTGTACCGAAACATGAGATCCCGAAGGAAGGTTTGGGTTCAGCATGGTGAGTGCTGAACAAGGGGGTACAGTATAAAGATAAGAGGTCATTTAAGACAGAGGCAGGGGAGGAGGAGAGAAGGTTCTCCAAGGGCTGAAAATCTATGGAACTTGTCAAGCCTCATCAAGGTAGCACGTTGGAAATCAAGTTCTGCTATTCCCAGTCACCACAAAAGTTAAGGATTAACTAATTCACCTGATTTTCAGACTCAGGTTGACAGAAAGCACACAAGTTTCTGTGCTTAAGAATTATTATTTATTACAAGTAAATAAACTCTAGTTAACAGATAAGCAATTATGTACTGACATAACTAAGTGCCAATACCCTGGAAAACTTCCCCATGCGTGCAAATAGACAGGACAAAAAATGCGATATTATGCTTAAAGGGAAAACTGAGGAAAGTAGTTCAGTGATCTCTGTTCACAGAATCTACTAAAATGGTTCCTGTGATCAGAACACTGCTTCTGTCTTCCTTCTTTGGATGCTCCCACTGGTTTGCAGCAAGCACAGGGTGGCTGATTCACTAACAAAAGGTCTCTGACTTATTGACTAAACATCAGCTTACAGCAACTACTGAACAAAAGATAAACCGGTATTCTTCAGGCTTCAAATGATTTTTACTGCAGAGAGCAGGCAGCACCTGTGCTGCTGGAGGTTTGAAAAGCTTCTGGCTATCTAATCACGCAGATGGATGTAAACGGGTACATTATAATTGGGATTACTGAGACATGGCTGCGGGGTGACCATGGATGGGAACTGAATGTCCCAGATATTCAGTATTTAGGAAGCAGACAAAAAGAAAAAAGCCAGAGCAGCAATGCTTAAAGAGGAAATTAACACAGTACTGAGAAAGGATACTAGCTCTGACAATGTGGAGTCTGTATGGGTAGAGTTGAGAAATACCAAAAGGCAAAAAACATTAGTAGGTGTCATATATAGATGCCCAAACTGCAATGGTGAGGTCAAAAATGGCAGACCGGACCATATAAATTCAGAGCAGGACAGAACAACAGTGCTTCAACGGAGACTACTCGGCACTGATGTCACCTACAAGGGAGATGAAACTTTTGCATGAAAACCAGTCAGCCCAGCGAACCAACCAACAACTCTAACTGCAACCCGAACTACAGATCTTCGTTAAAAACATTAAACAGGAAATTAGAGATGCATGTGATAAGGGAATATTGGTGATCACGGGTGATTTTAATCTGCTCATAGAACGGGCAAAACAAATTAGCCACAATGTCGTAGAGGAGGAATTCCCGGAGTGTTATGTGGGATGGTTTTCTTGACCAATACATGGAGGAACCAACGACAGCGCAGGCCATCTTAGGCTGGGTGCTGTGCAATGAAAAGGGAATCATTGCCAATCTAGCTGTGCAAGACCCCTTGGGGAAGAGCGACCATAACATGATTGAATTTTATATCAAGATGGAGAGAGAGGCTGTTGATTTGGAGACCAGGGAGCTGATCTTTAATAAAGGAAACTACAGGGATCAAGCGTGAGTTGGCTTTGATAGACTGGGGAGAGTTATTTAGAGGGATGACAGTGGATAAGCAATGGCAAACATTCAAGGGACGCATGGGGAATTGCAACAACTGTTTATTCCTGTTTGTTGCAAAAGGAAAATAAGAGAGCCAATCCATGGTTGACAAACACAATGAGAGAGTATCCAATCCAAGGAAGAAGCACACTGATTGGCCAAGAAAAATAATAAATCTGAGGATTGGGAGCAACTTAGAATTCAAAGAAGGACCAAGGGATTGATTAAGGGGAAAACAGTTCGAAAGTAAGCTTGCAGAGAACATAAAGACTGCTGCTAAGAGTTTCTATAGGTATGTGAGTAGAAAGATTGGTAAAGACAAACGTAGGTCTCCTACAGACAGAAATGGGGGAATACATAAAAGGGTACAAAGAAATGGCTACGGCACTGAATACATACTTTGGTTTTGTCTTCACAAAAGAGGACACAAATCAGATACCAGAATTGTTGGAGAATGCAAGATTTAGTGAGAGGGAAGAGTTGAGGGAGATCAATATTAGTAGAGAAATTGTCCTGGGAAAATTATTGGGAATTAAAGCCAATAAATCCCCAGGGCCTAATAATCTACATCCCAGTGTACTTAAGGAAGTAGCTCTAGAGCGGATGCACTTGTGGTCATCTTCCAGGATTCCAGAGACTCTGGAATAGTCCCTGCAGATGGGAGGGTGGCTAATGTCACCCCAATATTCAAAAAGGGAGGAAGAGAGAAAACAGGGAATTATAGACCGGTGAGCCTAATATCGATAGTGGGGAAAATTCTCAAATCCGTTGTCAAGGATTTTAAAGCAGAGCATTTAGAAAACAGTGGCAGGATCAGAAAGTGTCAGCATGGATTTATGGCTTGGATATTTGTTGGATTTTTGTGAAGATATAACTAGTAGAGTTGACAATGGAGAGCCAGTCGATGTAGTATATTTAGACTTTCAGAAAGCATTTGACAAAGACCCACATAAAAGATTAAAGCGCATGGGACTGGGGAACTGTATTGAGATGGATAGGAAACTGGTTAGCAGAGAAGAAACAAAGAGGAGGAATTAATGGGTCTGTTTCAAATTGACAGGCAGTAACTAGTGGGGTACCACAGGGATCGGTGCTGGGACCCCAGCTATTCATAATATATATTAATGATTTGGATGAGGGAACAAAATGTAATATCTCCAAGTTTGCAAATGATACCAAGCTGGGTGGGAGTGTGAACTGTGATGAGGATGAAATGTGATGAGGATGCTGAGATCCTTCAACATGATCTCAACATGTTGGGTGATTGGGCAAATCAATGGCAGATACAGTATAATTTGGATAAATGTGAGGTTATTCACTGTGGAAGTAAAAGCAATAAGGCAGATTACTACCTGAATGCCTGTAAATTGGGAAGGGAGTGTTCTGCAGCAGGACCTGGGTGTCCCTGTGCACCGGTCGCTGAAAGTAAGTATGCTGGTGCAGCAGGTAGTAAAGGCGGCAAATGGTACTTTGACCTTCATTGCAAAAGGGTTTGAATACAGGAGCAGGGATGTATTGTTGCAATTGTACAGGGCCTTAGTGAGACCACACCTACAATAATGTACGCAGTTTGGGTCTCCTTTTCTGAGGAAGGATGCTCTTGCTCGAGGGAGTGCAGCGAAGGTTTACCAGACTGATTCCGGAGATTGGGGCGGGAGTCTGACGTATGAGGAGAGATTGACTAGGTTGGGATTGTTTTTGCTAGAATTCAGACACATGAAGGGGGGATATCCTAGAGACTTATAAAATTCTTACAGGACTGGACACAGTAGATGCAAGGAGGATACTCCCAATGGTGGGTGTCTCCAGAACCAGGGGTCACAGAATGACGATTCAGGGTAGACGATTTAGGATGGAAATGAAGAGACATTTCTTCACCCAGAGAGTGGTGAGCCTGTGGAAATCATTACTACTGGGAAGTAGTTGATGCCAAAACACTGAATGTATTCAAGAGGCGACTAGATATAGTACCTGGGGCTAACAGAATCAAAGGTTATGGGGAGAAAGCAGGATTAGGCTATTGAGTCGGATGATCAGCTATAATAGTGAAGAATGGTGGAGCAAGCTCAAAAGGGCCGAATAGCCTCCTCCTGCTCCTATCTTTTATCTTGTTCACATCTTCAAGCTGTTCAGCTACCTGTGAACCAACCACAGTTGTCAGAAGGCAAAAACCTTTGTTAATGGTAACTGGTCACTAGTCCACAAATCAGTCCACTGCTGTTGCCAACCATTTGTCTTTAGCTCAGCTTGTCTGCAAACCACACTCAAACCTGCTGCTGGAATCAGAGTGTAAGCAGTGCTTCAAATTCATGTTAACTTATTTGCTTTCAACACATGCAGCAATTTTTCACCAAATCTTGGTTTTAAGGCAAATTCCTTTCTCATTTCAGTTCACAATTAAATACGTAGAAAAGTAAAAAGGCATGGTCTTAACGAACTCTCTTGACTAAGTGGTGCAGATCTGCATCATTATTTTTAAGGCAGAAATAGACAGATTCTTGACAAGAGGGGAGCCAAAGATTATTCGGGGTAGGTGGGAAATTGAAGCTGAGGCCACAATTCAAACCAGCCACAATCAATTGGCACAGCAGGTTTGAATTGTGGCCAAATCCACTCCTCTTCCTAATTAATATCTTCACATGCTTCACACTCCACATGACTAAGAAATGAGGCCTTTCAGCTCGCCAAATTCTGCTCCACCATGCAACAGGATCATGGCTCATTCAACATTCTTCACATTCACATTCCTCCCCTTTTCCTATAACCTTCCATTCCCCTCGATCAAGAATTTATCTCAGCCTTAAACATACACAAGGACTCTGCCCCCATAGCTCTCTGTGGTAAGGAGTTCCAAAGACACCCCGAGAGAAGAAATTCCTCCTCAGTTCAGTCTTAAATTGGCACCCCTTTATTCCAAGACTATACCCTCTGGCCCTAGACTCTACCATGAGGGGAAACATTCTCTCAGCATTTACCCTGTCAAGCACCTTAAGAAGCCTACCTGTTTCAGTGAGATCACCTCTCATTCTTCTAAACTCCAGCGAGTAGAGTCCCAAACTGTTTAACCTTTGCTCACGAGACTATGCCCGCCATACCGAGGATCATCGAGAGGACCTTCTCTGAACTGCTTATGAAATAATACCTTTACTTAAATAAAGGGACCAACACAGCTCACAATACACCAAAAGCAGTCTCACCAGCAGCTTGTACAGTACGACTTCCCAACTCTCATACTCCAATCCCCTTAAAATATGGGTCAATATTCCTGATTAGCTTTCCTGATAATCTGCTGTCTGTGTGCTAGCTTTCATTGTGCTCCTGTTAATAGTTCTTCAGAGTTCTGGGAAGGGCAACAAAAATATTTCTGCTCATACAAGAGGGGGAAATTACACAGGACACACATGCTCCATCCTGAAAGTTATTTATCTCAAATTTCAAAGAAATACAGCTTTATGCATCTAGACCTGCCAGGAGACACACAGTAGGTCTTGAAAAATAACATCTGATCACACAACCACTGCAATTTTGGGATATTCTTTCCTTTCAAAGTAATGTTTACAGAGATCAAGACATAAAACGGCATTCGTAAGCACTCAAGCTTGCCACCAATTTAAAATAAATACTCTGATATCGCGGAAGATTTAACCAATCTCAATATATCCCTCAAAGAACATGAATTGTACATCTGTTCAATCTATGCTGCTCCTGATATAGTTGCAAAGCAGAGGTGATCTCGTGATCTTCTCACTGGTCGGGGAACCCAGAACCCCCAAGTTAACGTCTTGGGGATACAGGTTCAAATCCCAAGTAATCTTTTTTAAAACCTGGACTTACAAACTGGCGTAACAGAAGTAAACAGTGCAACCATTTTTAACTGCCACCTCGTTCACTAATATTACCTGGGGAAGGAAACCTGGCATCCTTACCAGGTCTGGCCCACCTGCAGATCCACGGAATGAGTTGACAGTCAACATGGCTGACTTTGAACCGGCCACTGAGCCATCAGCGATGAATAATAAATGCTGGAACTGCCAGTGACGCCCACATCCCACAAAATTGTCTTTTTTTAAGAACAAACTTCCAGATCTGCAGTTCCCCATGATGCAACACTCCAATCCGATACTGCCAGGAAGGCACCACATAAAGTCCAGTGACACTGTTCACCAACCTTCCCCACCACGCCTCATAAAAGGCAAAGTCAACACCAAGACAAAACATCCCAAAGCACTCCACAGCCCCAATAGGGCAGTCACATATGAAACGCAGCACATGATATGTACATTCCAAGATCCTACAAACCACAGTGGCATCTTGGGCAGTTCCCTGTTTATGAGATATCAATGAGGGGCACACATTGGCCAAGGAACCAGTGGTAGGTGGCAACGGGATGTGGACAGCGAGGGACTGGACCTTCGGCGTCATCTTTCTCTGCTAAAATCTGAGCGGGCCCTGAACCCACAACGTTCTCACTCAGGAGACTTTCAGCAAAGTCACCGAGTCATAAATCTTCTCTGCACCCTTTTCAAAAATGGAAGAGATGGGGTGGTGGCATCAAAAGCAAGCATTGTTTTCAATCTGCCAACAGACTAACAAACTGCGGATGAAAGTTGATGCCATGACTTCTAAAACCTAACAGCTATCAACAATAAGCAAACATGTTCACCATAACAGCGTTTGATATGCCAACAGTAATACTTCAACTGAGATTTGCAGAGTCTGCCAGCAAGAGGATTCTGAGGCTGGGCTCAAAAGCTCCTTGCAATACTTAATCATAGACCAAAACATCCAATTTTCAAAGCTGAGTCAATGTTGAGTTCACAGCTGTCTACAAGGTAACAACTCACCTCAGCACATGCTGAAGGAAGGAGTTGCTTGCTGGGCAACAAAATGGATTTTGTTTTGGAGGTCTTCCTCATTCCTCCTTTTGGGCCTCAACCCCACCTAAAATTATCAACATCTTTCTGGTCACGAACTAGGACATGCCTTAGATCCAGACAAGCCAAAGCACAAAACTCAAAAATAATAATCAAGTTCAGGTTCAGGGCAGAGAAAAGTCAAACAACACAGCAGATAACCAAGTGACCTCATGATATGCTCCCGTCAGTGACAAGCGAGCGCTCCTTTTAGTTATTAAAAAGCTCAGACAAATGCAAATGCCCCAAGTCTTTCAGCAAGCAGTCTGAGTCATAAATCATCTTTGCACACTTTCCAGTTTAACTACAGGTAGTTCTGTTATAATGGGTGCTTCACTGACGCAAATTGGCTGTAATGCAACTGATGAATAATGGACGCTATATGGATAACATGAACTTTGTTGTACAGGTACAGTGATTTTCTATAGCAATTTCCCTATAACATGATTTTCTATAGCGCGAGGTCACACAAGAATGGAACTACTGCATTATAGGAGAACCGCCTGTATGTCTTTCGTATAACAGGGAGACCAAAACTGTAGACTTATACAACAGTAAAATGACGTCCCAAAACCCATACTCGGTGCCTCAACCGATGAAGGGCAGCACGCTAAATGCCTTCTTCACCACCCTGTCTATCTGTGACACTGCTTTCAACAAACTATGTACTTGTACTCCTAGGTCCCTCTGTTCCACAACACTCCTCAGGACCTTACCATTTACTATACAAGTCCTACCCCAGTTTGATTTTCCAAAGTGCAACACCTCACACTTATCTGTGTTGAATTGCAGTCGCCGATCCTCAGTCCACTCCCCCATCTGATCAAGATCCCCCTAATTTTTAATAACCGTCCTCACTATCAATGATACCTCATAATTTTGTCTCATCCGCAAACATACTAATCATGCCTTGTACGTTCACATCCAGATCATTTATACATCACAATAAGGTCACGCCTCATTCCTCTACGTTCCAAGTAATAAAGTCCTATCCTGGCCAACCTCTCCCCATGTCCCAGGCCTACTAGTCCTGGCAACATCCTCAAATCCTCTTTGCACACTTTTGCTTGGACTAAATTTTAAAAATCAACTCCAAACTCAGAGCAATAAACTTGCAGCTTTTTGGAGAATCAGATTTACAACAGGAGAGAAAAGGAAAATATTTCCTTTTTACTGTGGCAAATTTGAAAAAGAAAATGCAAAATGTCAAGGACCCTTCCGCTGAGAAGCACAAGTTAGTGACATTTTGGGTATTAAACCATCCTTAGAAATGAATTGGTATTTTCTTAACAGACACTGCTGAGATGTCTAGACTGCGTTCTGCCATCTTTAAGTTCTGGAGACTCGCAGTGCCTTTGAAAACGCAGAACTTAATGTTAGAAAGTTCCTGGACTTCAGTAGATTCACTGAGCACAACAACATCCATCTTAAATAAAAGGCACTGTATGACGTGTACTGTTGCTGTCTCTTGCATACATACATACAAAATTTCATTCAAAGATAATTCTTTGCAGTGTTACCTTTTCCCACAGACTGAGTAAAGTGGCAACATAATTAATACAAATTCCAGGATCCACTGACCTCTTATGAAACATTTTCCTTCAGTTGTCTGTGTTGCCTGCATTGTCTGCAACTGGAGAACCAACGTATTTGCTAGCCCAGAGTTCCATCTTACCTAAAACTGATCAGCTACATGGTCCCAATGTCTCAAGAGAAAACTGCTGTCCCTGTCCTGGGAGTGTTTGATGGGGACAGCGTCAAGGAAACCTTATTTTCAGCTTGTAAGAGTGGATGCAGCTGAGTAAATGATTAAAATTATGGAATACCCTCACTATGTGAGAGCTACCACACTATTAATGCCAAAACAGCTGATTGAACACTTCAGTGCTTTTTCCCAAACTATCCCCTTAACCCCATATGCCACTGGTAACCAGAAATCTGTCAAACTCTACCTTAAACGTATTCAAAAACTGAGCTTTCACAGCCCCCTATGGCAAAGAATTCCAAAGGTTCACAGCCCACTGAGTAAATACATTTCTCATCTCATACTGAAGTGACCTCTCATTTTTAAACTGTTGCCCAGTTCTAGACTGACCAACGAGGTGGAAACATCTTGCCTGTATTTACAGAGTCTATCCCTTTCAGTATTTTGTAGGTTTCAATGAGACCACCTCTCATTCTTCAAAACTCTGGAGAATACAGGCCTGCTTTGCCCCATCTCTCTTCCCTGGACAGTCCCACCATCCCGGGAATAAGTATTAAATCTCTGTTGCAACTCCCTCTACTGCAATTATATCTTTCCTGAGATAAAGTACCACACAGTACCAAATGTGCAGTCTAACTCGGCTCCGACATAATTGAAGCAAAACTTCACTACTCCTGTTTTCAAATCTCTTGCAATAAAGGCTAACATTCCATTAGCCTTCAGAGCTTGCTGCATCTACATGTTAGCCTTCAGTGAGTTACTGCCGAGGACACCTGGATCCCTTTATACATGGAACTGCTTACCACTTCAGAACTGTTTCAGAGGACACGTTGCATGCCTGGAGTCACATATAAGTAAGGCCACGTAAGGATGGCTGATTTCCTTCCCTAAAGGACATTTGTGAACTAGAGGCTGATTTTATGTTCCAGATTTTTATGAAATTACATGAACTGTCAGGGTAGGATTTGAACAAACACTAAACCACCATCAGCCTGCGGACAAATTTAAGAAGATGACTAAACTCTTGGTCGAAGAGGTAACCTTTAAGATAATCTTAAAAGGCTCTGGAAGAAACACCGTGCGATCAATGTTATTGAAGGGTGCAGCCAAAGGATGAGGCACAAACAGCCATGGCTAGGACTCCAGTTATACCACGGTGACTTTGAGACAGCGCAGTCTCAGTCCCAGGATTGCAATGAGCTGGCCCTAACATAAAAGGCAGAAATTTAACATCCAACTTTCAAAATTTGGAACCTTCACTAGATCAGAAAGCCACAACTTGAGTGGGCAGCCATAAATGTGCAATCTCAAAGTAGTGTCTAGACAGATGCCACTATACATGCATTGCCACACATGACTGATCTATAAAAACCTATTCTAGCTGCAGTGACAATCAAATGCACTGACAATCAACTGCACTCTCCAGTCCTACAACAATAGCACTACCGCAAACCAGAACCCAGAAAACAAACTTAAAAGACTCACACCAAAAATGCTACAGCGACTCCTCAGAAAAAAGGCCAATGCTGGGCAGCATCTGTCACGTGGGCTTCTAACAAGCTTCTACCTTAGTGCTCTCCCACAGTCAATTACAGGGCAACATAAGCCACAGCATGAGTGTGAGCGCTCAAAGCAGCAGCAATCACCAAACAGACAAAAGCAAAGACCCAGGGACAGCTGACACAAAACCAGAGCTCCAAGCAGAGCTCTAAAAATTCAAGGGACAGCAGGGCAAGAAGACCACGGTGCTGACCTAGTTAAACACAACTGGAATCAAACACATACTTCATCAGTTCGAGTACTTCCGGAAGGCAGAGTGCAAAAGCAACACACACCAGAGTGCGTGCGATGTCTCAGAATGCCCTGATCACTCAACAGCCCAGTCCCAACTGCAAAGCCATCATTTTGGCCATATTAACAAGTGGGACAGGAGGCAGATATCTAAGATGTTTGAAGGCTAGTTGCCCACTGAAAAAATTCTATGAGTGCCAATGGCATGGTTCTGCATCTTACAGTCCAGTAAAATGCTAGGTTCATAAAAAAACAGGATGCAGTTCCTCAGACTAACAACATTTGGAAGAAATTTCACCTTATCTCCATCATAAATGGGAAATCCAACTATTCTGAAACTGTACATTCCAGTGCTAAACTCTCCATGAGGTGAAATATCCTCTCAGCATCCACCATGTCAAGTCATTCACTGCTCCTCAGAAACTCAAACACAAAGTCTATAGGTAGCAAGACATGGACAATGTTAAACTTAGAGATAATAGGTACTGCAGATGCTGGAGAATCCGAGATAACAAGGTGTGTTTCTAGCTATTTATCAGACTAAGCTTAACATTGGCCTAGACCCTTCATCAGAATTTCTGATGAAGGGTCGGGCCCGAAACATCAAGCTTTCCTGCTCCTGTGGTGCTGCTTGGCTTGCTGTGTTCATCCAGCTCCACACCTTGTTATCAATGTTAAGCTTAGTCTGATAAATAGCTAGAAACATTCATGCCACAAGTGCCGAACAATGAACATCTTCAACAAGGGAGAACCATCTCCCCACGATATTCAATGGCTTTACCATTGCCGATTTCCCCCACCAACACCTTGGGGGCTTACCACCAACCAGAAACCGAACTGGAGCCACCATATAAATACAGTGGACACAAGAGCAGATCAAAAGGTGTGATTTGTCATGAGTAACTCACCACCTGACTGCCCAAAATCTACCCACCTTCTACGAGTCAGGGATGTGAAGGAATACAACTACCATGACCACCACCCCCTCGATTGCCTGGATGAGTGCAGCTCCAACAACAGATTTATCATCATCCAGGATAAAACAGGCTCCCTTGATTCACACGCTGAACACCAACTTCAATATACACTCCCTCTACTGCCAACACACTAGCAGCAGTGTACACTATCTGCAAGATGCAAAACAACTTGGCATAGCCCTTCAACACCTTTCAAACCCACAACCTCTATCACCAAAGACAATGGGAGCAAACATACTGTACCACTACCACTTCTCCTCCAAGCCACCATAAACTTTGTTCTTAGAATCAATCAACTAAGTCTTCCCCAAACAGCAGCTAACACAAACACACCCCTCCTTAAAAAAGGAACAAAAACATAGTTGCCGGAAAAGCTCAGCAGGCCTGGCAGAATCTGTGAAGGAAAACGCAGAGTTAATGTTTCGAGTCCAGTGACCATTCCTCAGAACTGGTTGATGGCGGCTGGGAAAACATCAGTTTATATGCAGAAAAAGGGAGGGGTATGGGGTAGGGAGTAACTGATAGGATAGAGCCTAAAGAGAGGGAACAGTGGTTGGATAGACAGAGTTGATAATGATCAGGCTGGGAGGATGAACAGTTGTTAATGGGGACTATTAGTGACTAACAACAGGTTGGCGTGTAATGGCAGGCTGTGTGGTAACAAGGCCTGGTGTGTGGGGTAGGGGGCTGGGACAGGGAAGAGTTTAGGCCCTAAAATTACTGAACTCGAGAGTCCGGAGGGCTGCAGGATCCCCAAGCAGAAAATGAGGTGTTGTTCTTCCAGCTTGCGTTGAGCTTTGCTGGAACACTGCAGCAAGCCACAGACAGATGTTGGCCAGGGAACACGGTGGTGCGTTAAAGTGGCAGGCAACAGGTAGTTCAGGGTCTTTTTTGCAAGCAGAACGTAGATGTTCTGCAAAGCAGTCACGCAGTCTACGCTTTATTTCCCCAATGTAGAGGAGACTGCATTGTGAACAGCGGATGCAGTAGACTAGATTCTGGGAAGTGCAGGTGAAGCATTGCTTCGCCTGGAAGGTATGTTTGGGCCCTTGGATACTGGGGATGGAGGAGGTAAATGGGCAGGTGATGCACTTTCGCCAGTTAGAGGGGTAGGTGCCGTAGGTCCCTGCGGAAGGCTGACAAGGAAGGGGAGGGGAATGTGCCTGTGTAATCCAAGGGCCCAAACATACCTTCCAGGTGAAGCAAGACTTCACCTGCACTTCCCAGAATCTAGTCTAATCTGATGTTTTCCTAGCCACCATCAGTTCTGAGGAAGGGTCATCGGACCCGAAACGTTAACTCTGTTTTCTCCTCCACAGACGCTGCCAGACCTGCTGAGCTTTTCCAGCAACTTTGTTTTTGTCCCCACGCATAGCAGGTTGGATGCCCAATCTCCCTAAAATCAATAGCATTCATTTGGAGGGCAGGAGGACACAGCCACCGGACACAATATTCCCAGACAAGGGAAAGTTGGGTTGGAGGCGGGGGGGGGGGGGGGCAGCTGCGGTTTGCCCCAGACCACCATGCAGTGCACCGCTGAGAGTTAGCACAAGAAGTATCAGCTGACAGTGGGTTTCAGTTCAGCAGATCCAGCCTTTATTATGCCTGACATCCATGCCCTGGTCTCAAGAGATCAGGTGCAGTGCAAAAGACAAACTCCTTCAAAACACAACAAACCCTCTTGACATGCAGCAAGTGATCACATGTTGCTATGTGTGACAAGATTATAAGGCAGTATTCAATACAACTGGACAGGGACATGGAACCTTCCTTGCTACATCCACTCAATCACTTATTTCTCAACTGCTATGGGCAGAGAGAGGAGCATTATCCCAGGCCCATGAGAAGCCAAACAAATTCCCAACAATAAATTCACAATTTCAGCAGATGGGTTTAAAAGGGAAAGGAAGAAAGCAATTTGAAGACATTAGTTTGGAATGGCATGTCTGTGTCAGAGACAGCACTCTGAATTCAAAGTTTTTCTACTAAAATATATGGTTGCACAGTAATAGCTACCATTCCACCTTGATACAGATTACAGACTAAAAACTCTACAAAAGCCAGATTGTATTGTTCTGAACTCTCAGACCAGGAAAATACCAGGTTCATCAGAAATGAGCAGAAAGTCATAACTGAACCTTCCCCACCAGCCAATAAGATCTTGTCTGATCCAATCATGGCCTCGGCTCCATTTACCCATCTGACTCCAAATAACCTTTGCTCATCGAATATCTGATTACTTTCAAGACTGGAGTAGATAACTCAATTTTCACTACTCTTGGTGCATGGGTGGTGGGGGAAGAGCACGTGAGAGCGAGAAAGAGTGCAAACTCCACACTAACAACCCTCAAAAAATTTCTCATGTAAAGCTTAAATGGGGAGACTCTTTATTCTGAAGTTGCACTCTAGTTCTACATGCCCTCATGAGCTGAAATATCCTCCCAGCATCCACCCTATCAGGCATTCAAGTCATCATTTGCGACTCAAAATGCTGAAGGACTCTGCAGCCAAAAGCCGTTCAGCTTAACTACATACCAGCTATAACTAACAGGCACCCACAAAATAAAGAACCAAACCAATCCAGCAGTGTGGGAGTCCCATGGGCTGGTTCAGACAGCACTGTGGCTAATCTGGTGGAGGGGAGCCAGACCATCCAATGAGAACACTCTCAGTCACATGCCCACACATCTGACAAATTTCAGCACTGCCCATCATTTAATTGCTTTTAATCATTCATGCGCTGCAGGTATCACTGAGACCACATTTATTATCCATCCCTAACCTCCCAGACAGCAGTTAACAGTCAACCACATTGTTGTGGGTCTGGAGTCATATAAAAGCCAGGTAAGGACAGCAGTTTCTTTTCCTAAAGGGCATTAGTGACCCAGATGGGTTTTTTTCCAACAATTGATATCAGTTTCATGATCATCATTATACCCTTAATTCTAATTTTCTTTTTATTAAATTCAAATGGCACCATTGCCCAGCTATAATACCATTAGGTGATCACCAATCGTCCTGCAGTTTGATACCACATTATGAGTTTGGGTTCAGGTCAGATTGGTTTAGGAGAAGGCAAAGTAAAGAACTAGATTCAAGGTTCAACTTCAAAGTTTGTCACGTATTATTCATTAAGACTAAATGCTGCTGCACATGGTAATCATAGATATACCAGGCTCTAACAGTTACATTCGGTAAGACTAGTTTTCACACGTGTTTCTCTCTTCTCACATACATCACTAACCGTGTCCACACGGTGCTACTTATACCCACTGGGAGCAGCTCTGTGATGTCATCACAAGGCTGTTCCAGAGTCCCAAAGTCCTCACATGACAGTGCCAAATAAACTTATGAAAACCTGGGCATCTCAAACCAAAACGGAAAGAGACACGGCAAAAAGAAACAAAAGCCAAAAACAAAAGATCAATTCATTTGTCTCTCCCTAAACAGAAGGCTACCAAACAATTGACTGCAATCATCTCTGCTGTGTCCAAGAACGTGTCCATGGCCTCCGTGAATATTTCACAGACCAGTGCAGAGTCCAAAAAACATTTTTTGTACATCACTGCTTGCAGTCAACTGTGAGGATAAAACCAGGGCAACAGGTTTTCTGGTATGTATGAGAGGAAATACAAGCTAAAATGGCCCAGGTCCCAACTAGCCAGAGTTCACAGGGATTCCTTTACTAGTGCCCCACATTGAAACGACCCCATGAGCCACATAGACAATGTAGAGCAAAGGTTCAAACTGAGACTTTCCAGAATTCACTGGGAAAACATATCCAAAACTAGCCTCAGACTTCACGCAAGAGAATCGCGGCAAAATAAATGAAAAGTCGTATTGTACAATTTCCCAGACAATAAACTGCTGCCTCTAATACTGGAAAATATGCAAGAGTTTGCAATCCTAGCAGAAATTAACACCAAACAGGTTGGATGTCAGTGAAATCTGGCTTGCTAGACTTTGACTTTCTTTAAATATGGAGCTCAGCTACTGATCGCATTCACAAGGGTCTGCCAGTGTATGTTTAACATTTACTAGACAAGAAAAACAAACTAATGCACTCGATACGAGTTGAAAGATTTCATTACAGGCATCAGAAAAGAATTCAATTTCACAATTCCATTTATTCCAGCAACAGAACTCCAGTGAAGAGTTATTACTACCTCCACACCAAGGTTTCTTGCTCAGGTGGGCCAGCCGCACCCAGTTTCCTTCTGCCAAACTTCTGTGCATTCCCTAGTTGATTTTCTTCAGTTGGTACCTCTCCCCAAAACAAACAAAATTCACTACTACTTGAATGTCAGAGCAAACTCAAGCTCCCACTGACTGAGGACTTCTAGACTTTAGTCTCAGTCTCTCCATGGAGCCAGTCACCAAGTAACAGCACAGTTTTGTCACATTTACTTTTTCTTTTAAAATGCACTAATTGTTAACCCCCATGTGGTAACTGCTGGCATTACAAAACCTCATTATAAGAACAGGTAAACAAATAGGTTTCCAGAATCCACGGCACCAAGCCCACAAAATGAACTTTAAGAAACAGGCCTATAACCATGTCCCCTTCCTTCTTAGCAGGCCAAAAGTAAAGCACAAATTGAGCTTAAAAATGATGCATTGTTCCAAACAGAGGCCTGCCTCACATCCTTCCAAACTCTTATTTTCTAGAACAGCTATAGACAAGACTAGAGGTCCAACAACAGAATCACATGTCCTAAGCCAACCCACAACAGGGAACAGAGAAAGAGAGTGAAGGACAAGAGCCCATTTGACTGAAAAAGTAGTCAAAATGAAAAGGACAATCTGTAGATTCACAGCGTACAAGAGCAAATTACTGCAGCTGCTGGGATCTGTACTGAAAACAACAAATGCTGGAGATCACAGTGGGTCAGACAGCATCCATGGAGAGAGCAAGCTAACGTTTCAATTCTAGATGACTCTTCATCAGAGCTCTGGTGAAGACTCATCGAGACTCGAAACGTTAGTTTGCTCTCTCTCCATGCATGCTGTCTGACCTGCTGTGATCTCTAGCACTTCCTGTTTTCAGTGTAGATTTACAGATATTTACAGTAGAGACACCACACATTCCGACATCTCCTTTGCATGACTGATCAATCCCACATTGTTCCATACACTACATAGCCATTTGTTCCAGTTAAGGCTCACCACTATAACAAACAGTGACATGTACCAAAAAGGAAAGAGTTGACCAAAATGAGTTCAATACCAAAGGCCACAGTCAACATCTTCAGGAGCTTTAATAAAATGCCACTCGAGGGATGTTTCAACAGTTGACTGAGTATTATCCCCTGTACTATATCCTCCACAGCAACCTTTGATTTAGCACTTTACAGCATGCAATAGAGGTAATTTTAAAATATTCCTGCGAAGAAACTTGGGAAGTAATGTTAGAAGTTAATAGAGAAATGCAATTAGTAGCTGTTGCACATTGGCAGATATTTCACCACCTTGCAGCCAAGAACTAGATCCAGCAACAATGGCAGCCTCAGACACATGCAGGATTTTAAAAACACATACTGCTCTTGGGACACAAGGACCATTTGTCACCCATCCTTAGCTGCCCTTAAGGTGATGATGGTAAGCCACCTCCTTAAACTGCTGCAGTTAGCATTGTGTAGGTACACCCACAAGAGTTTTCTCCTTTAGTAGTTTAGTGCAATTTCAGAGGCCACTTAAGAGTCAACCACACAGCTACAGGTATTAATGAGCAGGAATGTTTTTAAACTAAACTCAATAGTTACAAAGCATTATAATATAAATGAGACTGGTATTTCATTCCAATATTTATTAAGCGAACTGAAATTCCACCAGGTGGGTTGAACCAGTGTCCCCAGAGCATTGGCCCAACTCTCTGGAATACAAGTTACCATTATGCTACCACTTGTTCTACCTCATGTGGCTCACTTTACTGCCTTAAAAATAGCAAACTGGTCATCTCACTGGCCATCACACTCGTGAACCATTGTTCTTGACAGAGATGATCAAAGGAGGAAACATAATCTGAAATGATACTGACAAAACAGAAGCGGGAAGGGTGAAGCTGAACAAAGACTGCAGCATTTAGCAGAATGGGTGGACATTGGTGGGTCCAACTTAAAGAACAAAATTAACGTTATGGAAGGGAAGTCAAACCTCACACAGAAAAGCAAAGATTTGATGCCAGAGATGGCAAATTATAGTAATTGGGAGAACTGTCACAAAGTGGTGCTTTGTGGGGTGCAATGATGTACAAATCAACTGCCACCCTGCTTTGGAATGATATTGGCTATTGCCCCAGTATTACTGGTTCAAAATCCTGGAACTCCCTCCCTAACAGGTCTACTTCACCCCCAAGGACATCAGCAGTTCAAGAATGCAAAGTAGGCTCACCACCACCTCCACCAGGGCAATTAGGGAAGGGTAATAAATGCTGGCTTAGCGATCAATACCTATCCTCTCCTAAATGAATCAAAGAAATGCATCAAAAGGTGTGCATGTAAAGTAGGGTCTGTGAAACCAAGCACGTTTTTATCCAGCTTATTCTTCAACAACACCTTGAAGCTTAAAAGTTCTAATACATAGAATCAATTAATTATGGTAAGATCAGGAAATTATTTCTTCACTCAGAAGATGTCGCCATACAGGCAAAACAAAACTCCTGCCTCACTCCACCCTCCATAACACACTTGCACAAGTGAAGAATGAGACATATTCTGGTGAGAACAGGGCAACTAACAGAGGTTACTGCAATAAGAAATGTAGAAGTATGGTTGGAGATCAGAACACACTCACTGAAGCTCATAAGAACTGTACTGAAAATACCACAGATTATCAGGAATTATTTTCTCTGCCCTTGTCCACCCACAGCTCAGTTGCAAGGAACTCTAAGGCTCCTACAACAGCACCATCTAAACCTGCCATCACTACCACCTAGAAGGACAAGAGAAGCAGGAGCATAGAACATTATCACTCAAGTTTCCCTCTAAGTTTCACACCACCCTGACTTGAAACTATAATTGGCCATTTCTTCCGTTTCATTTGGTCAAAATCCTGGAACTCCCTCTTGAATGACACTGTGGGTGCCCCTACACCACATAGTCTGCAGCAGTTCAAAAAGGCCAATGGGTAAGTAGGGTTAAGCAACAAATGCAGGCGCAGCAAGCAACATCCACACCCATAAATAAAACAGGGGGAGATGTCTAGAGACCCCAGTGAACACTGATCACTGTTCAGCACCAAACTGCACAGCAAGTGCAAGGATGGCTCGTGGAGGATATACAAGCATAGGAACAGGAAACCCCCATTCACCCCACTGAGACTATCCCACCATTCAAGGAGATCAAGGCTGATCCATGATTCATTCCACATGCCTGCCTTTGCCTAACAGAACACAGCACAGCTTAGCACAAAACAAACAGATGGTAAGTTGTGCTGGAGACAAGGGACACCTTGAGAGAACTACATGCTGTATCTAACTCATTCAACTGTTATTACATTCCAGTGTCTAAACTAATTACAAATGCAAAGATCAGACTTGTACATCCAGCACAAACATCCTGCTACAAGTGAAGAAAAAAAAGTCATGTCAACCTTCAACCAACTTTAGTCCAGTAGTCACCGAATAGCAAATATGTTGAGATTATATATGTTTAAATATTTCATCACACTATTAAGTATATAGTTTCCACTGGTAACTAACTTACAACCAGAAAAAAAAAGCAAAATGTTACAATTGGAGAGCTGAAACAAAAAAAAACAGAAAATGCTGAAGCAGCTCAGCAGATCTAGCAGCATCTGCGGAGAGAAACAGTTAATGTTTCAAGTCCAATATGACTTCTTCGGAACACAATTCTTATAGGCACATCCAAGGTAACCATCTCAAAAGTTATCCTTGGGACATGGAACAAATGGGCACTTATTACCCCAATCCCTAGTTACTCAATTAGGTAGCTGGAGAAATCTTTTTGAACCACTGCACTCCGTGTGGCATTCTAAACCGTGCTTATGACACAGCTCAACATTTTTCTGGGATACTTCAGATGACAACCCTGAGTTGGCCATGACTGGAGTCACATATGGTCCAAACTGGATTAGGATGGCAAGAATTTCAAATCCTTTCATAGCCTCAACCCTCCTGGTCTCTAACTACAGAGATCTAAAAACACAATTATTAACTGGTGTATTTATCATGGCAACACTTCTACCAGAGTGCACTTGCCAACCAATCATACAATGTAAGTGTTGGTTTGTCCCTTAATTGGTATTCTTGCAAACTGTCCTGATAAGTGGAAGATAAACTGTTTCGGAGAAATGTGTCTTTTTCCAGCATTATTCAAGTTCTGGGCAACCAATTGAGTAACAGATCTATAGATTCTTGCTGTAGATTGGCACAAGGCATGATGGCGAAAACTGACTGAATAATCAACCCACAGGACACCACCCACCGCCCCCAACCCGGGGATCAGAATATCTTAGGTTTTCATCAGCTGTGCTGGCATGGGGGTTGCCGAGCTACATGTTAGCACATCTCACATCATGAAATTAATCAAGCTGAGAAATACCTTGGGATTTCATACTTAGCAGCTCAGATATTTATCTGCCTCACTCCACCGGCTTCCTGTCTCATTCTGGCCACTCAAACCAATAGCTACAATCATTGCAACAAGTCTATCCCTAGGCTCTATGGTATCCCTAGGGTCTGAGATTTGGAAGCACGATTAAGAGGAAACTCTTTGGGCATTTGTAACGATCGTGGCATTGACCCACTTCTAGAAATTGCTGACACACATGGGCGTCAGAGGCCCACTCAGTCATAGAATCAAAGTTGTAGAGCATGGAAACAGGCCCTTCAGTCCAACTTGTCCATGCTGACCAGATTAATCTAGTTCCATTGCCTGCATTTGGCCCATATCCTTCGAAACCCTTCTTATTCATATACACATCCAGATGCCTTTTAAATATCGTCATTGTACCAGCCTCTACCACCTGCATGAAAAAGTTGCCCCTTATGTCCCTTTTAAATCTTTCCCCTCTCACCTTAAACATATGCCCTCTAGTTTTGGACTCCCCCCCCACCCCAGGGAAAAGATCTTTGCTATTCACCCTATCCATGTCCCTCATGATTTTATAAACCTCTCTGCCTCTGACACTCCAGGGAAAATAGCCCCAGCCTATCCAGCCTCTCCCTATAGCTGAAACCCTCCAACCCTGGCAACATCCTTGTCAATCTTTTCTGAACCCTTTCAAGTTTCAAAACATCCTTCCTATAGCAGGGAGACCAGAATTGAACACAGTATTCCAAAAGTGGCCTAACCAATGTCCTGTACAGCTGCAACATGACCTCCCAACTCCTATACTCAACGCACTGACCAATAAAGGCAAGCAAACCAAATGCCTTCAAAAAAGAAAGTTATACGGAATGCTGCTGTGGATGCTTAGTCAATAAGTATGTGCAATGATGAGAGGGATAGACTTTTGGGCAATAAGTCAAGGGTTAGGACAGGAAAGTGGGAGCTGAGCTCAACGGTTGCACCTTGTTGAATGACAGAGGAGACCGAGTCAAAACAGCTTCGCTCCACATTCTCAAAGATTCTGAAAGCTATGGTCTTTGGTACGGAAAGATGACTTGGGAGTGCAATATATGTTTGCGCAGCTGCTTGTTACAATGAATTTAAGTGCAAGCAGAGCTGTGATCAAAGAGTTTAACGTAAAGATGCTGTTCAGCCACAGGGAAAAAACGAACAAGCAAAGCTACAAGGTCCAAACTATATCACAAACACACTTTCATCTCTGTTGAACTTTTTGAGGAACTCTGCCTTGACAAAACACTCAGCAGTTTCGAATCTGGATGGGAAGGAGCCAGTATTAAGTCACAGGCTTCCTCCTCCTCACACTGCTCTGTATCTGTGAGAGTCATGTCACATTGACAAACTCATGTCACTGTGCTTCCATGGGTGATCTGATGGCAGCAAAAAACAAATTACACGCTGCTCCCACCATACCACATCTGAACGCCACTCCCCTCCGCATGTCTCACAGACAGTAAACAAAACTTCAGCTAACAAGAAAGCAAGTGCAATGCATCCTGAAACGCTTTAAATATTCCAGCCGTCCAACAAAATCTGCAGCACACATAAAACCACAAATTCACCAAAATAGAACAAAAAGAAAAGGTGCCAAGAAGTGCAGACGCACAGCAAGACATTTTCAAACATGCTGACAAACCGTTTTTCTAATTTCCACAAATTATAAAACCTAGGAGATCAATAATGTAATTGGTTCTCAAAGACTGTAGCTTTCAGCCCAATTCCAGTGGCAATACGAACAAGAGGCAGCTATTCAGGCCCTTAAGCCTGTTCTGCCATCTGGGTTTGTTTTTCAGACTGGAGGCCTGTAACCAACAGTGGTCCACCAGGGACCAGTGTTGGGTCCACTTTTGTTTGTCATTTACGTGACGCCGTGAGATGGGAATATAGAAGGCACAGTTAGTAAATTTGCAGATGACCCCAAAATTGATGGTATAGTGGACACCAAAGGTTATCTAATTTTACAACGGCATCTTGATCAATCGGGCCAATGGGCTGAAGAGTGGCAATGAAGTTTAACTTGGATAAATAACAGGTATTGCATTTTGGTAAAACAAACAAGGGCAGGACTTGCACAATTAAAAGTATGGCTTCAGGTAGTGTTGCAGTACTCAGAGACCTAGGAGTTCAGGTACATAGTTCTTTGACGTTTGTGTCACACGCAGACAGGGTGGTTAAGAAGGCATTTAGCACACTTGCTTTCATTGCTCAGACCTCTGAATATAACAGTAGTGACGTCATGTTGAGGCTGTACAGGATGTTGGTGAGGCCTCTTCTGAAGTCTAGTTCTGGTCGTCCTGTTATTGGATAGATAGTATTTAGCTGGAGAAGGTTCAAAAGAGATTTACCAGGTTGTTGCCAGGAATGGAGGGTTGAGTTATAAGGAGAGGTTGGATAGGCTAGGGCTTTTCTTTTTACTGGAGGTATAGGAGGTTGAGGGGTAACCTTATAAAATCATGAGCGGTATAGAAAAGGTGATTAGCAGCTGTCTTTTCCCTAAAGTGGGGGATTTCAAGACTAGGGGGCATATTTTTAAGGTGAGAGGAAAAAGATTTTAAAAAAAAGGGCATGAGAGGCAATTCCTCTTTTGTTAGAAATGTTTTTGTTAAGAGTGGCTCGTGTGTGGAATGAACTTCCAGAGGAAATGGTAGATGCTGGTACAGTTATAACATTTAAAAGACATTTGGACAGGTACATGAATAAGAAATGTTTGGAGGGATATGGGCAAAGCGCAGGCAGTTGGGACTAGTTTAGTCTGGGATTATGGTCAGCATGGGCTGCTTGGACCATAGGGTCTGTTTCTGTGCTGTACAACTCTGACTCGGATAACATTATGGCTGATTTCATGGTGATCACCACTTTCTACTTGAACCCCTAATGCCCTCAAGTCCTGTATCAATCAAGAATCTAACTTGGGGTTGAATATATTCAGTGACCTGGCTCCTGCTGCTCTCCGGGGGAAAGAATTTCACAGGTTCTCAACACGAAATGGGAGTGCATTTATTCTGAAGCTGTGCCAGCTTATTCTAGATTCCCTCTACAGAAGGAGAGCATCCTCTTAGCACCAGCTTGTCAAGCAGCACCCTCCCAACCTCAGGATCTTGCGTGTTTCAGTAAGACTACCCCTGTGCAGACAGACAGACAGTCCAACATGATGGCAGTGTTTGGTATGCCTGCTTTCAATGATCAGTGTATTGAGTATATGAATTGGTACGTCACATTGCAGCCGTGCAGGACATTGGTTAGGCCACTTTTAGAATACCACATTCAATTCTGGTCTCCCTGCTTTGGAAAGACATTGTGAAACTTGAAAGGGTTCAGAAAAGATTTACAAGGAGGTTGCCAGAGTTGGAGGGCTTCAGCTATAGGGACAAGCTGAATGGGCTGGGGCTATTTTCCCTGGAGCATCGGAGGCCGCAGCATGACTTTAGAGGCTTATAAAATCATGAGGGGCATGGATAAGGTGAACAGTCATGGTCTTTTCCTCGGGGTAGGGGAGTACAAAACTAGAGGGCAGAGGTTAAGGTGAGAGGGGAAAGATTTAAAAGGGATCTAAGGGGCAATGGTTTCACATAGAGGGTGGTGTGTGTATAGAATGAGCTACCAGAGGAAGTGGAGGAGGCTGGTACAATGACAACATTTAAAAGGCGTCTGGATGTGTATATGAATAGGAAGGGTTTAGAGGCATAAGAGCCCAAATGCGAGTAGTGCTCCAGTTATCTCAGCAACACCATATACAACAAAACCTCCTTAACTTTTATATTCCATTCCCCTTGCAGCAGGCAACATTTAAATTTGCCCGCATTTCACCCTTTTGCAATTAATGTACTTCTCTACCTCAGAGTCCTACAATCTCTTTCCATTTAAGCAACATACTGCTTTTCTGTTCTGCCTTCCAAAGTGGACAACTTTTTCCACATAATTCATCTGCCAAATTCCTGTACAATCTCAACTTCTTGATGTGCTCTTGCAGGTTCCTTGCCTCTTCTTCTCTACTTAGTGTCCTACATACCTGTTATCAGCAACATTTAGCAACTATACATTTGACATCTGTCACTCAAGTCATCGATTTTATGTACAAGCATGCCCAACTATTGCAGCACAGTAATAAGGAAGCACTGAACGGTTAGGGAAATTGAATCAAGATTGAACATTAAAAAGGTCCCATGTTGTTATTTCAAATAGGGGGCGTTCTGTTCATCTTGGTCAATAGTGTTGTTGATAGAGGAGTAACTAAGACTAAATACCTAGTCATCAGCATGTTGTTCACAACTTTACAGCCAAGTTTTGTTTTCAACAGTGCAAGAGTCACACTAGTAATTCATGGGGACATTATGGCATTAGAAAAGGCAAGTGGACACCAGTTCCTCTTTCAGTCAAAAATTCACTTCCTCCCATTCTCAGTCCAAATGGGGTGATACCCAAAACAGAGATATCCACTAGGGCCCCGGTGAATTGGGGGGACCCACTCAGCTGGTGCTACAGTACCAACCTCCAACTAGTGGAATTCAGCAAGTCACATGTACATCCATCTGACAGGATGCTGAGCTTAAGAGGGGCAGAGACCATCATTTTGTGTTCTGTTTCTCGTCATAACACTCCAGTTTTTATCCTGCATTCCCCATTAGCTGCAGTCCAGATTACAAGGAGAGTCATTATAACTGGCTTGTAGTGCCACGGTAGCTGTTGCTGCCTCAGAACTCATGTCCCCACTTTAGGTCCTGCCTTCCCATGCCCCAGAAAAAAAGGTTGATTGCTGGTTTTATTGAGTTAAGGAAGCACAACTTAGAGAACACAAGAAAAGTGATCACAAAAGGTGGTAGGGCACGCCATGAAAATTCAAGAATGGTTTAGGGGAAGCAAATAGTCATATCACCCAGTCAGGCATACTTGTGACCCATCCATTAGCTCAGCACATCACAAAACAGCAATGAATTTTTCAGTACACAGATCAACAGTTTTGTCAGATGCAACAGTGTTGAGATACAAATCAAACCACAATCTAATGATACAACAGAACAGGCTCAATGGGCGAAACGGCCACAGCCTGCTCCTGCAACATAACTGATGCAGGGAGCAATTCCCACAGACAATACACAACATGCAGTCCCATCCATGGGCAACAACTGCCACAAATAAAGATTTCAACATTGACCTGTTAGTTCTAGATAAAAGGCACCTGTATGGGGAGAGAGGCTAATCCCTGTGCTCACAAGTGAGCATTCATCTTACCTGATCGCTCCAGCACCTCAGTAAGAAAATAAGGCACGAATTGTGTCAGAGACATGGGGAAAAGGCAAGTTCCAGTTTACAATGTTTGAGTCAGTACATGCTCGTGGCTGCATGGGTAAGGAGGCACAGGGAACCAGAAAGCAAGAGAGAACCCTCTGCACCATACCACAGTGGTATACAATTTGGCACCGAGGCACTCAGCAATTGCAGATGTTTTACACAAACACATTTTGCTTGGATAGAACCTTGCTTGACTTGCATCTATTGCTCCTTGAAAATTGGTGCAGAGTCTCTGCCTCGAACTGCTGCAGTTCATGTCATGGGGCACACTTGCAGTGCCATTAAGAGGGAGTTCTAGGATTCTGACTAGCCAACACTCGAGGGCCAGCTGACAGTATTCCAAGTCAAGATGATGTGTGACTTGTAGACAGTAGTGTACCCACACGTCTGCTGCCTTTGTCTTTCTGGCAAGTAGAGGTCATGGGTTCGGAAGGTGCTGTGAATGGTCCTTAAAGAGTTGTTGCAATATAACCTGTAGATGGCAAATGTTGCTCCCATAGTACAAATGGCAGGTGGAAGGATTAAATGTTGTTACTGATGGATGGGTTGCTGATCAAGTAGGGCTGCTTTGTCCTAGGTCATGTTGAGCTTCAAGTGTTGTGAGAGGTGCAACTTTTCTAGGCAAGGGGAGTATATTTCATTACACTCCTGCCTCATGCCCTTTAGATGGTGGGCAGGCAATGGGGAGTCAGGAAATGAATCTCCAGACAAGCCTCCATGTGCTCCACACAGTTACTGGAACACATCAAATTAGCAGACTTTGCAAAAATTTCACCAAGTGGGAAAGGATTCAAAGCAGGACAAATCAAAAGCACCAAGCATTTTAATGGTGCAAGCCCTGATCCATTCAAATAATGGTAGCAGAGAGCTGAAACACAAAACTAGTGGTACAACCTCAGTGACATAGATTTCATAGAATCCCCACAGGATTTCAGTGTTAAGCTGAAACACTTAAAACTAGTGGTACAACCTCAGTGACATACACTGATCATGTCTTACAAAATCATACAAGTTGATTAACTTGGCACCACTTTGTCATGCAAATACATTTTTTAAAAACCTTCCCACTTCTGATTCATACTGGGGAATAGTTTCATGAGCTACCCACAAATGACTCACTCTCACGGGTCACTCATTTCTAAACATGAAATCAATTCTCTCAAAGACAGGCCAGGCCCTTCCCAGAAGCTGCCAGGATTGGAGAGAACATGCTGGTGGATTTGTTCTTTCCCTGGTCCAGACATACCAACCTATCATCATTTCCACCACTCAGAGTCTTTCCTACCTCTATACTAAAGAATGTCCTTGCTAAGTAAACCATCTGATACAAATCAACATACCTCATGTGACAAAACTCTCAATCCCATTCCCAACCAACTACACAAGCAGCCAGGACATTCTGCTAAAACTTTTATCCTACAAGAGGAGACTGAGCCTGCAGTTTCTTGAGTTTCAAAGAACGAGAGATGATCTTATTGAAGCAAAGTTCCTAAACAGCTCAATAAGGTAGGTGCAGAAATAATGTTTACCCCAGAGACTCGGTCGCTAAGCATATTCAAGACAGGGAGTAATAGATTTCTAGATCTTGACGATATCATGAAACCGTGGGGCTAGAATGGCCTTGGAGTGGAAGATCAGTCACAAACAGTAGAGAAGGCTCAAGGGGCCAACTAGGCTTCCACTTGCACCTTTCACCTGTCCCTGCATGCAGACCAAAGTTTTATGCCTAATACTGAGCAACACACTTTAGCTGGAGGCCGTGGTCAGTGGGTTACAGTTATTACCAAGTCACCAGGTTCTGGCTTCAAGTCCCACTCCAAGGCTTGAGCACAAAACACAAGTCCTAGTGCAGTACAGAGGGAGTTCTGCAGTAACAAAGGAGTGCTGCAGTACCAGAGGTATCACCTTTCAGATCAAATGTTAAATGGAGGCCCCTTTGGCCTGCTCAGGCAGACTTAGAAGACCCCACAGTCACTATTTTGAAAAGGAGCAGGTCTGACCTCCCAGATGACTTGACCGATAGGTACGTCTCAATCAACATCACACAAAAAAAATCCATGTTTGGTCATTATCTGATTATTGAGCGAAGAAATTTGCTGATTCCAAACCAGTGGTTGCACTGGCAACTTTACAGTCGGCACTTCAGGAAAAGCACTTTATTGGCTGGAAAGTGCTTTGAGCTGTCTAGTAGAGCTACATAAATGGAAGTAATTTTTGTACTCTTCCACCTCAACGGTCTTGAAGAAGGTACAATGGCCCCAAGAATGATGGATTTTGCTCATGCAGAGAGACTGGCTGAGCTAAAAATGTTTCTCCTTGGAACAAGGGGTGAAGGAGGAGATTTAACAGGTGTTCAAAATTAACAGTTACAAAAAGGTGTTTCAGATTGTAGGAGGGTTAATAAAAAGAGGGTCACAGATCGAGAGAAACCAATAGAAGAAATAAGGAGGCTTTTTCCATGAAAATGGTTGTGTTCTGGAATATGCTGCCTGGAAGAGCAAGAGAAGCAGTTTCAGCAGTAGCTTTCTTAAGGATTTTTCTTAAGATTACAGGGCAGGGGTTAAGAGCAAGGCAGTGGGACCAATTAGACAGTTCCTTTAAAGTATTAGCACAGACATTAGGGCAGAATGGGTTTCCTTCAGAGGTACAAAATTCAACATTAATACCAGTTAGCTTGTACCACACATTGCCAATCAAGAAAGCTTTAAGGGCTTCACCCCAACTCCTTAACCACCAACCTCAATGTTCTTGCCTTGCAAATGGCCTTGAAAGCAGAAAAATCATGAGCAAATCTAAACAATGTTTTTAAAAAGAAATACTTTTACAAACCAAACCTATCTCAGCACAAAAATAAAAAACACAAGGGGGGCATCACAAGAGCGACATAGTTTGCTTTGCAAGAAATCTCAGGAGCAAATATGGTGAGAAAATTCTGGAATGAAAAATTTTCATTTGGAGGTCACATAAGGTTACCATAACAATCGCAATCTATGTCAGTGCATCCAGTATCAGGTCAATAACATGCACAAAAATTCTAGAGACATTGTGCTCACTGAAGCATCCCATTCTATCGCCGTTTGAAAGTGCTTACAAGTGGGTACAGGTATACTGCAAACCCCATTCTACACACTGTTGCCTCGCAGCAAGGATGGGTGCACTGGACACTCCATCAGCATTCTCCCAAAACAAATCGAGAAGTACAACTGACCCTCCAGACTAAGTCCACTTACCAGCATCAACTAAATGACACTTGGATACAATCACTGGATTGTTAAGATGATGCACACACCGATCCCATCAGCACTGAGAGCTTTTATGGGGGCTGAATGCAGGCAAGGCTATACTCTGACAGCAAATGGTAGTAACTGCGCAATTATGACAAAAACGCGCATTTAGCCAGTATCATTTAATGCCCCAGAGTATCACCAGACAAGATTTGATTCTGAGCCACAGAGCTGAGACACAGCAGACCAAAGGTTTGGCCAAAGAGGCAAGTTATAAGGATTCATAGAGGAGGGAATTCCAGAGCATAGGCCCCATGGTAATGGGACAATGCAAACGAATCAGGTAGGTGCAAAAGTGTGGAAACCGAGGAGCACAGAGACCTCCAAGGATTGTAGATGGTTACAGAGATTGGGAGGGGTGCACCTTGGAACGGGAACATAGTAAAAAATAATGAGGCACTGCCAGACTATGGGTTAACAGGTCAGCTGCAGTGGTGGTGGGAGGCAAGGCTAGAGAACATTTGAACAGTTGAGCCTGGAGATAACAAAGGCACAGAACTGCACGTGTGAAGACAATCTCTACATTCATGCTCTTCTTCCACACACTCCACTCCACTAAAGGCTAGTTACAATTAGACTTGCAGCCCATTCCATCTTTCAAATAATGGTGCAGGAACATTGGTGTTTAAAAAGATCATGGGACTGAATATGCTACCATTCAGTTTCTGTGGTAATGATGAACACCCAAGAATCTACATACACGACCTAGCAGAAAAATGTGCTCCTTAAAGGGGGAAAATGTTTTGTTCTAAAAAGTACCCTGCTAGACAGTCCCACATGTAGAGACAATACATTTCAAAAAATCACTAAACAAAACTGCTCAATCCCAGAGCAATTTCAATCTTTATATCTGCAACTCAAAACCACGTGTAATTAAGAGGAAGTAAAGCAAAATCCGTTTACAACCAAAAAAACTTCAACACAGTCCTCACATTGGACAAAACTCAAATCTTGTGCAATATTTTAAATTATACCAAACAGGAATGACCTTGTGCCATAACTTACAAAGCACGGGTGCAATTTTAAAATCTCACATGGAAGACAGAACTCTGAAAAGAGAACGTTTTTAACTCCATCTACTATCACATCATTACAAATGCGCTTAAGTGGCACCGTTTTGACCTCAAAATCACAAACACACAATGTTAAGTCAAAATCTTTCCTTTTAAAATAAGCGTTAATTTTTCAGACACATTTATGCAATCAGTCAGCTTATTGCAGGGACAGAATACACCTTCCAGAACAAACGTGAGCAAAAAAAACCTCTCCCACATGCAAGCCAGCATTTTCTAAAATAAAGCACAAAAACTAAACACAGACAATCACTCCCTATAAACAGCGCCAATTTCTCTCAATATTGGAATGTTACACACCCAAAAAGAAGCTTTAGGTTAAGAGAAAATAAAACCTTAAAAAAAAACCATTTGCCTTCACAGCGTGGCCTTGCGTTCTCCCCTTTTATCATAAGCAATTTTTTTACCTCCTGGAAGCCTGGTCTGTCTTGCGCCATTTGGATGAATATACAAATAGTTTTTTTAAACATCTATACAAACACAAAAAAGACAACACTGCAGGATTAGATTCAGTCCTTTTCTTGCCCAGATATAAAAATGTTTGAGAAAAAGATTTGAGGGAGAGCACTGAGTCTGCTCCAGCCAGTGAGCAGTGTGGAGGAAGAGAGGGCTGTGTGTCAGGTTTTGGTGCTTAGTCAGTCCCTGCACAGGGCCTCAGGCTCCACGCTCTCTCTCTCACTCTCTCTCTCTCTTTCCCCCTGCAACACCCCACCTTCCACATACAAACAAATAATAGATACAATACTAAGAATTTTGGGTTGAGGGTGTGGGAAGATTTCCCAAAACAGGTAGGGAGAATACAAGGGAATCTAATGTACTCTCTGTATTTAGAGAAAAATATACACACAATTTTAAATAAATCTACTCAAAATATATACATGGGGAGAAGGTATATAATGGCTGATTAAAAGGACTGACATTTCCTGAAGAGGGAACAGGGCAAGAAGGGGCCAGCTTGTGGCTACAACCTCTCACACTTTTTAAAAACATATTTAGAAAGGTGTAAAACCTTTTACCCTGTTAAAACCAGAAAGACAGAATCTCTTCCAATCTCCCCCTTCAATGTAGACAGGTCATATTTGAAATAAAAATCACAAGCATGATCTGAGGGAAGAGAAGGTACAGGGTAAAAGAGGGCAGCTTGTGACTTCATTTTCCTCTAAGGTCGTTTGCCTTTACTGTATTGAAAACTGTTCCAACTCTGCTTCCTCCTTTATTACCCCTTTTTAAATAAAAATAATAACAGGCAGAACCATTTCTCCCAACACACACATACATACATACACACATTTTCTGAAAAAAAAAGTGTCGCTTTCTGAATAAGTGGGGGCTGGCAGGGGAGAGAACCGGGGAGGGGTTGAAAGGTAACACAAGAGAGAAGGGGGGGGGGCAGTGCTTGTCTTGCACTCCTCTCCAAGGTCCTTTAACCATTTCTTCTTGTTAGGTATTCCCTAATCAGAGAGAGGCAGAGAAAATCCTTCCGCTCCCTTCCCCCTCCCCATTTAAAACCAGAACACACCTCTCTCTCTCTCTCTCTGCACCAACAACAAACCCCCACTGGTTTTTAAAAAAAACAGAGATATATAATTAAACAAAATATAAAATTAAAATGGCGGGTCTATTTCAGGGCCTCCCCAAATCTACCTCAATTGGCCAGAAATCGTCTTCCCCTCGCTCAGGGATTGATTTCTCCCCCCCGCCCCAATCTTTTGAATATTCCCCCCAACTCTTTTCAACCCCTCCCCCTCCCCCAACACACACATTTCCAAAGCAAAGGGTGAGGGGGGGGGGAAAGAGAAGAGCTGGCTTTAAATAAAATGGTGGTGGTTGTTTGTGGCTGGAAGGTGGTTTGGTCAGAGGAGATTCTTGAATTTTTTAAAGGATTTTTGATTTTTTTTTTAAAAAAGAAAGAAAGAAACCCCGGAGGAGGGAGGGGGGGTTGTTTTCGATGCCCTTTTTATCCCTCTCTGTCTTTGGGTTTTTTCTCTGCTTTCCTTTCCGTCGAGGTGGGGGTAGAGAAAATATATAGAAGACGAGGTTTCGACATTTCTTTTCTCTCTCTCTCTCTCACCTGAACAACATCGGCCATGTTGTCGCTCGCCCGCCCGCCGCCGCCGCCACCACCGCCGCGATGGACCCCCCCCACCCCCCGACACCACAAATCCGGCGGCCCCGCACTGCGCACGCGTCCGAAGAAAGCCTGTTGAAAGGGGAGGGAGCGGAGAGTCGATGTGGGGTTTTTTTTCGTGTGGGGGAGGGGAGGTAGCGCTGGCCTCCTCCGATGTCGCCGCCCTAGAGGACTCGGAGGATCGGTTCTACCCGGCTGGGAAGGGAAAGGGTGACGCAGCGCATGCTCGGATTATTTCCATGCGGCTGGGGTGGGGGAAAAAAAAGAGGGTGAAGGGACTAGTACGCGTGCGCGATGCCGACGTCGCGCGATCGTGGTTGGTGGGGAACGACGGCAACTGCGCGTGCGCAGTCCCTTCGCCGTTTTCGTGCTTCAACCCACCTCCCTCCTCTCTCGACCGGAATGAAGTACGCCGGCGTTCGGTGAGGTCCCTTTCGTTGAAGGGGCGGGAAGGGTGGGTGGGTGGGGGCGTGCGCGCGCTCCGCGCTGGTGGGCAACCGCGCGTGCGCCGTCCCGTCATTGCGGGGCGGGTGAGACCCGGACGAGGGCGTCTGCGCAATGCCGGCGCTGCGCGAGGGCCGGGAAACGCGCGTGCGCATTCCCTTCATTGAGGACCGGGGTAACACAGGTCCAGCGCGCCTGCGCAGTTGCAGAACCGTCTTTTCGTCGGGCTAATGTATGGGGGCGGGGTAGCGACGAATGATTGGCAAGAAGTTCCCGCCCAACCTTAGGGTCCGCGCAAGCGTCGAAAGAAATGTGGTGAGTTTTTAAAATATTTGTTTATTTGTTCGTTTCTTTCTTCGTTGTGTTTTAGATAACGTGGGGGCGTAAGGAGTCAACGGTTGTCTAGTCGTATGTCGAAGCGGAAAGGGGGTTAGGCCTGGGAGAGGTCAATATGAGTGGCGGTGCCGTTTGTCTGGGGGCGGGCTGTGGTGCTGCCTTTCCGCGACATCGCCGCCCTGCAGGACAGGAGGCGCCTGTGCTCCTGATGGGTGAGCAGTGGCCGTGGCCGGGCCGAGTCACTGGAGGAACTGGGGTGGATTGACCTGGAAGGGAGCAGATTCGGTTCTTCTTGCCCCCCCCCCGAATCCTCGCCATTGGAAACACTGAAGTGGAGTTTGTTGCTGATGAATTTTTCCTCTTTCAGGAGGGGAATGGATTTGAATTCCTACCCCCCCAACAACTGGATTTACAGGGAGTACTGGAAAAGCTGGTGGGGATTAATAATGAGAGGAATTGATTTGATTTATTTTTGTCACATGTACTGACATACAGTGAAAAGTATTGTTTTGTATGCTATCCTGACAAATTATACCTTGTGTAAATACATCAGGGTAGCACTGAAATAAGTCCATAGAGGCCAGTGTCCCGTCACCAAGTCACCCTTTATTTATAGTCCTTGACTCTGATCCAGCTCCCTCAGAGCCAGCTCTCAGAGTGAACAGAAGCTCTAATGAAGAGTCATCCAGACTCCAAATGTTAGCTTACTGTCTGACCTGCTGTGATCTCCAGCATTTGTTGTTTTCAGAACCTCTGACACTCATGTTTATGTCTGTCAGCCAGGGGTCCCTGATTGGACCAGGTTAACAGCTCTAATCTGGCAACTCATATTCAATTAGGTCCACCTGGCTGACCTTGTTACAACACGACAGAATGGAATGCAGAATATAGTGTTAAACAGATACAGAGAAGGTGCAAAGAAAGACTAACTCTAATATGTGAGAGGTACTTTCATAGGTCATTTGGAGCTAAAACATTAACTCTTCTTTCTCTCCACAGATGCTGCAACACCTGCTGAGTTTCTCCAACTCTTTCTGTTTATGAATTAGAGCTCCAAGTCCTTTCCCTGGAAGCCCTGATTTGGTGCTGGGTTGAGATAAAGCAAAGTGGGGGAACTCATTCGAAACACCAAATTGGATCCATGCATTGGATTTTAAAGGAACAGACTTGAACTGATTTGGAACACTGGGTTGGATTTGACTGGGGAGAGGGGAGTTAATAGAAACACTGGCGTAGATTGGAGGTGGTGGCTTTTTGCAAGAATTTTTACTGCTGCAGAACATCTGCAGAGACCTTACAGGAGCATAGAATGTGCAGGGGTGAAATTAGAATGAGGAAAGGCAAGAGAAAATGTATTCACAGATAAAATCATGGAAACTGCAATAATATTTTCTGAATACATTGAGAACAACTAAGAAAAATGTATACTTGCAAAACATAAATATATTTTAATAAGATCTGTGATGTCTTTTGCAATCATTTGATTTCTCAAAGTACCCTCAGAAGTGTTGTCACTGTTGTACGAAATGTATCATAGAATCCTTATGGTGTGGAAGCAGGCTATTCAGCCCATTGAGTCCACACCAATCCTTTGAAGAGCATCCCAACTAGACCCACGCTCTTACCCTATCCCTGTGACCCTGCATTTCCCATGGCTAATCCACCTAGCCTGCACATCCCTGGGCACTATGGACAATTTAGCATGGCCAATCCACCTAACCTGCACGCCTTTGGACTGTGGAAGAAAACCAGCGCACCCAGAGAGAATGTACAAACTCCACACAATCACCTGAGGGTGGAATCGAACTTGTATCCCTGGCACTGAGGTAGCAGTGCTAACCACTGTGCCACCCATTAAAATGTTAGCCTTGGATTGGCAGTAACTAGCCCAGTGACTTTGCCATTATACCACTGTAGCATCCAATTTGTGCACAGCAAGCTACCGCAGCCAGCAATGTGATACGATCCCAGATCATGTTTTTATTGGCGTTGGTTGAGGGATAAATGTTGGCCCCTCAACACTGTGGCTTTGTTTTGACGTTGTTTGGGCTACAGCCTGCTGAGAGAGAAGCTAAGCAGATTATTGTCTGCCGTTTACTGTGAAAGCCCATTCAGAGAGGCCAGTGTGACAGCTATTCTCATGAAAAGCCTCTGAATTCTTGTTGACTCCTGAATGACCTGTGTCTGCAAAGGTCCCAGGTGACAATTTCCTGTGTTTAGTGCCACCTGGCTACGTGTATGAGGAAAGCAACTGAACAGCATTTTGAGCCTTCCACCCAAAATGCTATTTACCCTTTAAGGACTAACCATTATTGGCCAAAGTGCTTATCTTGTCAAACTTGCTCCCTGTGGTGAAACCTCTTTTTGCTCTTTAATTGGTGTTCATTTATTCAAAAGGATAAATATTATTTCATATTCTAAACTGTGTGTTAATCAATTTTACATCTCTGAATGATTTCTGTTTTGTTTTTGCAATAAATCAATAATTCTGTTGTTTAGAAAGTAATCTGGCTGATGTTTATTTTTATTCTAAACTCAATACGGATGAAGTGGATAACTGTTAATATTGGGTAATCAAGTAAAGCTTTTCAAAATTTATGTTGTGACTAGTAGAATGGTGGGATTAGAGGATGACAATGCATTGTCCAATGTCGATTGTAACAGGAAAGATTGAATAATCTGGGCAGGGATTGTTCTCTTTGGCATAGAGGAAGCTGAGGAGAAATTTAATTGAGGTGCATAACATTATGAAAGGCCTTGGATAGAGTGGATTGAAAAATTCTGTTGGTAGAGCTGAATAACCAGTGAGTATAGATTTAAAATAATTGGTAGAAAGATGGGGGCGGGGCGCGGTGGTGGTGGGTGTTGAAACATAAATGTTTTTCACCAGGTGGTAGGACACCTTGAACATACTGCCTGAATTGATTATGTTATCCATAACAGACTTTAAACAGTAACGGAATCAAAGGATTATGGGAAAAAGTCAGGAAAGTGGAGTTAAGGGTTATTTGATCGGTCACAATCTCATGGAATGCCAGAGCAGACTTGATGGGCTGAATGGTCGACAGGTAGTTCTCCTATAATGCGACAGTTGCATTCTTGTGTGACCTCGCGCTGTAGAAAATCATGTTATAGGGAAATAGAAAATTGCTATACGTGTACAGCAGAAAGTTCGCGTTATCCAAACAGTGTCCACTATTCATCATTCGCATTACAGCCAATTCGCAGTAACAAAACACACGTTAAAGCAGAACTACCTGTACTTCTGCTCCTATGCCTTATAAAATAAATTGGATACACACATTAATCTACAGGGCTGAGCACCAAGAGCAGGAATGTAGGTATAATTGTGGAGCTTTTTCTCATCTGGAGTGGACAGGAAGAGCCAAATGGCCTCTTTCTGAGCTGTAAATTTCCTGTGAGGCAGATGTTTCCCATGTTAATTTGAAGTGCTTGGCCAAGTGTGTTAGCTGGTGATTCATTAAGAGCTGACAGGCTGAGCAAGGTGGTAGAGGGGAGCTCACCCTAACACAGCCCTCGATAAGAGTGAGCCAAGGCACCAACCAGTCAGAGACCGGTGGTTTCCTAAAGTCAGCCGAGCAAGACTGACCCATCCCTTGGGTATCCAGTTCTTATTTTCTTCTTCATGTGGGGAAAAGGGAGTTCAGAGACGGAGGGGGTGGATGTGGCTTTCAGAGACCACCCCCTTGCTCAACATCCATGTCTCTGGTGATTTCAAGACTCCCTCTTTCCCCATAACCGAGCTGGCAGATGTCATGGCTTCCCAATTAAGTAATAACCATCTATCCCATCCCCAGGGAAGGCACATGATTGGGGAGATGGCAAGTTGAGGCCCTTAAGTGGCCATTAATTGACTACTTAAAAAGGACCTTGCTAGCAAGCAAAAAAAAAAGCACAAGGACTTTCTCACCCCAGATGTAATTCCAGTGATGGCAAGAGGGGTCCTTTTGTATTCAAGGACCAATTGGGCCAATCTTTTGCCCTACTTGCCACCCTCAGCGAATGGGGGGGAAAAAAGTTACAGCCTGTGTTTTAGACAAAAAAAATCAACCGATTCTTTCTATACAAGGTATATTAATAACACAATCTTTTGAACATTCAAGATGATCCTTAGAAACACATACAAGACCATTAAGGGACTTGACTGAGTGAATGCTGATAGGGTGTTTTACCTCACGGGAGAGACGAGAACAAGGAAGCACAGTTTCAGAATAAGGTACCTTCTGTTTAAGACGGAGATGAGGATGAATTTCTTCCCAGAGGATGGTGAGTCTGTGAAATCCTCACCCCACAAAAAGCAATGGGGGCTGAGTCATTGAATGTAGACAAGGCTGTGTTAAGTAGATTTTTGATCAACAACAGGGTCAAAGGATATGACGGTGAGATGGGAAACAATGAAACTAGAAGTAGAAACAGGCCATTTGACTTTGAGCATCTCCACTCTTCCATGTAAACATGGTTGATCCTCTACCTCAATGCCATATTCCTGTTTCTCCCCCACATTCCTTGATGCCTTTAAAGTTTAAAAATGTATCTATCTCTTTCTTGAATATATTCAGCAATTTAGCCTCACAACTTTCAGTGGTAAAGAATTCCACAGATTTACTACCCTTTGCATGAAGAAACTTTTCCTCTTCTTAGTCCTTAATGTTCTACCCTATATCCTGAGACTGTGTCCCCTAGTTATAGACTCCCCAACTACTGGAAACGTCCTTCTCACATTTAGTGTGGCCAACCCTGTTAAAATTTTATGCTTTCAGCCAGGTCCCCTCTCGTACAGGTTCAGTCCAATCGATGTATCGTCATACGACAGTCCTGTCATCCCCGGTATCAGCCTAATGAACTTCTGCTGCATTTCCTCTGAGGACGATGTCGTTTCTTAGGTAGGGAGCTCAAAACTGCACACAATACTTCAGGTGTGGTGTCACCAAGGCCTTGTATAACTGCCCCTGTACTCAAATCCTCTTGCAGTGAAGGCCAATATACCACTTATCACACCAATTCCTTGCTGCACATGCCTACCTGATAGTGGCACAGGCCACTATCAGAGCAATCATGATCTTCGTGAGTGGCAGAGCAGCCTGAATGCAGGGATAAAGCTCACAAGTCTGGGTACAGTCTGCCTTCCTCCTCTTCCTCCCCAGAATTCAACTTCTTCTAAATGTCCAGCAAGCCACTGAACGTCAGACATGCCATTTGTCCCATCAAGCCTGTGCAGATCTTTGTAGGAGCAACTTTACAATCCTGCAAATTGGTCCTCTCCTAGGAGACACCTTTGCACATTAGAGCCATTCCATTAACATCCAAGGATGCACAGGAGCTTGACACAAGAATAGTCTTTCAACACAATGACAGAACTTCTGGAATGTGGGCTTTGTGATAGTAACATTGGATATGAGAGCAAGGACATCTTTTTGAATTTGTTCAGCAAACACTAGTTCAGCCTCTACTGAGGTATTGTGTCTTGTTCCGGGCACTGCTTTTCAAGAAAGATGTGAAGACTTTGGAAGGATGTGAAATAGAATGGAAATGTTCCCAGGGATGAGAGGACTTCAGTTATGAAGGTAGATTGGATCAGTTGAACTATTTTTCCTGGAAGAGGCTGACAGGCTATCTGACAGATATGTTCAAATTCATGAGGGGTCAGGACATAGATAGGGAGAAACTGTTCCAACTTATAAAAGGATTGAGAACAAGAGGGCACAGAGTGAAACTAATTGGCAAGACAAGGCAAAAGTGATATAGGGGAAACCTTTTTTTTAAAGCAGTGAGTAATTAGGGTCTTGAATCCACTACCTGAGACTGTGAGGAGGCAAGTTCAATCAAGGCTTTCAAATGGGAACTGGATTCTTTACTCAGAGAGTAGTCAGGGCATGGAATGCCTTGCCTGCAGCAGTTGTAGACTCGCCAACTTTAAGGGCATTTAAATGGTCGTTGGATGAACATATGGATGATAATGGAATAGTATAGGTTAGATGGGCTTCAGATTGGTTTCACAGGTCGGCGCAACATCAAGGGCCGAAGGGCCTGTACTGCGCTGTAATGTTCTATGTTCTATGATTTTCTACGAAACATCAATATGCACAGCTAAGGGGAGAAGGCAGGAGCACAAAGTTAGATCCTCATTTGGTGAGTCAATGCTGACATCATGGGCTGAATAGTCTCTTTCTGCCCTTTGAGTTACCCTCCAACAGCTCCATCCACCAAACGCAAGTTAGGCATGTGATGGAATTCTCCCCACTTGCAGGGATGAGTGCAGGACCAACAACACTCAAGATGCTTGATTCCAATCTAAGACAAAGCAGCCCACTTGAAATCCACCACAATCATAGATATCCACTCATTCCACCATGCCCTGCTCTTTGGACAGCACTTTCCAAAACCCTTAAACTCTATAAACTGGAAGGACAAGAGAACATTGCTAACTGATATTTTCTCCAAAACCACTCTCCATCTTGACTGGGAAATATATCACTATTTCTTCAGTGTTGTTAGATCAACATCCTGGATTCCTTCCCATTATGGATTATAGCTCTGCCTACTCCAAGTGGACTGCAATAGTTCATGAAGACACTCACTACTATCCTCTCAAGGACTTCAAGGGATGGGAAATAAGTGTTGGCCCAGCCAATGATATTCACAATTCATGAATCCAGCCAGTGATGCCTGTATTCTGTGAATAAGAAGCTTTGGAAAGTAACAGATCAGTACTTTTGAACCAATAAAAAGCTTTCCATTGTAAACAAACCTTAGTTCAGAAGTATAGTCATCGGACACAAATCATTAACTCTGCTTCTCACTCCATTGATGCTGCCAGTGCTGCTGAGTTTCTCTAGCACTGTCTGTTTCTGTTTCAATGTTCACAATTCTCTGGGGTGGCACAGGAGAAATCTATTCTCAGAGTCATCTCAAAAGTTAAAGATTTTAAAAGGAATGCAAGACTCCCCGATAGACTCTCTTCTAGACCCAGGTTAGCAAGAAGCACAAACTAGATTTCTGTACTTAAAAAAATACTATTAATTCCAAATAAATACATTCTAGCTACGGTTAACAGTTTTGAACAACCAGCATGACACTACTCATTAAAATTCTAATCCCCTTATAAATGCCACCTTACTTATACACACATGCACACACAGACAGGAAAATAAAATCAGGGCTGCTATGGACGGGGACGGGTGGAGTGGATTTATCGGGAAAGCAATGTAATTGGGTCTGGTGTATTGGTTCTTGTGCTGATCAGAACACTGCTTCTTAGTCTTCCGTTTTACTAGTTTGAAGTTCAAATTACACCCACTATAGGTGAACGGACCACATGTTTCGCACTCAGCAATCTCCAAGGACACAATTTTGAAGCGAGATATGAGGCAGATACTACGATGACTACGTCTGATATGCAGAGCAGATCACCCAACTCCATACAAAGACCAAGAGCTCCCTCTCGATCTACACGTTGATGCTTTTGGCTACAAAGATGAATACATTCTCAACATTGGCTTGCTACACTTTGGCCACAGCCAGTGCAAACAGTTGCTGTTGGCAACTGCTCAATTTCAGTAGTTGCGTTACCAAAGATCATTATCTAGACACACCCCAACCATATCAAAAGAGTACCTGAGAAGATTATTTCAGAGATAGTAGGAACTGCAGATGCTGGAGAATCTGAGATAACAAGGTGTAGAGCTGGATGAACACAGCAGGCCAAGCAG
>JAHRHZ010000209.1:255962-277119 GCA_024137785.1 Ginglymostoma cirratum | reverse complement strand
GCTGGATGAACACAGCAGGCCAAGCAACAGAGGAGCAGGAAAGCTGATGTTTCAGTCCTTCAGAAGGGTCTAGGCCCGAAACGTCAGCCTTCCTGCTCCTCTGATGCTGCTTGGCCTGCCGTGTTCATCCAGCTCTATACCTTGTTACCTGAGAAGATAAGTTTACTTTGGCCATTTAGAGACCAACTTGATATATCTCGACAAGTCATTTACAAGGGCGTAAGAATTCCTAATATCTAACATAACAGGAGCCAGGAAACAGAAAAGCAATATACTACTTAAGTGGAGAGAAATTGCCAGACATACTGGTGTCCTGGTACACAAATCACAAGAAGTTAGTTAGTCAGAGCAAGTGATCAGGATGGCAAATGCAATATTGTGGCTTACTGCAACAGGAATTAAGTAGAAAAGTGGGATGCTTTGCAATAGTTGTATAGGTTATTGGTGAGGCCATGTCTGGAGGACTGTGCACAGCGTTGGTCTTGTTATTTAAGAAATGTTGTAAATGTGCCACAAGTAAATCAGAAATGGTTAAACGAATAGTTGCTTGGGGGTGAGGAAAAGTTAGAATTGGGTTTATTGGGGATAGGCAAGAATACGGGGTTGAGGCCACAATCAACTGATCATATTGAATGGCAGAGCAGTCTCAAGGGCTGAGGGTCCTCTCCCTGCTCCTGTACGCATAACTCACGTGTGATGGAACATTCTCCACTTCACTGAATCATTACAGCACTGAAGGAGGCTATTTAGCCCATTATGTCTGCGCTGGCTGTCTGAACAACCAATACACCTGGTGCCATTTGCCTGCTTTCTCTCTGTCAACCTATACATTCTTCTTTCTTCGAAAAGAATTGCTTGAAAGCCTTGATTGAGTCTGCCTCCACCACAGTCTTATGCAGGGCATTCTACACTGTATTCCCTCGATGTTTCTCAAGAAGCTCAAATCAGCCCACTCGATTGGCACCATGTCCACCACATTCACTCCCGCTACCCCACTCACACAGTGGCAGCTGTGTGTCCCATCCACAAGGCACACTGCAACAACTCACCAAGGCTTCTCTGAAAGCATGTTTCAAACCGATGACATTGACAGCCCAGGATACGTGGGAACACCACTGCCACCTGGACATTCCCTTCTCAGCCACTCGCCATCCCGTCAGGGAATGCTATTGGCCATTTCTTCACTGTCTCTGGGTTAAAATCCTGGAACTTCACACCACTATTGCCCCTAACTGCATAGTGGGTATTCCTACACCACATGGCAGCTCATCACCACCTTCTCAACAGGCAATTAGGAATGGGTTACCCTGTGCCTAAGAAAAACCTTGTTTTAATTGCAATAATTGTAGGCACTGTGTGAAGAATCCCTTGCAGGGAGTGCATTAATATGCACAACAGCATATCTGTCACACAAAAACCAAAATGAAGGGCACCCAGCCCTGCCCTCCCCCCCCCCGACTTTGCAAAAGGACCTGATGCCAAACAGTTAATATATTATCATATGTGACATCACAAACATTGGACACCTCATAGTGCACACACCCACAACTATTCGAAGCTCAATAAGTCTTACAAAACAAAAAGATTGTTGGCAGAGTACCCACACCTCCTCCTCTGCCAAAAAAGAAGCCAATGCATACACACACATTCTTCAGATCAACAGGCCATTCTGTGATTGGAACACTCATTGCCCTGGGTGCCTAGGGTGTTCATCTACCGTGACGTTTTGCACCATGAATTGAGTCCGTGAGTGACACAGAAGAGATTCTAAGATAGCAACAACATGGAACTCGGTAGATCCTGGACCCTGCAAGCAATCTTGTCGCTCACATACTGAAAGTATTCTTATGACTGAGGAAATTCAGTTCTTAACGAAAAGAGGCACGGTCAAGACAGCAGGGTGATTTTACTCCAATATCTATCAAGGCTTTTGGCTATATCATGCAGAAGCTCATCTTGAAGAGCCACAGGGAAATAATGAAAATATCATCGGAAAATTAACCACAGTCACAGGGCAAAGGAGGAGGGAGAGGAGGAGGGGGTTATGGAGACCAGGCAGCACAAAGGGGCAAGAATTAAGCCTGAACCTCAATATAAATTCCACATTGAAGACGACGATGATGACGATGAAGAAGAAGTGTGTGAGTTTAACACTTATGATCTGGAGCGAAACAAAAGGCAGCAGCAAGGGGTGAAGACAGAAAAGGATGAGAACGAGAGACGTCAGGAAGAGGAAGACAGGCAATGGCAGGAGGAAAAAGAAAGAAAGAGGCTGGAGGTAGAAGAGGACGAAGAAGAAGTCTGCAGCTTCAGCCAATATGATGAGCAGGAGAGGGAACAAGTGGAGTGGCGAGAAGGGATATCCATGTTTGAAAGTGAGAATGAAGAGGAGGAAGAGGAGGAGACGGATGAGTTAGTCAGCCTGGAATCTGAAGACGAGGAGTCAGGCAGAGAAAGTGAAGAGAAGAGAATTGAGGAGGAGAGACAGAAGAGAAAGATGGCTGAAGAAGAGAGAAAAAGAATGGAAGAGGAAGAGAAGAGAAAATATCAAGAGGTGGATGAGAATAAGGTGCAGGATGATGAAAATCAGATGAAAATGGAAGAGGATGACATTATAGAACAGGAAGACAAAGAAACATTGAAAAAAGAAGAGAAATTGGAAGAAGGGAGAATGCAGTTGAAAGAGGGACTCGAAAAGGAAGAAGGAAAGGACACATTGGACAAAGAAGACAAAGAGGAAGAGAAGGAGAATTTGGAAGCTGAAGAGAAAATCAAAAGGGAAGAAAGGAAGGAAATAGAGGAGAGGGAAGAGGAAATAAGAAAGGAAGAGGGAGGAGAAGGGGAAAAGGTCAAAACGTCTAAAGGTGGGGAGAAAGAGGATGGCAATAATGAGGAGCAAGAGGGCGAGCAAATAGGAGACACACATGAACTTAAATCTGAGGAAAAAGAGAAGATAGAGGAGGAAGAGAAAAAGAACATGGAAAAAGAAATAAAAACAGAAATGAAGGACAAATTGGAAGAGGAAAAAGGAATACCTTTGGAAGAGAAGGAGAAAGAGAAAGAGCAGATTGAAGAAGGGAAAATTATGAAGGAGGAAGACACAGAGATGGAAAAGGACGAGAAAGAAAGGATGGAAGATAAAATGAGGATAAAAGGCAAAGGAACGACGGGAGAGAAAGAGGAAACAGAAGAGGAAGAAAAGGTGGGACAGGAAGAGAGAGAAGAAGGAAAGGTGGGAGAGGAAGGGATAGAGATAGAAGAGGAAGGAAAGATGAGAGAGGAAGAGATAGAAGAAGGAGAAGATGAGGAAATGATGAGGGAGGAAGACAAAGAGGATATAGAAGAGGAAGAAAAGATGGGAGAGGACGAGCAAGAGGGCATAGAGGACAAAGAAACGATACAAGAGAAAGAGGACATAGAAGAGGAAGTAAAGATGGAGGAAGAAGAGAAAAGGGAAATGCAAGAGCAAGAAAAGATGAACGAGGTAGAGAAAATGCAAAAAGGAAAGGCAGAAAGAAGACTGCAAATGGGAGGAGAGGAAGAAGAAACAGAAAGAGAAGAGAAAGCTGAAAAAGAGGGGATGAAAATGAATGAGGAAGAAGAGGAAGGAGAAATGGCAGTTGAAGATGACGAAAGAAAAGAATTGAGTAAGGTGAGAGAGAAGGAAGAGGGGACACATGAGATGGAGGAAGATTTGGATAGCAAAGTAGGAAAAAAACTGAAGAATAAGATAGAGGATGAAATAATGCGCAGATTGGAAGAAGAATTAGTGAAGCTTAAGCTGGAGGAGAAAATGAAGCAGAATTTGGAGGAAGAGATTAAAGTGAAGCTGGAGGAAGAGAAACTGAAGATGACTGAAGAGATGAAACGTAAGTTGGAGGAAGAGATGAAATATGAAATAGAGAAAGAGATTAAGCGCAAGTTAGAGGATGAGAAGAATCGGATGGAAGAGGAGTTGACAAGGAAGATAAAGCAAGAGATGAAATTTAAGATTGAAGAAGCTATAGGGAAAAAAAATAGAATGGAAGAAGAGAGGTTATGCAGGAAGCTAATGGAAAGAAAAGAGAGGAAGAGAAGAAAAGAGGAAGAGCAGAAGAAAAAGGAGGAAGAGAGAAAGAGAAAAGATAAGCAGTTGCAAAAAGGAAAGGAAGAAGTGATAGCCTATAATCCGGAGGCAGAGAAGAAGGCAAAAGAGGAGAAAGAGAAGAGAAAAGAACACTCAGGGAAGACGAACGAGAAGGATGAGGCAAAACACAATGTGAAAGAAGACTTGAGGAGAAGGACTGAAGGTGTGAGAGTATTGGAGAAGAAGAATGTGAAGAGGAACATGGAGGAAGCAAGAAATGTGGACCATAGAGTGGCCAAGAAGGAATACAAACAGGAGAAAATGGGTGATAAGAGCAAAGACAGAAGACAGGTGGACACTGAGGTGGACCATAGGGTAGACACAAAGAGGATGGTTGAAGAAGAGGAGGAAAGAGTATGTCCAAAGGGTGAGGGAGTAGAGGGTGGTGCGCGGAAGATTGTCAAAATGGAACAGCTTCCAAAAAAATCAAAGGCAAATCGGTCTGATGTGAAGCAAAATGGTTCAGTTGCCTCTAAAGTTCCAGTTTTCCCTGTCCCCGCTTCCCCATCAAGATCCCAGCTGCATGGATTCTTCCAGCCAAGCTCTCGTATGACAAATACCACCTTACCAACATCTGCCATGCCATTTGCCATGGCCCCTTGCCTACCAACCCCTGCAATGCTCACATACGTTCAGAAAGCTCCGTGTCCCTCCCACGACAGCAAACGTCTCCACCAGTGCCCCTTGGTCAGTGAGAGCAAAAGGTGGTCCCTGTTAAGGAATGAGCTGGAGGCATTCTATGAACTCTTTAAGCTGTTCTCAGAACCTCCTGCCCACGATGTGATTAACATTCACAACCTGTGTGTGGGCCTGCGCACAATGGACATCGAGCTGACCGAGTCAAAGCTTTGTGAGCTGCTTGTTCTCCTGGATGTCAACGGGGATAGGCAGGTGTGCTTCGAGGATTTCCTGGAGTTTGTCACAGACACTGATCGGTTCCTCCGTTACTTTGCCCAGCTGCCCGATAGTTGTGACTGCTCAAGGTCTCAGAAAGGACTCCTGACTGACACCGTGTTTTTTAGGATCCTGGCAGAGATCTTACGCTTAGGCGAGCTCTCTGTTGACTCGACCAAGCAACTTGTCAGGTATTATTTCACCAAGAAGAAAGGAGCTGGCATCAAAGATCAGAGGGAAAAGAAGGCCAGTGGGGATGTACAGGCACCTAGTTTCATGGGCATGACCCTTCACCGTCTAGTCCATTACATAGATGTCCTGGAACCAGTCGACAGCTACGAGGAGTCCCCTCTCACCCAGCAACAGGTGGATGCCTTTCGGGAGTTCTATGAGTTCTTTGACAGAAATAACCAAGGCAACATCGACAACTACTCACTGCTGAAAACCACAAACTCGTTGTCCATCTACGTGAGCAACCAGCTGGTCCCAGTTCCTTTGCAGTTTCTGGCGGTGAATGAAGGCAGAGCTGTCACTTTCCATGATTTCCTGGGCATCATGAGTGACACGGGCACCTTCAGCCAATTCCTGGACCAGGAGCAGGATGCCAACTGCCAGGTGTGGAATGCAGCAGAGATTTTCACCACTGAAGCTCTGTTCTTTGATATGATCGAGAAAAGCCTACAATCTCCACTGCTTGATGCCAGGGCAGCCACCAACATCATGAACTACTACCATCAGAAGTTCAAGGGCTCACTAGTACAGTGCCAGGACCACACCGGAAGATCTGAGGACAATGCTGGACAGTCGCTGCAGGATATATCAAGGGAGGCATCTGCAGCCTACAGTGGAAAGCTGCACCCAAGAGACAGCGTCGACGGGACAGATGTGGGCTCAGTGCAGGACGGTCAAGGGAAGTCGCAAGCCAGGAGATCCGAAGCTTTCCAGAAGCGATTCCAAAAGGCCCTCCAAAACCCGAACTTCAACACAATCTTCAGCCAGTATTCCTGGACGTGGAAAATGGAGGAAGCAGGACGAAACAAACGACTGGAGCAGATGAAGAAAGGAAAGGGGAAAATTTCTATGGTGAAGTGAGTGGCTTGGCAGGGGAGTCGAGCATTGTGGTGGGGTGGGGTGGGGGGGGGGGGAGTTTTCTCTATTGAGTTTTATGCAAGCTGTAACTGAGAGCTTTTGGCCCGCCAAATGTGTGACAGAATGTAATAAACAGCTACCACTGACGTGCAGTGAACAACCACTGGAAGGTTCCATTTTATTACTCAGCCTTATTACGTGCGGGTTTCTGTTTGTATGCCTGTATTTGACAACATTAAACAGTCTTAGCCCCCTCCGTTCATTTTCCTCAATCTCTTTCCACTGGAAACTTTCAAGCCCACATTAGGACTCAGAACTGCCAAGTCACCATGTCCTTCTATTTCTTAACTACACTTTTCAAACATGCCTAAAATCAAGTTAAACAGCCTCTGTGATGAGGCACTGTAACAAAAATACAATCAAACGGTAAAATGGAAACTTTTATCCAGTAGTACTCAAGATTGTGAAGTGGGGTGCTAGAGGACCTTTTAGAAGTTATTTGGTATAGGGGTCAGATAGCTCATTTGGCTGGTCAGCTGGTTTGCGATGTAGAGTGATGCCGATAGCTGAGATCACTGTGAAGGACTCTCCTTCTCAACCTGTCCCCTCACCTGAGCCGTGGTGAACCTCTCAAGTTCAACGAGAGCAGCCCAGTGGTCTGGAAACTTTCCCTTTACCTCCTGCAGCCCTTGGCTGCTGAGGCTGGGCCCTGTTGCGTTGCGCTATAGTGCTGCCATAGGTGGGAAGCTGAAATTGCAGTGTGATGTGTTCACATGGGCACCTCCCCTCGCAAATGTTGACGTGGGAATTTCTGATTGAAATAGTATTAGAAAGCAAAGGCAGCCCGGGATCAGGCACCTCTCAGCACCCCAAACATGAGACACAAACAATGCATGTTGTCTGTCAAAGGGTGGGGCTACCATTTTGTGCACAGCAAGATCCCACACTTAGCAACACGATGAGGGGTCAGACCTCTTTAGCTTCCAGCAATGACAGACAAGTACCAGTTTTAGGACACCAAACAGAGCTCCTTCCCCTGTCACATCCCCCCCCAACCCCCACCTCTGCTGCAGCAGCTGAAATTGATGGCCAGTGAAACCTCTCACCTCGCTGCCCCCTAGAAAAAAAACAGACTTGCCAGATGCATCCAGCCCACTGGCACAGCACACCATGCAGCCTGGCAGCCTGTACTGACTTACCGCCACCCCGCCTCTCTATGCACCACTGGCAGCCTCCAGTGGCTATGGCCGAGTTAGGGCGGTGAGAGAGGGCTGCAGGTTTGAGTGTGGGCAAAAGGCGGAGCCTGAGAGCTGGGAGGGAGAAACGTCTGCAGTTTGAACGGTGTGGCTTTAATTAATCACACACTTAGGTAACACACATCACCATCTGAGGTCACAAACCACACAAGACATCACAGCCCTGAGGGGTGGGGGTGGGGAGGTGGGGGAGGGGGGAGGTGTGGAGGACCTGCTAAAACATCCCCAAGGTACAATGACAGCTTCGAGTTGCACAGTATGTTGCCCCTTTTCCTCAGAAAGAATCCAAGTCATACCGAAAGGCCCTCATGTTTGTAAGGACAGGGCTGAGGCAGAGCTCTGATTGGGCCGTCCAGGCTGGACAGGATCGGACCTTGATGTGTTTGATGTATCGTATGTCATGAGATGTGCAAACAAGTCAAGCTGAATGAAGTGAATCAGGCAGGGGAAGGCACCCAATCTGGACCAGAGTCTGGGACGGAGGCCTGTTTCCGAAAGGAATAGCAAATTCTAGGAGAAGGACGAGAATCTTTTAGATTCCGTAAGAACACTGGACGAACCTAAGAGGATTTCTCAAAAAAAACCCCAAAAATAGAAACAAGTTATGGAGAAGGAAGGAAAACCAGAGAAGGAAGGAAAACCAGAAAAGGAAGGAAAATCAGAGAAGGAAGGAAAACCAGAGACAGTAGCAGCAGAAACTCCTTCACAGAAAGATGCTGTGGTGGGACTGGGGAAGGTGATGGAGAAAGTAGTGGATAAGGTGATGGATAGGATGATGGACAGGGTGATGGACAGGATGGTAGAGAAATGGAAGCAGGAGAACAAGGAGAAGATACAGCAGACGGTGGTGGAGACCATGAACGAGACCCTAGACAAGGTGGCTGAGAGCGCACTGAACACAGAGGAGGAGATGGGCAAGAAAGTGGAGGAGCTGGTGAACAGGGTGGTGGCAGAGGTGGCCTCAATCATGGAGAAGGTGATGGAGCAGGTGGAGAAGAAGCTGGACAAGGACAGGCCCTCGGCGGAGGACGAGGAGTCAGATGGCTCAGTGTGTGAGATGCCCCCATTTGCGGATGAGGATGAGGATGAAGAAGATGAAGAAGAGGAGGATGAGGAGGACGGCACCCCCGATGAACCTCCCCTGACCCCCAACCAGCGGGAAGCCTTTTACGAGGTCTTCAAACAGTTCACGCAGGGGAACAGTGATGTCATTAACATTTCTAACCTAAAAACTTCACTCGAGGCCCTAGAGATCCCGGTGGAGGAAGTCGACATCTACAACATCCTGGAGGCACTGGATTCAAATGGGGATGGGGAAGCAAATTTCGACGACTTCCTGAAGCTGGTGACCAACACCCGTCTCTTCTTCCTCTTCTATAAGGAGCTGCCAGATCACTGCGAGGGCCCGCAACCCCAGATGGGCTCCGTAGACAACACCGTGTTCTTTGAAATCCTATCCAAGTTCATCCAAACACAGATGCTCCCTGAGGACACCACAAAGAAAATAATCCAGTATTTCTACATGAAGAAGAAAGGGGAGAAGCTCAAGAGCAAGAAGCCCGACACCTGCCTAAAGCAACATCTCCCACCGCCCACATTCCTAGGTCAGTCAATCTACAGCCTGGCAACTTACGTGGACATCTTGGAGCCTGACGAGGAATATACGGAGACTCCCCTGACAGAGGAGCAGGTCACAGCTTTCCGCAATGTCTTCAACATGTTTTACAGGGACAAGCAAGATCGCATCAATGTCAGTAGTCTCCTGAATATGATGTCTGACGTGCAGATATACTTAAAGAACCCCTTAATCCCCAATGAGATGAAATGCACTGAGGTCAACTCAGGCAAAGAGGTGAGCTTTGAGGACTTTCTAGCCATCATGACCAATACTAACACTTTTGCGCAGTACTTGGCTCCAGAGTATGAGCCCTGCAAGAGCACAGTGGCAACACCCGTGGTCGTGTTCCAGGCCATCAACAAGTTGGTGGACTCACCCCTGCTCTCAGCCAAGAGCAAAGCCATCCTTGCAGCCTACTACCGGAACAAGTTCATAACCATGGCCCAGGACTATGGCGAGGCGGCAGAACTCGACGAGGAGGCCCGCACCCCCGACGGAGGCCAGAGCCCCGAGAGCCCGATAATGTCAGCATCGCCGCCCCAAGCAGAGCCTGCCAGCCCCAAAGAGGAGAAGCAGGTGGAGAAGGAGGCAGAAAAGGCCACGGCTGAGAAAGAGGAGGTGACTGAGAAAGAGGAGGTGACGGAGAAAGAGCAGAAGGATGCGGACAAGCGGCAAGCTCCGGAGCCAGCCAAGGAACAAGCCAAGGAACAGGCCAAGAAATCCCACAGCCAGAAGATTAAAGAGGCCAGGATGAAGAGGAGGCAGAACATGCAGAAGAGATTTGAAGCGGCCATGAAGAATCCTGCCTTCCATCAGGCCTTTGAAGCTTACTCCTGGACATGGAATGAGAAACAAGCCAAACAGAAACAAAGTGCAGTCCCATGTCCCTAGTGTCAATAGTCCCCCACACCCCACCCCCAAACACCCACACCAGTTTTATTCTAGTTTCATTTAAGCTGAGGAAGTTACACCTCAATAACTGACTTAAAACTTGTAATAAAACGGTATTCTGAGGCTGCCTATTCTTAAACTGAGTGAAGCACACCTTCCTAATTAACCAATAAATGGGCACTATACCGAGATGCAACAGGTCATTCCCATTACCTGAGTGTCGATCATTTATAACTGTTTCTTTCTGGAGGAGCGGTGGGTCGGTACTGACAGGTAAAGTTAAACATGGCGAAGTGGGCAGCGTCTGAAGGATTAAGTAGCAAAAGAAATTGCGGCTGATGCTGTGATGCAGCACCCAAGGAGGTGGTGACCCTCCAAGGGAATGTTAAACTGAGGTCTGATGAAGGGTCTAGGCCCGAAACGTCAAGCTTTCCTGCTCCTATGATGCTGCTTGGCCTGCTGTGTTCATCCAGCTCCACACCTTGTTATCTCGGATTCTCCAGCATCTGCAGTACCTATTATTCTGTCTCCTGCCCACTCCTGTCAGGTGCCTCCTAAACATTCTGTGGACAAAACTGAAAGGAAAGACCTCCCCGGTGTTTCCGATTCTTGCTATTTTACGTGCCCAGACAGCACTGTAGTTATCAGACCTTTGTCCCTGGGAGAAAATTGGCTGCCTCAATGCTGTTTTGGTAACTGTTTTGTGGGGTGTGGGCATAACTGGGTAGGCGTATTTGGGCTTTCAAAAAGTGTTTGCTAAGATCCACGCAGGAGGTTAGTAAACAAAACAGGAGCACTGGGGACTGGAGGGAATTGACAGGCATGGATTGCAAATACGTTAACGGATGGAAAGCTGTGATTAGGAATAACAGTTCATTCTCAGGATGGTAGCTGTTACTCGTGGGGTATTGGAAGAACCAGTGCTCAGCCCATAAACTCTTCACAATCTATACAAATGATTTTGATGCAGGATCACTTCTAGTATTTCCAAATTTACCAATGAGTCAAAAATATGCGGAATGTAAGTTGCAGGGAGATTTGCAAGCAGACTTCAAGAGATCTTGAGCAAATGAAATGAATGGGCGACAACATGTAGGATAAACTGAAATGTGAATAAGTGTGACATTGTTCACTTTGGTAGAAAAAAAACAAAGGCAGACTATTTCTTAAGCAGTGAGAGGTTGGGAAATATTGGTGCGCAAAGGGACCTCTCTGAGTCACTGAAAGCTATAACACATGGGCAGCAAGTAATCAAGAAGGCAACTGGTATGTCGGCATTCTTTGCAAGGGCATTTTAGAGCAGAAGTAAAAATCTCTAGCTTCAATTGTATTGAACCTTGGTGAGGCCTCGCCTGGGATATTATCATAGAATCCCTACAGTGTGGAAGAAGGCCATTCAGCCCATCAAGTCCACACCAACCCTCTGAAGAACTTCCCACCCAAACCTACTCCCTACCCTTTCGCTGCATTTCCCTGGACACTGTGGAACGATTTAGCATGGCCAGTGCACCTAACCTGCACATCTTTGGACTGTGGGAGGACACCGGAGCACCCAGAGGAGAACCATGCAGACACGGAGAATGCGCAAACTCCACATAGACAGTTGACCAAGGGTGGAATCGAACCCAGGTTGCATGGCACTGTGAGGCAGTGGCACTAACCACTGAGCCACCGTGCCACCTATACTGAACAATCTTCCACTCTGGTGCCTTTTCCTGCCATTTCTGATTAAACTAAGGGGGTATAGGAGGTGGATTGGATGGAGGGTACAGCTTTCGCTATATTCTGGTCCTAATCCCACTGGGTTTGTACCAACATTGAGTGTTTTACCTTACCTATCCCACTAAGGAATGCACGTGCAAACACACACACACACACACACACACAGAGGCAACAAAACAGTTGTTTGCTTGATTAGGAGTAAACAGTTGTTGGCTTTATTCTTTAAAGAACAGTCTAATGTAGGCCTTTCTATTCCCTTCAATTTACTTGAATTCCTGGCCATCACGTGGGACTTAGTCCTCTTAATTCGGGCTCAGGCAAAATTTCAGGGAAAGAGATCCCCAGTCGCGAACCATTTCAACTCCCCCTCCCATTCCTCAGACGACATGTCCATCCTGGGCCTCCTGCAATGCCACAATGATGCCACCCGAAGGCTGCAGGAACAGAAAATCATATTCAGCCTGGGAACCCTGCAGCGCAATGGTATCCATGTGGATTTCACAAGCTTCAAAATCTCCCCTCCCCAACCGCATCCCAAAACCAGCCCAGCTCATCTCCACCTCCCTAACCTGTCCTTTCTCTCACCTATCCCCTCCTCCCACCTCAAGCCACACCCCCATCTCCTATCTACTAATCTCGTCCCGCCCCCTTGACCTGTCCATCCTCCCTGGACTGACCTATCTCCTCCTTACCTCCCCACCTACACTCACCTTTACTGGCTCCATCCCTGCCTCTTTGACTTGTCTGCCTCCTCTCCACCTATCCTCTCCTCTATCCATCCTCTATCCGCCTCCCCCTCTCTCCCTATTTATTTCAGAACCCTCTTCTCCTCCCCCATTTCTGATGAAGGGTCCAGGCCCGAAACGTCAAGCTTTCCTGCTCCTAAGATGCTGCTTGGCCTGCTGTGTTCATCCAGCTCCACACCTTGTTATCTCAAAATTTCAGGGAATATCAGGTTCTGTGGGTTTTGATCTCAGAGTGACAAAGTCACTTCTTACCAAGACCCATCTGGGTCACCAATTTGTTACACTGGCCACACAGTGTGTTTAGCTCATATATCCCACAAAGAAATGTGAGGTAACTCTTAATATTATAGGAAACGATCTTTATTAATTATAACACAATTAATACTATAATAAATGATTATGTTACAAACTAACAACTAACACAATAAATCTGACAATTAACACTGTAAATCTAAGTCAGTATCTTGTACTTTAACTTAACTTGGAATAATCAAACATCACCACACTAGACCTTAGCTTTGATCCACATGGTGATGGTCGTCTGGTCTTCCTCTCCCGTTGGTCCCAGGGGCACCTCTTCTTACTGTGGCTGGTCTTGTACAGTTTGGTCTCCTCACCTAAGAAAGCATAGTCTTGCTGTTGAGAGTGGACCAGACAAATATCTGGGATGGCTGGATTGTCTTATGAGAGGAGGTTGGGAGAACCTAGTCTGTGTATCTCTACAGTTTTGAAGAATGAGAGGTGATCTAATTGCAACTGACAAAATTTTTACCGTACGTGGCAAAGTGGATGCCGACGTTTCCCCTGGTTGGTGACTTTACTATCCTGGGACATAATCTGAGGCTGAGGGTCAAGCCATTTAACTCCGTGATGAGGAGAAATTTCTTCACTCAGAGCCTGATGAATTTTTGGAACCCTGTACCCCAAAGCGCTGTGGAAGTTCAATCATTGAATAGGTTCAAGACAGAAATCAGTAGATTTCTGGAGACTGATAACATGAAGGAATATGAAGAGAGCTCAGGAAAGTGGCATTAACATTGGTGCTCCACTTTGATCCAATTGAATGTCAGTGCCTGTGTTCTCATTCATTGCCCCATCCCCAATTGCTCCTTGAGAGGGTAGGGGCAAGCCACCTTCTTTTCCTGCTGTTCGGGTACTGTGAGGGAGGCACTTTCAGGTTTTTGGCCCAGTAACTATAACGGCATGGCCAATATCATTCCAAGTCAGGATGATGTGTGATTAGAATGGGAACTTGCAAATGGTGGGGAGCCTGCTGTCTTTGTCTTTTCAGGTGGTAGGTGTCAAAATGAGCCCTTGAAGTAGCAACTGTACCTGTTTGCCCTGCGTTAAGCAATGACCAGACTCACAGGTTATTAATATTGGTCTTAGACCATTATACTACCAGATTGTATGGTATCCTGATATTTTCACTTAACCAGTAATTCAGTGACTCAAGCTAACATGCCTTCCAAAGCTACATAGTAACTTGTGAAGTTTATAATTAATGAAAATAAAATATATCTGAAATTAGAGACTATTGGTAACATTTAAACTAGTGTTGATTATTGTAAAGACCCATCCTGTTCACTAATATCCTTTAGGGAAAGAAATGGTTGAATAGCCAAGGTCCTTTCCCCAGGGTAGGGGAGTGCAAAACTAAAGGGCATAGGTTTAACGTGAAAGGGGAAAGGTTTAAAATGGACCGAGGGGAAACATTTTCACGCAGAGGGTGGTGTGTCTAAGGAACGAGCTGCCAGAGGAAATGGTGGAGACTGGTACAATTACATTTAAGAAATGTACATGACAGAATAGGAAGGGTTTTGAGGGATATAGGCCCAAATGACTAGGTCAGATTGGGATGTCTGTTCGGTGCAGACGAGTTGGACCAAAGGGTCTGTCTCCATATTATATAACTCTATGACTGCAGACCCAGAAGAATGTCATTGACTCTTAATTACCCCCTGAAATGGGTGTAACAAGCCACTCACATCAGGGCCAAATAGGGATCGGCAACAAATGGTGGCCTTTGCAACAGTAGCCTGGATAGGCGATTCGTAGAATGCTTTTGAGACAGTTTCTTATAACAACATGTGCTGGTATCAGCCAGAAAGCAGGCTGTTTTAGACTTGGTATTATGTAATGAGGCAATGTTAAAGAATGACCATGGAATAAAGGTACCTCTTATTGTAGTGACCGCCATATGATTGAACTTTACATCCAGTTTGAAAGGGGAAAAGAGTGGGTGTAAGGTTAGTATGTAAAACTTGAATAAGGACAACTATATAGGCATGAATAGCCAAGGTCTTTTCCCCAGGCTAGGGGAGTGCAAAGCTAAAGGCCATAGGTTTAACATGAGAGAGGAAAGATTTAAAAGGGACCTGAGGGGAACATTTTCACGCAGAGGGTGGTGTGTGTACGGAATGAGCTGCCAGAGGAAGTGGTGGAGGCTGGTATAATTATATTTAAGACATGTACATGACATTTTCATGGGTACATGAATAGGAAGGGTTTAGAGGGATATAGGCTCAAATGTTGGTAAGTGGGCTAACTGAGCTAACTCAAGTGTGCAGGGATATTAGGCTAGGAGGTAGATCCACAGAGAAGTGTGGCAGACATTTAAAGAAGTATTTCAGAATACTCAGAATAAGCCTTCAGAATAATAAGAAAAATCCTATAATTATAAAATGGGACTGAAGTTATATATTGTAAATATTACAAAGAAAAATTCCAAGGGGAGGATCCACCAATGATGGTTATCTAAAGACAGCAAGTACATGGGAATACCCAGCCAAGCTACTTACCATTCTGACTTGGAAATATATGGTCGTTCCTTCACTGTCACTTGATCAAAATTGCGGAATTCTCTCCCAACAATGCTGCAGGTGTCCGTACACCAAATGGACTGCAGCAGCTCAGGAAGGCAGCTCACCATCACATTCACAAGGGCAATTAAGGACAGGTAATAAATGCCAGCCCAGCCAGGGATTCCATGAGTCAATTAATTTTTTTTAAACATCGACCATCTAAGAATACAATTGAACAAAGATGAGTGGCAGTTCAGGATATAACGAACAGCAAAGAATGACTAAAGGGTCAATAATGAGGATGAAATTCAGAGTATGAGAGGAAGCTAGCTACAAATATAAAAGCTGGTAGTAAGAGTTTCTTCAGCAAAGTGAGTATTTGTCCTGTAAAGAGTGAGAATGGGGAGCTAATAACAGATCATAAAGACATGGTGGATGAAACGAACAATATTTTGCTTCTGTCTTCACTATAGAGAATTCATACAACACTGTACTAAATAGCAATGAATCAGGAGGTGGAAGGAAGAGAGGAACTTAGTGAAACTACAATGCCAATAAAATGGTCCTGAGTAAACTGAACTGTAGTCTGATGACTCCCCTGGCCCTGATTGACTTTAATCCTATACAAACATAGCATGAAGAGATTGGTCTTTTTTTGATTGGCAGGATGTGATGTGAGGATGAGTTCAGGAGGTTGATTGGGTGTGCAAAAGTCCGGCAGATGAGTTATAATGTAAACAAACATGCAGTTGGAATACTGTAAACAGTTTTGTTCTACTTATCTGAGGAAAGATACACTAATATTGGAGGCAGTCCAGGGAAGGTTCCTGAGTATACTGTCTTATGAGAATAGGTTGAGTGTGTAGTCATTGAAACACACAAGATTCTCAGGGACTTGACAGGGTTGATGTGGAAAAGTTTCCCCTTGTGGGACAGTCTAGGACCAGAAGGCATCATCTGAGACCAAGACAGACCAATTTAGGACAGAGATGAGGAGGAATTTTTTTCTCTGTCAGAGGGTCGTGAATCTATGGAATTTTTTTTACCACAGGGGGCTGCAGAGGCTGGGTCATTATGTATATTCAAGGCTGAGATAGACATTTTTAATCAATAAGGGAATCAAGGGTTATGGGAAAGTGGCAGGAAAGTGGCATTGAGGATCTGATCAGGCATGGTCTCATTGAGCAGCAGTGTGGACATAATGGGCTGAATGGCCTGTTTCTGCTTCTATGTCTTAGGGGAGGTAGTTTCTGTCTGTTGATATTTGCTACTCGGGAAAATACAAACTCTTACTGTGGCTACAGAAGCAGGCCAGAGGTTGGGAATCTGGAAGCAGATAAATCACCCTGGGACTCCCCATATCCTGTCCACCATTGCCAAGGTACAATGGGAGACGGCAGCATAATGGCAAGCTAATGCTCTGAAAGACATAGGTCCAAATCCCACCACAGCGGCTGGTGAAATTTAAACTCAGGAATATAAAGTTGGTGTCGGTGACCATGACAACTGTTATCCGTTGTTGTAAAACCCGTCTGGTTCCCTTTGGGAATGGAAATCTGCCATCCTGACCTAGTCTGGCTTACACTGTTTCCAGACTTTTGTCGATAAGGTTAACTTTTTACTGCCCTCCCTGACATGGCCTAGCAAGCCAGATTCAAAGGCAATTGGGAACATGTTCTATGAAAGACTAAATCAAAACAAAGTTGCTTGCCTGGAGCTCCAGCAACGTCCAAGAAGCTCAACAGCATCCAGGACAAAGTAGCCCTCTGTTTGGTCAAGACACTAACCTTCACTAAATTTCATTCCCTCCACCACCGATGCACCGCAGCAGCAGTGTGTACTTTCTACACTAAGGTTCTCCAACAGCACCTTCCAAACCCGCTACCTCTACCACCTGGAAGGACAAGAGGCAGCACTCGCTGGGGGAATACCACCCCTTGCAAGTTCCATCCCAAATCATGTGCTCCTCATCCTGACTCGGAAAGATTTTCCTCAAATGTTGCCGGGTCAAAATTCGGAAATTCCACACAGACTGCAGCAGGTCAGGAAGGCAGCTCACCACGACCTTCTCAAGCAGCAGTTACTGGTGGATGATACATACCAGCTTAGCCAGCAATGCCCATGTCCTATGAAAGAATAAATTAAATATAAGAAGCATGGAATGCAATACAATCGGCACATGAGAAAGTCTGAGATGGCATTTATCACAACCACAGGTCTTTGCCCTTCTAATATTACCCACTGCCCACCTCCCGTGAAAACAAAAGCTGCACATTCAGTGTGAAAAAGCCATTCAATTAAGCTGATTCCGAAGCAGGGACACGGTGTGGAGGAGACGTGTGCTGCTTAGTCACTTGACGCAGGGGCTCCAATATTCCTGTACTGGAGAGAGGCCAGCCAAAACATATCAGTTCTGCAAGTCACCGTTTCAATGATGAACTTGGAGCAGAAGCATACCATTTGGTGCCTGGAGCCTACAAGATCCACCGAATCACTGACTCTTGGACAATGCCCATTCCCTCAGCCCTGACCTTACGATTCGGCAGATCTGATACCTCAACCCCATGAAATCCTACAGTGTGAAATCCAGCCATTCAGCCCAACAAGTCCACACTGACCTTCTGACGAGCACCCCACCCTATCCCTGTAACCCTGCGTTTCCCATGGCTAATGCACCTAACCTACACATCCCTGGTCACTACGGTGCAATTTAGCACAGCCAATCCACCTAACCTGCACATTTTCATACTGTGGGAGGAAAGTGGAGCACCCGGAGGAAATCCACGCAGACACGGGGAGAATGTGCAGACTCCACACAGACAGTCACCCATGGGTGGAATCGAACCCGGGTCCCTGGCGCTGTGAGGCAGCAGTGAAGAAATTTCTACCCATCTCAATTAGAAATGGCCAAACCCTTCTCCTGAGACAGTGTCCTACTGTGTTTTAGATTCTCCGGTATGACCTCTCCCTCTCTGACCCTCTTCAGGATCTTGTGCATCTCAGTGTGTTTCCCGTCTCATTCTTCCAAACTCCAGAGAATGTCAACTCATTTACTTACTCTCTCATGGGAGGAGAATGATTCCTCAGCCCAGGGACTGGGCTGTACCATCTATAGAACAAGTATAGATTTTATACTCTTTCAGTCATAGAATCCCTACCGTATGGAAGCAGGCCATTCAGCCATCAAGTCCGCACTGGCTCTCCAAAGAGCATACCACCAGACTCACCTATTCTCTGTAACCTTGCATTTCCCATGGCTAATCCACCTAGCCTGCACAACCTTGGACACTATTGGACAATCTTACATGGCCAATTCATTTAACTTGCAACATCTTTGGACTGTGGGAGGAAACTGGAGCACCCAGAGGAAACCCACGCAGTCCTGGGGAGAAAGTGCAAACTCCACACAGACAGTCGCCCATGGATGGAATCGAACCTGGGTCCCTGGTGCTCTGAGGCAGCAGTGCTAATCATTGTGTCCCTGTGATGTCCCTTTGGGATTGTGCATTCAGATTTGGGTCCAATACCCTAGGAAGATTATTTCACCCTCAGAAAGATGTGGTGGAGATTAATCAGAAATGATCCTGGGACTGAAAGGTTACGTTACGAGTATAGATTGTACAGTGAAGGCCCTGCACGATCAGAGGGTCTATACTGAGTGAGCACTGCACCATTGTAGAGTCAGTGCTGAGGGAGTGCTGCGCTGTCGGAGGGTCAGTGCTGAGGGAGTGCCGTGCTGTCGAAGGTTCAGTGCTGAGGGAGTGGGCGCTGTCAGAGGGTCAGTGCTGAGGGAGTGTCTCACTGTCGGAGGGTCAGTGCTGAGGGAGTGTCACACTGTCGGAGGGTCTGTGCTGAGGGAGCGCCGCATTGTCGGAGGATCAGTGCTGAGGGAGCGCCGCACTGTCGGAGGGTCCATGCTGAGGGAGTGTCGCACATTCGGAGAGTCAGTGCTGAGGGAGCGCTCCCTCAGGCATCCAAAAACACAGCTGCACTGAAGACATCCAGCTCAAACTCAGTTTCCCTTTTGTGGTCTGCCCAGAGATGATTGCCCATCTTTGTACCAGCACTGCTAGTAAGACCATGTCATTCACCCCTCCCTAACCTTGCCCAACCTGCTATCCCCTTCCCCACACCGTCTCCATTGATCCACTGTGGGAACCCTCATCGATTCCCACACACTCCTGGCTGGTGTCCCCCATTCCAGCCTCCGGAAACTTCAGCTCATCCCAAACTCTGACAAAAAGTTTTGTGAAGGTTGTTGGTGAGGCCACACCTGGAGTACTGCATAAAGTTCTGGCCCCAGTATTTAAAATAATATGCCAGCATTGGAGGCTGTTAGTTCAAAAGAGATTGACTAGGCTGAATCTGGAATGAAGTGTTTGATTTACCAAGGATGGCTAAACAGATTAGGCTGTTATTCATTAAAGTTTAGAAGGATGAGGGGGTGATCTTTTTGAAATATACAAGATTCTGAAGGGAGATTTTGAGAAGATGGTTCTGCTGTGGGGAGCCTTAAACCAGGGAACGTAGCTGCAGGACAAGTAGCTTGGTTAAAACTGAGATGGGAAGGAATTTTTTTCTCCTAGAGGGTAGTGAATGCCTGGAATTCTCCAGGGTGTGTGTGTGTGTGTGTGTGTGTGTGTGTGTGTGTGTTTGTGTGTGTGTGTGTGTGTGTGTGTGTGTGTGTTTGTGTGTGTGTGTGTGTGTGTGTGTGAGAGAGAGACACACAGAGCAAGTGAAAGTGTGTGTGTGAGAGAGACAGTGAGTGAAAGTGTGTGTGTGTGTGCGTGTGTGTGAGAGAGAGAGAGACAATGAGTGTGTGTGTGTGAGGGAGAGAGACAGAGTGAGAATGTGTGCGTGTGTGAGAGAGAGAGAGAGACAGCAAGTGAGAGAGAGAGAGAGAATGTGTGTGTGAGTGTGTGTGTGTGTGAGATAGAGAGAGACAGCGAGTGTGTGTGCGTGTGAGAGAGAGAGAGACAGTGAGTGAGAGTGTGTGAGAGTGAGACAGCGAGTGAGTATGTCTGTGTGTGTGTGTGAGAGAGAGACAGAGAGTGAGAGAATATGTGTGCTTGTGTGTGTGCGAGAGAGAGAGAGAGACAGCGAGTGTGTGTGTGTATGTGTTTGCAAGATAGAGGGACAGCGAGTGAGTGTGTCTGTGTGTGTGAGATAGAGACAGCAAGTGAGAGTGTGTGTGTGTTTGAGAGAGAGACGGTGTGTGAGAGTGTGTGTGTACGAGAGAGACAGCGAGTGAGAGTGGGTCTGTGAGATAGAGAACGAGACAGCGAGTGTGTGTGTGTTTGTGAGAGAGACAGCGAATGAGAGTGTGTGTGTGTTTGAGAGAGAGACATTGAATGAGAGTGTGTGCGTGTGCGAGAGAGACAGCAAGTGTGTGTGTGTGAGAGCGAGGGAGTGACAGCAAATGTGTGTGTGTGTGAGAGAGAGAGACAGCGAGTGAGAGTGTGAGAGAGATTGAGAGAGACAGTGAGTGAGAGTGTGTGTGTGCGAGAGAGACAGCAAATGAGAGTGCGTGTGTGTGTCTGTGTGTCTGTATGTCAGAGAGAGAGATAGCGAGTGTGTGTGTGAGAGAGAGACAGCGAGTAGGTGTGCGTGAGTGAGAGTGTGTGTGTGTGAGAGAGACAACAAGTGAGAGTGTGTGTGTGAGATAGAGAGACAGACAACGAGTCCGTGTGTGTGTGTGAGAGAGAGACAGCGAGTGAGTGTGTGTATGAGAGACAGACAGTGAGTGAGAGAGAGTGTGTGTGAGAGAGAGCAAGTGAGAGTGTGTGTGGGAGAGAGAGAGAGAGACAACGAGTGAGACTGTGTGTGTGTATGTGAGAGAGAGAGACAGCGAGTGTGTGTGTGAGAGAGAGAGAGACAGTAAGTGAGACTGTGTGTGTGAGAGAGACAGTGAGTGTGTGCGTGTGAGAGAGAGAGACAGTGAGTGAGTGTGTGTGAGAGACAGACAGTGAGTGAGTGTGTGTTGAGAGAGACAGCAAGTGAGAGTGTGTGTG